>OZ024829.1:17176101-17698601 GCA_964016985.1 Anodontia alba
TTGCTTTGTGGTTTATTCTACGAGGCGATTTGTTGTATGTCTTACCATGTGTCGTTTTGTTCTTGTGTTTTTCAGTCCTTTTAGTATTGCGATTACCTCGCTTGGGGAAGAGAGAGAGCTAATCTTGGTGCTTTTCGTGCGTTTGTTCGGTTTGTGCTTGTTTGGATTTGTCGGTTTCCTCTTCCTCTTGGTGTCTGGGAAGGGCTGCGGTTTGTGATTGTGGCACTCCCTGGACTTTTCTCTTACCCCCCCCCCCCTTTTTTTTTACTCTTAGTTGCTTTGTGGTTTATTCTACGAGGCGAATTGTTTTATGTCTTACCTTGTGTTATTTTGTTCTTGTATTTTTCAGTCCTTTTAGCATTTCGATTACCTCGCTTGGGGAAGAGAGAGATAATCTTGGTGCTTTTCGTACGTTTGTTCGATTTTACTTGTTTGGATTTGTCGGTTTCCTCTTCCAATGCTTTTATTCATTTTTTTTTTTCAAATCCCATTTGAATTCAATGTTTTCTAATACATGTCAATATTCAAGTATACAATTGATGACATACAAAAAAAAAAAAAAAAAAAAAAAAAAAAAAAAAAAAAAAAATGCGTTTAAACTATTTTAAAGGCTCCATATTCCTCATAAATAGATATTCTTTAATCCAAGAAAGATTTAATAAATTGGTATATGGTATTAATACAATCATAAAATGTAGCATCTAACAGCCTGTCAAAATTTCAGTTAGTCTCTCGCTTTTGAAATGGATAAAAAAAATGAAATGTGTTTGTCATCGTATCTCTGAATTAATGTTGGCAACATTTCAGGCTTTTCAGAATCTTATACTGGCAATGCGTCCATGGTTGGTCCTGCCTTTCCACATCTATGTCTGAAACTGTATTTTGTAATGGCAAACTTGATTTGGCAGCAGCGGATTAGCTTTTCCATCTTCCTGTCCGTCCTTGTACATTTGTATATTCGATGTTGCATGTAATATAACGTCATAATACAGGCACGTAAATGGGAACTGATACTTTTTCAAAATTTTTTAAAAGCGATGTGCTCTAAAAGAAAAGCATTTTTCCCATTAGTTTACTCTATACGGAAAGACTTTGCTCTTTTTGGAGCAAATTGTTTCCTTTTAGAGTAGACCAGTTTTCAGAAGAGGATTCTAAAGGCAGCACTGTTTCCTTTTAGAGTAGATCCTAGGGATAAAATCCTTTCCTTTTCGAGTAGACCCCTTTTTAGAAGGGTCGAATGTGCAGGAGAGCAAACTGTAATAAAAATCTAAAAGGTTGCCTTTTGAAACAAACAATACACAAAAATCGGAGACTATGTTTTATTAAGTCTCTTCATATGTAGCAATGTAGTTTGCGAAGCTGTATACGACCCCGCCCCTCCCCCTCTCCCCCACACACCTAGCAACGGTTTAAGCAGTATATGTTTTCCAAAGTAACCAGAATGGGCTCAATTATCTTCTCAAATGAAATTAAAATTTAATCTGCATTACGTTGAAGTATGGGGAAACAAACACATTTGATTTTTTTTTTTGTAAAACAAGGTGAAGCATATACTAAGTGTACCAGTCGCCTAAATGCTTTTCTGTGAAGCCAGAGGCCGGACTAAAACTCTGTCACCGACTTTGATCTTGCTTTACATTAGACTTTTTAGATCAGACTGAACGTCTTGCGTATTCTGCCTGTACCTTCTCAGTCTTGTGAGCCTTTATGCAACCGAATGTTTATGTTTTTCTGTATTAAGAGTTACATCGGGACCCAGGGTGAAGTTGGCTGACCATAAAAGTGCTTTAACCACCCCACCCCCCAACACACTCCGATGGTTTATTCTACTGACCATTCTAAGGCGGTGGTCCCGGTGTTAAACTTACTCTTTGTTGCTTTGTGGTTTATTCTACGAGGCGATTGTTTTTTTGTCTTGCCTTGTGTTATCTTGCTTGGGGAAGAGAAACCTAGTCTTGGTGCTTTTGTACGTTTGTTCGATTTGCGCTTGTTTGGTTTTGTCTGTTCCCTCTTTCTCTTGGTGTCTGGGAAGGGCTGCGGTTTGTGATTGTGGCATTCCCTGGACTTTTCTCGTACCCTTTTTTAATAGTTACCCCAAATCCCAGACCGAGTAGTAGGTATCTACAGTCAACCTAAGATGACGTCAATAAACTAGGCAGAATAGCGAGGATCCTGTTTTGTCCTACCGAGTACCATTGTTCACATACACAAGACAACAACTGCTAGTAGTGGGACAGGTTTGAATTTTTACTTCAGTACACTGGCGTTAAATGTTGCATGACAGCCTTGGAATGTCTCCCTGTACTTCATCATAGTGGCGTATTGGGCCCCTTGTGCCCATTTCAGTTGTACTAAAGCAATTCTGTTCAACGCGGCGCTAGAGGTCATGTACAGCGTCGAATAATGAAAAGGTTCACTGTATCGTGGTCCTGTTTGTGATTTTCTTATGTGCTAGCTTCAGATCAGCATTGAGCCTTTGTTTTGTTTCAACACAGCGTTCGTGATCATATGTGTTTCATTGTAATGTTTCACTGATGAAGTAGAGCTTTGAACTTATCGCCATCCCGTTTGACTGCAACATCACTGATTAGACGATACCACTCTAAAACATTATTTCCTAGAATTTCTGCATTCCAATACTGTCGCATCACGAAAACATGCTTGTATAATTTTGACCCCCTTAAACCCTACTTTTATATAGTAAAACTGGGGTTTACGAGGGTCGTGCAAAAAGTTCTGTCACTAATAGGCTTCCTTGGTTTTACCACAGGTATATATCAAAATGCTTCACTGCACTTGAATGGTGTGTTGAATTGCTAATGATACCCGTTTATTTTGTGCAAATTGCTTTCAAACTGACCGAGTTATTTCAAATTAAAATAGATGCAGTCATATATACTGACCAATTTACTTGTTACAATAAGAAACGACCAAGCAAAGGATGGTCAGGAGTCCACCTTTTACATGACAACGCCTCCTCTCATAAGTGTGAGGTTGCCAAGTCTTGTTTGGCTTCTGAAAAGGTGAAAGTTTTAAACCATCCACCTTATTAACCTGATCTGAGCCCCTGTGACTTATTTTTATCTCTAAGGCTTAAGGAAATGCTTTCTGGAAATAAGTATACGTCTAGAAGTCCTCTTGGCAGCGCTTTTTATCATTGTCTCCAACAGATACCAAAAGAAGACTATTTATCTGCTTTTCGCGACTGGGTAAAAAGGTTACACAAATGTGTTTCAGTAAAGGGGGAATACTTTGAAGGTTTGTAATAAAAATATGTTTGATAAAACGTAGCACTGAAGTAATCCGAGCCCAGTGACAAAACTTTTTGCAGGACCCTCATACAGGGGTATACATTATTTTTCTTATTTTGCTCAAAACATAGAGTGTTGGTACTCGTTAGAACCATCTTGCCGAGACGGTTCTAACGAGTACCCACAATCTATGTTTTCAGCAGAAAAATATCAGAGTTTTTTTATCTGAAAATTTCCAGTTTTAGGAGGTGACATGTTCTATATATTTGAATAGGCATGTTTTTTGTGATGGATTGCAGAACTCTTTCATTCCCTTGAACGGAATATTATCAGTCTAACATCATCCAAAATGACTCCAGTATTGTTGATGTGAGTGACACTAACATACCAACAGATCAATTGTTCTGTTAGATACCAAAATGTCAGGGCCCAGATATTCAAAGCTAACGATGTCGTTAGTTAACGATTCGTTAAAATGAGTCATACGCAAATATGCTGAAATTTTTTGCTGAAAAAAAAAATTCTCATATTTTTCAGCAAAAAAAATATCAGAATATTGTGTATTGAATCCGCTAAAACAGTTAACGAAATGACCCTTAATGAGTTCGTTAAGCTAAGGACACTTTGAACAACTGGGCCCAATTGTTTAAGAGTGCTCGCATTGATTTTGTTAATAATCTACGAACACTAGAAAGTACTCCAAGTACTCTAGTGGCATATCCAAACAGAAAGACTCAACTCAGCCCCTGCATCTGTGAAGTTGGATCTGGATAGTCATTGGTCTTCTATAGAGTCTACACTATCTATTCATTCTGATGGTTGAAAGTGAATAGGTTCTAGGAACAAAAAGGAACAACCCTTGACAACAACGAAATCAAACACATAGACATGAAAACAGATTAAATATTCGATTTCTTATTGGCAAGACTAGTTTCCGCCAGATAGGTCCCATCACGAAGACATACCTATATACGTAATTTTGACCCCTTTGAACCCCATTTTTATATAGTTAAACTGGGTTTTACAGGGGTATACATTATTTTTCTTATTTCTGCTCAAAAGCATTGATTGTGGGTACTCGTTTTTGTGTGGGTACTCGTTAGAACCGCCTCCATGAGGCGGTTCTAACGAGTACCCACAATCTATGCTTTTGTGGGTACTCGTTTTTGTGTGGGTACTCGTTAGAACCGCCTCCATGAGGCGGTTCTAACGAGTACCCACAATCTATGCTTTTGAGCAGAAATATGAAAAATATCAGAAATTTTATTTGAAAACTTTCAGTTTCTTTTGTGGTGAAATTTTCAATATATTTGAATTTGCGTGTTTTCGTAATGGGGCACTCGCCCTCATATCAAATTAAAAAGGATATCACAAAGGAATATGTTATCAACTACACTATTATTGTGAAATATGGGTAGACATTTTATGGCGGTCCCACGCCACTAATGCCAGATTTGATGAGGACAAATAATTTCTAAACGGTATGGCCCTTGAGAGCAATAAACACAAAAACAAAGAAATGAAAGTAGCTTTTTCTGTGCAAGACTGGCTAGTTTCGGCAAATTTAGTTTTTACCGGTGCCCATCCCACCACCCCTACATCAAGTGCCTTAATTACACTTAACAGATATGTGAGTTGATAGAGACTTATGTTTGCACATCTTATATAATACATTAGCTCAATTCAGGATTCATAATTTCGGTAATTAGATATGAATTCTTCAATTTTACATCCAGAGACTGCACATATGTCAGTCAGCGAAATAAATAAATAAATAAACAAATGGCGAGGCAATGTACTGAAATGTAGTGTAAGTGAATAATGGAATAATACTGAATCATTCCTTTCATTTGATGTAAAAATAAATCCTCTAACTATAATCAACTATAATGCTTTAAGCTAAAACTTTAATTAAACTCTGCATGTAGTCTCAATGGAGACACGGATAGCTAGTATCAGTTGTAATTTAATGAGAATTAAAAAATGATCTGGTCATTAGTGAAGCATTTGAAAGCCAACCTGATATTAAACATAGCAGTTTCTCTAGATACATGGTCTTCTCATATCTCATCAATGTAGCACAAAAACTCCTTACCTTCAATTAAAATATTTGTCTTAAAACAGTTTTGTGATAAAGCGGACGATCTGAGCACTTTTATTCACTTTTGTTTGGCTGCAGTGTACAGACAGATCAAATCCTCCGGTCATTTCGGCATGTTAAACCTAGCTAGCATTCTACATAAATCTATAGAGGGCCGTTATTGGCCCGTCAGCTACCCTGACGGGCCGATAACGGACCGCTATAGATTTGTGTAGAATGCTTACTGAGTTATGTTTAAACAAAAACGAAAACATTTAGAAACGGCCACAATTGCAGATCGCAATCTACCTCCGACACAGTAATGGAATTCGACTTAATAGGATCATTCTCAGCCGGAAAATACAGTAAAATTCCGCTAATAAGGCTATTTTGCCACATTATTAAAACATGCCTATATAATTTTGACCCCCTTAAACCCCACTTTTATACAGTAAAAATGGAGTTTACAGGAGTATATATTATTTTTCTTATTTCTGCTCAAAAACATAGATTGTGGGTACTTGTTAGAACCGTCTTGCCGAGGAGATTCTAACGAGTACCCACAATCTATGTTATGAGCAGAAATATGAAAAAAAAAAAATATCAGAATTTTTTTATCTAAAAGTGTTACTTTTTTGGTAGTAAAATTTACATTATTTGAATAGGCATGTTTTCATAATGAGTCCCATTCTACACAGCTCCAGATAACACGGGTATCCGCATAATATTTTTCCACAAAAATATTTTGTGGCACTCATCAGAAGCGCCTAGCCGAGGGGCTTCTAATAAGTACCACAACATTTGTTTTGTGGAGAAATAAGAAAAATATCAGCACTTTTTGGGCGAAAAATCACCTAATCTGAAGCTTTGTTCTACGTTCAATATTAAGACCGCACCTTTAGTAAGACCACTTTTTGGCTGTACCAAAGGTGGTCTCAATAGCGCAATTTTACTATTTATCTAACTGCCGAGCCCAGCGGCCAGATCCCTCTTCCAGAAGTGAGACGATCACAAAGCTAGATAAGAAAGAACAAATACAAGACCAAACGGGATTAAACGAAAATAACTCTGCAGCTTAGGTCCACGAAGTAATACATACAAATAACAAAAAAAATATCAGAACAATCACCTTCGAAAGGTCAGCTCAAAATTAGGTCCGACATCAATCAAATTACACAGACATCTTCAGTTTTTATACTTATCCAGTATATTATCACAAAATAAAACCAAAAAAATTCACTTAAAACTGTGTTAAAACAAAGCTGAGACTCATACAAAGCATATGAACTGGCAGCACATGCAAAAGAATTAATTGCCACTGAGCAGCATCGGTTTGATGTATCTGTTGATTATGTGCTTGCTAGGTAAGAAAATGCACATTGACGCTAAATATGACTGCTACAAACCATGCTTTAACCTAATATGAAATAAATAGGTGTTACCTATGAAACGAGCTTAAGCATTTTGTGCATTTTTTTCTTTTTCTTTTTTTCACCAGGTATGTAAAGTCGCGGACCAGACAAAAGCTGTTTAAATACTACTACTAATTTCAGAGTTGGTTAGACTTTTAAAATTTTGCAACATTTCAAAGTTGACAATTTATTGTCAAAACCAACACTTTACATCATGGATTGGATGTAAATATCCATTTCAGGTGTTACATAAACCCATCAGAATCATTTTCACGTCAAAGAATGACCACAAGAAAGGAACTGAACCCAAATATTGCTCATTTATTTGATAAACCTGTCATTTAAACTTCAGGATCTCTTCTTTCTTGACAAAAATAATGCTTAAAAAGTCAGAAGCTGTGTGTTATTTAATACAAACGACTAATCACCTGTCATGTCAAGGGGCTTTCTTCTAGATGCAGTGTTATAAGGAAAGTCTAATGATTTCTGAAACTAGTAGTAGGTCCGAGACAAAGTAACACAGTATCGAATATTATATTATGCTTACATCAATATAACCAGAGTTTCCTAGGAAACATCGCTTTACTTTATATATTACCCAGTCTGAATCACCTAAAATACTGCATCCGTGATATCCACATTTGACACCTTCAGGGTACAATGGAAGGATGTCCTAAAAACACCACTAATTTGATAGGCGTTTTCCAAATGGCATGCAGCCGGTGCGTCCGTGTCGATCAGTCTGCCTTGGTTTTGGGCTTTGGGGTGGGGCGTATTACTCTCAACGGAGTCCTTACTGCTATCAATTATGCCATACAATGTATCTCGGTATCTAGGTATTAACCTTATGGATACTTATGATGTTTATCAATAACACGAGCTACGACACAATTTGACAAGCAAATCGTTCTGCAGCATGTGTGTACAAACGAAAGTCACTAAAGTACGAACGATCAGCTGATCGCCAGTCAGCTGAAATCACCGCATATCCTACATTTATCATGTTGTCAGCGATACATACTTCCCTATGTATAATTCCTGTTATTTGCTGTAGGAATGTAGTCCATTTTTAACAGCAATACTTCAGTATTTACCCTTAAATACACGAAAATGTTGTTTAATGCGAGAGAAATCTCAGATTAAAAATGGCGGCTAAAACGCAGATCAGTCTTGCAGTCATCCGTGTCAATGACGTTAAATGTATCCTTCTAATTCATTGGCTAAACGATTCTTTACAGCCAATGAGATCGCTTGCGGCGGCTGACTGACCTTCCATGTTTGCAGCGGAGCGTATCTGAGCATCATATTTTCGGAAACCAGGCCAATGGCTCCGGTCTTATTAGCGTTGGTTTTCGGGTTCAACATTAAGCTGATACACTCCGCTGTATATATGGGAAACCAGTCAACCGCCGCATGCGAATTCTTCTGCATAGTATGTGAGAGACTGATGATACTTATAGTACGAGCTTCGCAGGTGGCGACCTGCTTCGCAGGTCGCTTAAGCTCGTTATTAACGCTTGAATATATATGATAAACTGCTCCATCGTGAATTGTATATTAAGCGGAGTGTTTGAATGTTTGCGGGCTGGGGCGGGGGATTAGGGCTGGGGGTGGGGGACTTCTTCACTAGATCGAAATATCGCCCTTATATTAATGCTGATGCAGCTCAAAATTAAAACTACATGTTTTACTGTAGATCCTGTTTTCCTGCTGGAGTTACTGCAAATTGGTGATAACATGGCCAACAATGTAGTTCCTAATCAGACGCCGCTTTTCGTGGCATTCCATCTGTGTCTAAACCGTTTGTCAAGGTCCCTTTTCGAGATTCTAAGCGTTAATAGGTAACTGTACAATGAGAATATCCAATACGTTATAATAGTTGAAAACAAGAGGCCCATGTGTCACAATTCACTCACCTGAGAAAAGCAGCCATTACATATGTTCAGATCTTCCAGTATTGTCACCAGTGCTGTAAAAGGTCAAAGTCATCCTAGGATCATCATTTGAACAAGTCTGGTAGACTGCATCTCTGGTGCTATATACCAAGATCCAGCCTCAAGGCTTTCTTGGTTTTGGAGAAGAAGATTTTTAGGTGTTTTTTTTAACTATATTTGGGCATGACGGCCAACTTGTTCAGTGGTGCAGAAACGTTTCAACAAATTGATAATACCCCTTCGCCAGAAATCCCCATGTGAAATCTGGTGAAAACTGGTCAAGGGGTTTCAGAGAAGACGTTTGAAGATTACACGATTTTATTCAAGTTTTTAGCCCAGGGACAAAAAGAGATAACCCCCAGGGGATAAAATTTAGATTGTATCTAAAAACGTTTTACTACTTTAATCATACATTGTACGTTTAAGCCATTAGTCTTTAATAAATTTTGAGGAAAAAAATGATTTTTCAGCATTTTGTATGGGGACGCAAATTTGACCTTTCCGTAAAAAGGCCAAAGGTCATCCTAGGATCACCATCTGAACAAATTTGGTATATCTTGAATACCTGGTATTATATAAGAAGATTCAGCCTAAATAACTTCTTACCATAAATGGGCATGGTGACTAACTTGTTCAGTTCTGTAGAACCGTTTGAAGAAGTTGTCAATATCCCCTCAACAGAAGGCCCTATGTGAAATCTAGGTGAAAATTGGCTAACTTGTTTCAGAGAAAAAGACGTTTAAAGATTACAAGATTTTTTTATTTATGTATATAGCCCAGGCGCAAGGGCGGATAAGTGCATGGGTACAAAACTTTTATTGTAACTACTGTACCATTTTGACCATACAAAAGTATGGGGACACAAATTTATTTTACCGTAAAAAGGTCAAAGGTCATCCAAGGACCTTCATTTGAACAAACTTGGTAGACATCGAGTCCTCAAACTGTTTACCAAATTCAGCCTCAAGGCCTTTTTGGTTCCGGAGAAGAAGATTTTTAAGTGTTTTTTTTTTTGTATAATATATAGGCATGGTGACCATCTTGTTCAATGGTGCAGAACCGTCTGAATTAATTTACAATTTCCTTTCTACAGAAGGCCCCATGTGAAATCTGGCGAAAATTGGTCAGAGAAGACGTTTAAAGATTACACAATTTTAGACATGTATATAGCACAGGGGCGAGGGCAGATAACTTCTGGGAAAACATTTAGATTGTAACTAATAGAGTTTGCTACTTTGATCATACATTGTAAGTTTCATCCATTAGTCTTCAATACATTTTGAGAAAATAATTTTTCAATATTTTGGGACGCAAGTGTATACCACGGCAGAACTAAGGGCGGGGGTTGTGGCCACGTAAACTCGATTTAAGCCCACCCCAGTAAGGTTTTTACTGACCGTTCCAAGGCGGTGCTTCTGCTGTGGTATATTATTTTTGCCATCGTATGTCTTTGCATGTATGTCCTGGTGAATTTGTTTTATTTTGGATAGCCGTTTGGCTAATTAATTGGGAAAGAAACTTTCCTTTTAGCTTTCTGCTTGTAGTATTTTTATTGTGGTGCCGTTGCATTAAGTGCGTCTGTCTTTCCCGTCGGTGTCTTGGACGAAAGATGTTATGTAATTGTATCGATTCCTAACCATTGTCTTCCTTTTCATTGACCTTGCCGTAAAACCGTCAAAGGTCAACATAGGGTCATCATTTGAACAAACTTGGAAGACCTTGAGTCCCCGATGCTATATACCAAGGTTCAGCCTTAAAGCTTTCTAGTTCTAGTGAAGAAGATTTTAAACGTTTTTATTATATATGGGCTTTGCAGCCATTTTAATTAATGACATTTGTACAAAATTGCAACCCCTCCCTTTAACAGAAAGCTCCACATGAAGTTTGAAGAAAATTAGCCAAGGGATTTTAGAGGAGAAGTCGTTCAACGACAACAGACAGACGACGGACGATGGACGACGAACGAGGAGTAAATACAAAAACGGTGAAAACGGCAAGTAAGCCAAAGGCTCAGGATGAGCTAAAACCTGACCCGGCATGTCAGTTTAGACTGCTATAATACAATCTAAACCAGAATGTTTTGTCTACACTTTATCCAGTAACACATAAAGAAATGGTCAAAATGGAAAGCTCAGTATGCGTATGCGTTTTGGCAGGGTAGGGTTTTTTGGTTCTATTTATAAACAAATGTCACTCTAACAGTTTCAAACCTTCAAGATATCCCGACGTGATCGGAGAAATCCCAATTTAGTGCGAAGCAATATTTCTGTCTTAGCATATATGACGTACGCAATAAAAGAAAAGGTCGTCAAAACAGATATTTTACGAATTGGTTCTAAACGGAATTACCGTTGAGAGCAATAAACACATACACAAAAATGGAAATATATGAAGTGTCTATGTAAAAACGTTTCCTCGATCTTTAATTGTAAGAGAACTTATTTCATAATTCCATGAATGTCATCGACTGTTATTTTAATGAAATACATCTCGCTGATTTGTTCTAAGAGAAAAAATAATAATTTACGCCCATATTTCCCAAATTTTTTACTCCTACTTTATATAATAAAAGCACTGTATTCATACGATTAAAACAAAGCCAATATTTACAGACGGCACTCACTGGAAAAATAGATGTTGTGATTAAGTTAACTCTGCATTTCAGCCCTCTTGATAAAGTTTGGAACTCTTTTCTATCAAATACAGATAAATCTAGTCATGACAGTCAATTTCTTTATTCCACAGTCACTAAAAAGCTATGCAAAATTATGGACCATAACGATTTGAATTTCTTTCGAATATGAATCAAAACAAATTACCGCTTCGCTGGGATTGTTAAACAATATTAGTATTGGCTTTACTTTCTTTGTATGAATACAGCGTTCAGATTATATTCAGAAGCGATCAGAAAACGTGGGAAACAAAGGCGTAAATTAAATTTTGGCTCTCAGTATAAATCGCAGAAACATCAGCAAGAGAGACGTGTGTCATTAAACTAACTGGTCGATGGCATTCATGGCAAGACCCGCACCAACAAATTAATCAAAATGGAAGAAATAATTTTCTCTAATATTCTATTTTAAACATACCCCATTGATTTGTTTCCTGAAATGTTCCATTGTTTTGCATTTTGACAATTAACATTACTGATACGGAAGTATCTCTTTTGAAATACATTTTCCGCACAATTCGTTATTTTTAGATAAAATACTATAACGAGTAAGAGTAATAACACTTTATTTGTGTAGGTGTATAAAATATTATCGGATGAGTAGTTTTGGTTTTGAGGAGAGATGGTAGCGCAGTCTGTTTAACACTAGACAGTGTCAGAACCTCGCTCGCATTGGAATTCACTTTCTGATTAAACAACTGCGATCTTCCCTTTTATAAAGTCGTCTTTATGTGTATATGAAAACTATTGTTCTGAAATGACCAAAATACCGACTACCTATGGTCATATTATGGACACTTGTTAAAATATTTGTCTTTTGTGTATTGCATTTAAGTCTTTTCTACGTATCTAGATTTATAATCTACATTTTGAAGAAATAATGAATACCATTTATCCAGAAAAACCTCTTCTAAATAAACCGAGATCCTTCGATACCGAAGCTTCATTTTTGGATCTAAATTTATCAGTATGTATTGTATAATGGCTTTGATGTTGACACTGATATCACAAAAGCGTTGTTATAGACATAATATCATAATACGCCATAATTTGTTAAGAAAACTTATAGCTGCTAAACTTTTTTTTTTTAAATAAATAAGACTGTTAGTAAAATTCTGTTTTTCGTAATTATTGCTTTTTCTGACTATCTTTTTTTTTCTTTTTTGTACGAATGCTCTTTAGTTTACAAACTAAACTCCTATAAATCTGGGATTCCGACAGGCCTTCATGAAGAAGTTTGTTTTTTTTGTTTTTCTTTCACGCCAACACCAAAGTTGGAAACTAATTCAGAGTGTTACGGTAAAATAAAATCTGTTACTCCTTCACGAGGTACTTAAAGAAGAAGAGTTACGGAACCAGCAATAACAAAAGAAAACAACCACAATAGACAATATTACCGATGATACTTCTAAATTTATAGTCTAAATCACCGTAAATTCGGGTTCCAATAGACCTTCGTACAGGTATGTTTCCAAGCGGTTTTGTCATGTTTCAATTACTCTTTTTGCAACACGAGATAATCTTTATAAATTATTCCGAAAAAGCAATATTACCAAGAATCCTTCCTAATTAATTCACTAGGTCAACACTGAAATTCGGGTTCCGAAAGTCATATGTGCAAAAATAATTTCAAGCCGGGTTGTTCTTATTTTGTTCGTTCTTTTTTGGATCCTTGTGGCTGCTTGCTGCAGGGTTTGCACGTGTTTGTTGTCTTGTTGTAGTGTTTGGTGAGTCCTGTCTGGCATTGGTGTAATCGGACTGGTGGAAAAAAAGCGGGGGGTGGAGGTCGGGCTTGTTGTCTCGCTTTCGTTGGTTTACAATGTCCCAGACGAGCCAGTCACAAAACATATCCCACCAATGACATCATAAGGAAGAATAAACAAATTACGACGGACAACACGTCCGTCGTAATTTGTTTATTCTTCCTTATGATGTCATTGGTGGGACATGTTTTGTGACTGGCTCGTCTGGGACATTGTCCTTACTTTGTTTGCAAAAGAATTCAGAATGATGATGGCAAATACAGTCGACTCTCGTTGTCTCGAACTCCAAGGGACTCTATGAAACACTTCGACATATCCGTACTTCGACATATCAGATTTGCGGAAGAGAGGAAAACAATAAATCGAACAACCACCTTAAACAGAATGAATATTTAATTTGACTCCTAAGTTAGAGATATATTGAAAATATTGTGGAAAAGAGGAGAAATTGCTCCTTAGGAGCAATTTCTCCTCTTTTCCACAATATTTTGTTGCCTTTTGGTAGCTCTCTGTGTTAAAACAGGGACCAGATTTTCACTTCGAGATAAGCGGTGATTCGAGATAAGCGAGTTCGAGATAACGAGGTTCGACTGTACTTGAAAATGCTTCACATAGTTAGTAGTACCAATACCCCTGTTTAAGAAGTTTAACTACAAAAGTTAAAGTCTTAGATTTCAGGAAAAATGCATGTATGAAAAGATGGGTCAATTATAACAGAGGTTAAGCGACAGACATTATCACAATAGTTAATCTAATCGAGTTTAACAACTCTTCAGCATTACTTAACAACTTTTCAGCATTACTTATTGCACGACGGTGGGTCGAACCGCAGGCTTAACGAAGGCTGAATCATAAATCTTTTCTATAAAAGTAGACAAAGCGAAAGTTGCTTTATCAGAATTCATCTACGACTCAGAATAATTTAAGCGATATTTATATTCATGAAAAGACAGTTGTGGTGCGTGTCACCGGAACTAGTTGTTGGGAAAACAGTGTTAGCCATTTCTGTATTTAAAACTTGTTACATCATTGTTTTAAAATACATGTACAATTTCGTTTTGTGAACGTCAATAGGTTTTCCTCCTGGCTGGTCAGGCATTGGTTTTCCTTATTTTATCGAGAAAAAGAAAAGAATATCATCTGATAGTTTTGACTGCCGCATTAAGGGTTAAATTTAAACAACTTTGACGGGGTCTATTTTTTTTCTGTTTCTGAGTTCAGTTAAAATTAACTTTTAAAGAAAACAATTGGATATCTAAAACATTTACAATGGACAGATCATCGCTAACGATTGTATATTTCGTTAGTCCTCTAATAGAATATGCAAACATAATTCGGGATAATTGTACTATAAAAGATAACCACACATACAGCTGTAGGTTGCTTGAATAGATTAGATGAAGGCGGAACAAAGCTTTGTAGTATTAAAAGTGTATTTAACTAAACCGCAGATCTTAAGAACGCAGTCTCAATTACAAGCTTTAAACAAATTCTTACTCCACCAACACATCAAGTAAATACAAAATATCACAAGTTGGACAAATCTAACATAATATTAAGGCTCGTGCGCAGCTATCTCAATCCCATTTATATAAGAAAAATCTCATTGAGGAACTATATTGTACATCGTCCTTGTTGACAAATAGAATCATCCACCAACATCTTTTTTTTGTAGTTCGATAAGTATTATTTGCTAAGCCTGTGACAATTTTGCCATTATACTGTACTAACTTACCCTCGTATTCCTTCTACACAGAATCCCTGGTGAATCAGTGACTGTAAACGACATGATCTTCAACATCACGAAAACATACCTATATAATTTTGACCCCTCTTAAATCCGAATGATATAGTAAAACTGGGGTTTACAGGGGTATACATTATTTTTCTTATTTTTGCTCAAAAACATTGATTGTGGCACTCGTTAGAACCGCCTTGTCGAGGCTGTTCTAACGAGTACCCACAATTTATATTTTGAGCAGAGATATGAAAAAAATATCAGAACTTTATATCTGAAAATTTTGATATTTTGGTAGTAAAATTTTCATTATATTTGAATAGCCATGTTTTCGTAATGAAGCAAGTTCAGTTCTACGTTATCTCTACTAAACGATTAAAATCGTACATGAACAATGATGCCCAATAACTTAGCCGGCATACAAAAGTAGACTTTATGGTTTATTGGTTCGTGGGTCTTCAAATGCGCATCAGCAGTCCCCTATTTGGGCCACAGACAGGCGCTTTTTTGCTTGAAACTTTTTCAAGGTCTCTACTATATGTCTGCGAACAGCAAAGGCTCCGGCGAGTACGCTTATGCACAGGCTGGCCTGAGCCTTCGCTGGTCGTCTATGTGATAAGTGCTCTTTTCTCATGTGCTGGCTCAACAACGCACAGAATATGTTGTGATCTACTGAACATCAACAATAAAGCTATGTGGTCTAAAGCATAAATTCTAATGGTGACATTCAGACACTGTGTGTGAGTGGCAGTGGTGTGGGAGGGTGGCGGGCGGGAGGCTGGGGGGTAGGGGGAGGGGGAGGGAAAATAATTTACATGTATTATACCGAGAAATCGCATTGTTTCATTGCTGAGTTGAAATGTCACACTGTTCAAGCAGTTCTATTTCCATGTTGCACATTGTATCTTGTATGCAGGCTTTGTTTGCGTGTGGTGAAACTGAATCTGTAAGCTTTAAAGCTTCGTCCAGATTTTCTTGGACCAGTTTTAGCTGACAAAAGTATATCTGTAGTCATACAAAACAGACGAAATAAATATTGTTTGAATCAAAGCTGATGCCAGTTTGAGCGTACTTGGGCCTCTCCATGCGGGGAACGTTTCTTCATGCGGACAGCGAAGGCACAGATCAGCCTGTACATCCGCGTGGTCTGATCAGGGCATATGCTGTCCGCTAACGGAATCATTAGACCGTATAGAAAATATCGATGAGACTGCGCATGCGTGAGATGATGTGAATTCGCACATTTTGCGCATGCTCGAAGACAGTTTTTCGCTTGACGCGGCCCATCTGTAATTATACGAAAAAGCAGAAATACGTATAGTTGAAACTAAAGCTGAGGCCAGTCTGAGTGTGCTTAATGCAAACAATTGTGTATACATTGTCTAGAATTTATGTTAATCTGAAGAAAGTTCTAATTTGTAAATGTTAAGTGGATCTCGGATACGTCAAGACGTAATTTATTTTGACTGATAGTATTTACAAAATACCAACTGTTAGACTGTCTGTGTTTGCGACGATTTTTCATTACTGACAGATGCAAAGTTCTTTCGGAAATAAGGAATCGTTAACCAATATCATTAATGCAAGCGGTCTACAACAGCAGTTTCTTTCGCTCCTCAGGACCTGGGACCTAATGTTATACATGTATGAGAACAACCGAACCTACTTGCACATCTGTCCACCATTTATCAGGACCTTCACAAATACTGGAAACCGAAAGACTACGGGCTCATCCGTGTAGCCTTTCGGGTTTTCCAATATTGTGTATACGAACCTTTGTTGTTTGTACTTCGTTGTCTGACTTGTGAACCTGCATATTTTAAAAGGTCTGCAGATGATTTATATAGTAATTTGAAATCTTTATTCCATACTTTTTAACTTATTTGTCATACATTTGTTTCGCAAACTACTTGGTGGAATGCAAATGGAGCAGACTCTGATAAAAATCGAACGTGCAGTTCAGAAAAGTCAAGCCAGCTTAACATATTACCATAAGTGCGGTAAGTATTCGAACAGACACATGTCTGAGTAAACAGTGTAGATTAAACTACTCCCAGTTGCCTAAATGAGATTGAGTTTACACTTTATATATATATATATATATATGTAAACCTACTTCTATCATTAAAGACACCATCCTTTTTTTTTACGTATATTAGGTAGACTTTTTGTATATATTTTTCTTTCTACCTAATCAGTGTTTGAATAATGTTTTTTTTTATACCTTAAAGGTATCTAACTGTCATTCTGTTCTCATTTTTCATAAATAAACAAGGCATTAAAATATACAAAAAAAAACGGGTCCCCCTAAATTCAAACTATAATGTAAATAGAGGGGTGAAAGATTCGTTATTTTATCCCTAACTAGAAAGCTTAACTACTGTGGAGATTTGTCGACTTCAACAGAAACTAAACCTGCTACTACTACCAATATTAGCCGCAACATGAGAAAACGAACCTTATGACATGTCGTCCAACGAAGACTCAAATCACCTTGCGCACTCGCGAGGTATGATCAGAATCTTCACTGTTTGCTTGAAGAAAATTTGCATCCTTGGCTACCCAAAATGTGCCCAGTGAAGATTCTGATCAGACTGCGCAAATGCGCAGTCTGATCCGAATCTTCGCTGGGCGCACATGTCCAAGGAACCTTTTCTTACATAGCGGCTCTAATTGTTAGAGGACTACGGTATATTGCACTTCAACTACAAACTGGATAGTCCGGTTTCGATGGGTGGACTGTATACAGTAAAACCTGTCATAGTGGCCACCTCTATTAAGCAAGCAACCTGTATTAAGCAAGCATGACTTCAGTTCCCCAAAAAGGCAAATTTGTTAAAATTCACCTGTATTAAGCAAGCACTGGTCTTAAGCAAGCACATCTGGATTATCCCTTGGGTGCTTGCTTAATACAGGTTGGACTGTATATCGTATTTACACCATCGTAGTAACTTATTAAGAAAGACTGATACACTTTGAGGAGACACGACTCTATCAAAAATGGTTTGCCTCCCTTCTAAGAAGGATCAACTCTTAAAGGAAAATATTTGCTCCCTTTGGACGCAAATTCTTCCAGTTTAGTGTGGGTCCCTTTTCAGAAAGGATTCAAGGGAATGAAGTCCATTTTAACTGCTGGCTTAATGGCTAAGAGTGTAAGCACAGGATGAAGTTTTAGTCGTTAAAGGTCATGCAAACTTGTAGCATATGACATTCTCAAATAGTTATTTTTAATTGTTCAGAGAAAATAAGGTTTGACATGTCCAGCTTTGCTTTCTCTGAAAAGTTAAAACAGCAACAAGAGTGACAAAATGATATTGTCGTCTGCTGCTGTTGTAATTGATGCTTTGATGATCTATCTGTCCAAAACGTTCAGTGAAACGTTGACTTCATATAAGAATTAAATAAAATGGGGTGGTGGCCGGGGTCTAGCTTGAAATAGAGGCGTGGGTAGAAAAAAAAACAAAAAATACACAGTTTAGAAGCTTATTTTAAATAATAAATGCAAATACAAATATAGAATGGTATCAAATCATTTGACAAATACATGATACATAAACTGTATATGCAGAATAGCAGTACAAAACAGAGTAGTTCAAGGAAGTTTCCATTAACACTCAGAATGCTGGGTAACATTTTCAGCAGACGACAGTATGAAATATATTTCTTATTGCTAAAACAAGTAGACTTTGACATCTCATGCAAATTATCTCCTAAGGAGACAATTTGCTTGATTTAACTTAACCTATTTTCTGGAAAAAAATATAGGAAAAAAATATCACCAATTCGTCGTCTGCTGAATAAGCACAGAGAATAGTAAAGGTTAATGGACTGCGGAAATAGAGAGGTGGCATAAATGGATCAGGAATATAGATTGGTAATTTTCAGTGGATAAAAGTATTTGCAATACATAATGACAGGTTCAGCATGCATTACTCGAGTCTGAGACCAATGTAATGGGCATAAATACACTTGTTAATCTTCTGCTATTTTTGACAAGGGAAACAAGTTTTGCGACTTCTTGTTTACGTTTGTAAGCACCAATACCCTACTGTAGTGTGGTCTACTCTAACAGGAAAGGATTTGTTTCCCAAGGGGAACAAATCCTTTCCTTTTAGGGTAAACCCCTTTTCGGAACGGAGTCTAAAATCGACAGAGTTATGTATCCATTCCTCGTAAGAGAACATCACGATAACATGCCTATATAATTTTGACCCCCTAAAACCTCACTTTTATATAGTAAAACTTTTACAGGGGTATACATTATTATTCTTATTTCTGCTCAAAAGCATAGATTGTATGTACTCGTTAGAACCGCCTCGTGAAGGCGGCCCTAACGATTACCCACAATCTATGTTTTGAGCAGAAATATGAAAAAATATCAGATTTTTAATCGGAAATATTTCATTTTTTGGTGATAAAATTTTGAGTAAATTTAAATAGGCATGTTTTTATAATGAACATATCGTTGGATGTTGCAGTGTGTCTTTACTTCATTTAAGCTCTGGAGAATGATTTTGAAGCTGTCTATCATGCTTAATTTTGAGATAGTGTAATTGAATGGGCAGATATGCTCTCGTCAGCGACTTAACCCCAAAAGCAGTTCTAAACTAACAGAACAGAAGAAAATTTTTTATTCAGACTTAAACTATAAACAGTCTACTTTCAAAACAAAATACGATACACATGTACTGGGCACAATACAAAGCAGTTCAGTTTGCAACCAAATGGCACATGTAAGCACCAAGTGATGTGTGTTTTCATATTCAACTATTTGAGAGAAAGGAAGCAAAATTCGATAAAATGTCTCATCTCAACCCAGAGAGAAGCAGATTAAATTATACCAGCTAGTGAGGTGCTTGAACTTTTCAAAATCACCAGTCGCTTTAATCTTTACCACTCTTTTGGCTAAGTCAGAAGATGACAAATTGACGTATATTTCCTTATTTTCCTTATTTTACCCAGAAAATAGGATTTGACATGTCATGTTAATTGTCTCCATTGGAGAAAATTAACATGACATGACAAATCCTATTTTCTGGGAAAAATAAGAATAAATATTTCCCGGAGTGCTAAACGTGAAAGGTAGAAAATTCCAAATGCGCGCGCGAAATAATGTGTTTCATAAACCATGCGCGGATTAGCAGGCTAAACAACATGTGCTTGATGTTTTTAAACTTGCCAGGCGCTGCGCACATCCAAAACTAGGAAATTCAAAAGCAATATTCTCCATATTTCTATTGAATTGCAATTGCTTTATTTAAAACAGGTTGAGGAATTGTCGGGCCACTCTTTTAGCTCCTGTGACTAGACTTGGCCCACTGCATAAAACGGACATGGTTGCACTTGGTAGATGGTTGGCCAATTTTACATTAAATTTTTGTTACCGCTAGTTTGCTTTTCTGCACACCAATTTCCTTTCAAATGGTCTTCTCTAAGAGGGTAAACATTTGCTCCAAATGGGGAGCAAATGTTTTTCTTTTAGATCATTACCCCTTTTTGAAGGGAAGCTAAAACGGTTTTGACAGAGTTCAACCAATTGAAAATATTCCCGTTGTCCTCTTGTAACATTATACAGACGTGTTTGTTTGGTTTTGTTGCTTTGCAAATCAGCAATGCCACAAGAAAAGAATCTGTATGCCATACGCTCAAAGTAAAGCCCAACCATAGACTGCACTTCCGTACAGACTGACCATAGTATTCATTTTACATTACGAAAACACGCCTATTCAAATATATAGAAAATTTCAACTCCAAAAACCGACAATTTGTCAGGTAAAAAACTCTGATATTTTTCATATTTCTGCTCAAAACATAGATTGTGGGTACTCGTTAGAACCGCCTCGGCGAGGCGGTTCTAACGAGTACCCACAATATATGTTTTTGAGCAGAAATAAGAAAAATAATGTATACCCCTGTAAACCCTAGTTTTATTATATAAAAGTGGGGTTTAAGGAGGTCAAAATTATATAGGTATGTTTTCCTGATGACATGCAAATTCTACAACTTCCAGCGCGTCTATAGGCGAAAATCGAAATCCTGATCAGACTACTCGGATGCAAGGCTGATCTTGGCATTTTCCTTCTCATGTGCGTTTATAAGCTTTCGTCTTCCTTGACTCGGCTTCTTTCATTAGCACTGGGTGTTACTTGACCTTCGCCATTCTCTGGGTAAATTCAGCAGACTGACAAATTATTGATGAGATTTGTTTCTTATTATTCCCAGAAAACAGCTTTTGACAGTTCATGCAAAGTGTCTTCTTAGGAGAAAATTTGAACGAAATATCAAAGCATGTTTCTTGCGAAAAATAAAAACAAATTGCAGTGTGTCGTCTGCTGAAAATTTTACCAAGCATGCTAAACGTTACTGTTGTGTGATAACGTGTCTTCGTCTGTGTTTCTGCTGTATAGTTGTTGTGGTTAATAAAGCATAAGATGTTTAGCTGTAGAGCAATTGAGGCGCACAGAAGAAAACCCGTCATATTCACTAGTCAAGGCCAACATGTGCATTCGTGCCTCCACGCGGACTGGTGAGGTTTTATAATGTTCAGTCCGTAAGAAAGGAAGATTTGATATCAGTAAAAACAAAGCTTAACACTGAGGCGATTCTAACAAATATCCAAAACATATGTTGTTTGAAGTTTTAATGCAGTATTCTTGCATAATTTCTCATTAACTGTCACCTCTTGAGCGAAGGTTTCGTGATATTCAAATTGCCATTATAATGAATTTTGTCTTTGTATCGAGTGTCGGTATAAAGATGGTTGACTGTACAATAAAACTTTTTAAGTCTTTGCATGCTAGGTAATTTTGCATGATTTTTTGTTGTCTGTGTGTTTGATTGTCAAACAGTTTTTGATCCAGATCAGGCCCGACCAGATCAGGCCCGACGTTTTGTCCGGCCTGATCTGGGTCCAAACTGTTTGCAGAGGTTATCAGCAGACGACAAAAGTCGCCACAAGCGGGGAAAGTTAAATATCTTCCAGATGTGAGGTTGGCCAAATGTAAACATGGATGCCATTACGAAAACACTCCTATTCAAATATAATGAATATTTTAACCCCAAAAAATGAAAATTTTCAGATAAAAAATTCTGATATTTTTCATGTTTCTGCTCAAAACATAGATTGTGGGTACTCGTTAGAACCGCCTCGACCGAGTACCCACAATTTATGTTTTTGAGCAGAAATAAGAAAAATAATGCATACCCCTGTAAACCCCAGTTTTACTATATAAAAGTGGGGTTTAATGGGGTCAAAATTATATAGGCGTGTTTTCGTGATGCGCAGGAAAGGCACCGGATAAGTGTTAAAGAACATGAAACGACAGCAGAAAATAACACTTCATAGCTAATGTTACAAATAAAGTACGAGTCTTAGCAGCATAAATACCACCTTGGATCTGTTTTTTTTTTTTTTTTTTTTTTTTTTTTTTTTTTTAAACGACGTTCCTAAAATGGTCTTTGACTTTATTCGGCAAGGACAAATATGTTTCCCTACACATTTATATGGAAAGTACTGTTTCGATCAAATTTTGTATACGTTTCCTTTGGTCTTCAGAACAGTTAGCGAAAATGGCTTTCCATATAAATGTAAGGGGAAACACATTTTGCATTGTCCTTAAAGGTCAAAGACAATCTAGGAACATTTCTAAGGTGGTATTTCTGCTGCTGGGTAAATATAAGAAAAATTATTTCAAAGTGACGTCTGCTGAATAATTTACCCAGCATACTAAGCTTAAACCGTTGTAACATATATGTAATGCAGTGCATTTTTTCAACTATTTTGTTGTCTTAAATTGAATTGGCTTTCCTAAGAAGTAAATAAATGAACTCAGGAACTGAATACAATCAGATCCACATCGAGTTCTATATATCAACGGGAAAAACAGACAAATACAAGTAAACAGCCACACAAACAACAGACGCCAAGCAGATTTCGCAGCCCTTTCCCCCAAAAAGGTGGCAATTGTTACTCAAACTTACCTGAATATACCTTTAACTTACATAATTGTTAAAAAATTGTATGTGAAACACTACAGAACATTTCACAAAACGTACCACAATAGCACATTGGAACGGTCAGTAATAAAGTACTTGTTGGGGTGGGGTGATAGGCGGGGTGCTTAAACTAGCTTTACGGATCCCAACCCTCACTCTCAGCTTCCATTGTGGTAAAATTAAAATCTGAATAAGTTCAGGTTTACAATCATTTTTTGTAAAACAAACGCTAAGTAACCATACAATGTAGGTTCCTATAGGATGAAACAAAGCCGTTTGAAATTGATAAATGCAAATCTAAAAATGGGACTTTGGTATCAGCTTTGTTCAGTTGAAGTTCAGTAGGAAAAATGTGAGTAAACTTTCCTTCAAAGTAAGGATTGTCGATATTTAAAAAAGGTCGTCCAAATATTTTGGAGTTGAGTTAAAAGAATCAGTAATATCAGCTTGCGTATCACCAGAAAGGGATATCATGAAGTCGCTTTCATAACAAAACAAAAACAGATCTTCTACAAGAGGAACACAATTAGTAACCATCGGAATTCTCACAATTTATCTGTCTGACATAATCTAATGAAAATATTATCTAAAAGGTATGACAATACGTCACATACGTTTAGAGAAGACCAACTTAAACCGTGTTTGGTCATCAAAGTAAACAATGAATTCCTATTATTACAACAAATTAAATAGAACCTTTGAAAAGTACACTCAATTAAGTCTGTAAATGTCATATGAAAAATCATATCCCAGTCAGCATTCTACGTAAATCTATATCGGGGCCGTCATCGGCCCGTCAGGGTAGCTGACGGGCCGATGACGGCCCGATGACGACCCGATGTAGATTTACGTAGAATGCTAGCTGGGATGTTGACAAAATGGACGCGCGAAATCCTCTTCACTTTAGTTTATAAAGTATCTCGCCAGAGTTTTTTTAACTCACCATAACAGATTCTTGTCTGATCTTTCGTAAACCTTTTCGCAGTATCTGATTACATGTTTTAATAACAGTGAGGCAAGACGTTAATAATTTAGAAAGTTCAGTAGTGGTACAAAAGCTTGAATTAGCGATAAACATTGCTTTATATAGTCTTTTATGAAGCTTAGGTAACCAATACATCGTAGGACGCATATCTTGTTGTTCTTTTAAGACACATTTTTTTCTTATCTGGCTAGACTACCCTGTCATGATCAGCCGCAATATACGGCCCTAATACCATAGCGCACATCAAAGGCTTATCTTACCTAAGCGATTATGAGGCGGTTATAAGGAAGTTAAGTCTCCCGAGGTGGGGCCGTATAAGGGGTAATTGGATATCATTGAGAAGTTTTCAAAATGTTACTTTAGAACCAAACAAATTCATTTGACTGCAAATGTTCTATTTAATTTGTTGATTTGTATTGTATCTCTCCTTTTTTTGATAGTTTTTCTAAAATAAAAAAGAAAAAAAGTTTTTTTTCTTGCATAGTGCAAAAATAGAAATGGTGGAAATAGAAATATAAAATTGAAAGTTTTTACTTTTTATTTGTTTATTCATTTATTTTCTAAAGTAAATAAGAACACTTCAAAAATATTCCATTACTGTCTAAATACTAAACATTTTAGCTTTAATCATGAATCTGCAAATGTATTGTCTTGAATTGGGAGCCTTTATGCGAACCGAAATTTTATATATTTCTGTATTAAGAGTAGCATCGGGACCCAGGGTGAAGTTGGCCAGCTGTAAAAGTGCTTCCGACACCCCCCCTCCCCCGCAGATGTTTATTCTACCGACCGTTCTAAGGCGGTGGTCCCGGTGTTAGTCTTATTCTTTGTTGCTTTGTGGTTTGTTCTACGAGGCGATTTGTTTTAAGTATTGGCTTGTTTTATTTTGTTCTTGTGTTTTTCAGTCCTTTTAGCATTGCGATTACCTCACTTGGGGAATTAGTACTTTTTGTACGTATGTACGATTCGCGCTTGTTTGGTTTTGTCTGTTTCCTCTTCATTTTGGTGTCTAGGAAGGGCTGCAGCTTGTGATTGTGGCACTCCCTGGGCTTTTCTCTTACCTTTTCTGAGACTAAGAGTTCACTAGGAAAGAACAATAAAAAATAGTAAATAATATTCATTAATGAAAGTAAAACATTATGGAATTATTAGAAAGTTTTCTGATTTTTCCTTATTGTTTTCTCGCTTTACCTTATTCATCGAAATGATCCTAAGTTTTCGGACAGACATATCTAGGCAAACAGTGCAGATCCAGAGCAGTGTGATCAGAGTCTTCACTGTTTGCCATTCTGTCTGCATCTGTTTGGCCCTTATCGCACATTAAAAACCACACTGTTCATTGTTTTTGATATTAACAGCAATTTTCAGGTGTCCGATTTCTTAGGAGTTTAATGGTATTACATTTTACCTAATTCATGTGCCAGTTTTGTTTATTAGTCTTTTCAGGTCTGTAAAACATGTACAATTGCCTACTTGATAAAGAGTGAGCATCTACTGAATATTTCTTCAAGAGTAGCATTGTAAAATAAAATTTGTTTCAGTATTTCAGTGTTCTTGCCATCATTTGAAATATAAATATTCCATTTATGAATTTCACTTCTATAAAACAACACATTGTGGAATATGTCAGAAAGTTCTTAGACAATTTAGAATGTGTAATTTATTCATTAAAGCTTCTCTTTTTTCGATAAATAAATAAATAAATAAATAAATAAATAAATAAATACTATATCTATTTTAGTGTTTTTCTGTACTTGATCCTAAGTAGTAGATGAAGAGGGCATTTGATGATAAATAAGCATAAGTATCTGTATTTCTCCATAAAACCTAATTAGGATACTAATTAGAAGTGCCTTGGCGAGGCAGTTGTGTTGTGTTGTAATGAATAACAACCAGATATAGTTTATGGAATAATGTGGAAAAAAACACAACAAAAAAACAACAACAACAAACTATCACAAAGCTACCCACCTTATCTGTTTCTCTGTCTTCATCATAAAATTTGCTGATATCAAATCTAATTAGCCCTTATCAGGCCCCGCCCCTACCTGTAAGAGAGGCATGCCACCAAGGATTTCTTAGCTCTAATCTGTTTAGAGTCATTAGGGTGTTATGCAATCCTAATTGTGTCTTTAACATTAAAAGAAAATTTCAGGGCTAAATTGTTGCAGTGGCCATAGACAACTGATTTCCCCGTTCTACCGAAGACTCTTTATATGCCTTGGTGCCACTCATTTTCTGTTCCAGTTTAATAATTTAATGTAACCGTCAAGCAACGACAATGTTGTTTGCGGCCTTTTTAGCTGGAATCGAAACATACCACCATGAAATTATTGCTTCAGATGACGGAGAGTAGATGTAGGTTTAGGCGGTAATAGATAATTATTTTGGGAATAAAGTTTGATACGTTTATCATTAAAACTGTTTACTTTCCATTTAAAGCAACAAGCTCAACATGCTCTCGTTTACACCATCGATCACCAAAATCGTTCAATGCAGAAGCTGTTTCTTCCCTACATTTATTAAAATCTATACGATTATGAAATCTGCATGTTTGGGCCCTTAGAAACTATTTTACGAATTCTTCAATCTGAAATGATATACTGACTTTAAGCTTCACCGGGCGATAAACATAAAAAAACAAAAAAAAAAAAAAAAAAACAAAACAAAAAAAAAAAACAAACAAAAAAAACAACAACAAAAAACAAACAAACAAAAAGCAAAAAAAAAAAAAAAAAAAAAAGAAAAAAAAAAACAAAAAAAAAAACATTGAAGTAGCCACTAAAACCAAAATAATGGAGCACACGAGCTGATTTTTCTACTTTATCTACAAGAGAGTTTTCACTAAGTAGTAAAAGTTAGGACGACAAAGCAATAACATGTTATGAAGATGCTTTCGAAAATGAATGTTTTCTGGATAAATCGTATAAAGCATTCAATTTAAATCACGCAATTCAAAATCGATACATTGGGGTCTCTTGAGGTGGACAGTTTTTATGGGACAAGCGCAGATTCGGATTTCCTGCGCTTTCTCGCAGTACGTTCAATGTTTACGCTGATCCCTCAAAGAATTTTAAAATGTTCGAACATCATGTTAGCGAACAATGCATATCGGTGTCAGAAAGCATGGCCGCTCAGCCTGATACAAGTCCGCGCTGGTAGCATTTATAATAAGGTCTTTTTTCTTGTAACAAGTGAGTTTCATATAAAATATCGCAACTGTGCAACATGGCAGAAGATAGACGTTAGATAAGAATTAACATTTAGCACGCCTTAAGTAGATTCAGCAGACAAAAAAAATGACATTTTTCTTATTTTTCCGAGAAAATAAGCTTTGAGCTTTCATGCAAATTGTCCCAAGGAGACAATTTGCATGAAAGGTCAAATCCTGTTTTTTTTGGAAAAAAAAAAGAAAAAAAATATTTCAAAAATTTGTCTGCAGAAAGTTTTACCCAGCATGCTAAGCGTTAAGACTTTTTATGACAAAACCGCCTGACACATCATCCACGCAAAGAGTAAAATTCCAGCAATACAGAGTAAGATCCTGGTCAAACTGGGCGGACAAGCATATGCTTGTCCGCCCAGTTTGACCAGGATCTTACTCTGTATTGCTGAATGAAATTTAGACGATCCTGGAGTATATATGTGAAAAAAGAAGATTCTGACCAGACTGCACGACGATTTAAGTTTTGAATGTTCGCCTAATTGTACTTGTATATTGATTTATGCACTAGTCTAAATTGTCTCGCACAGTGGAACCAGTCTGATGAATGGAATCTGACGGAAATATAGCACTTAAGATTGCTTGAGGCGCGTTATCATTACGAAAACAAGTGGATATACTTTTGCGTCCAGTGTGTTTTGTTTTACAAGCGTTACTATCTTGAAATATCCATATCTTTGAGCTGACTACTATAATACCAGATCAACAAATACCAAGCGATTAACGATAATTTTTGCATCCTTGGTTTTGTAAAAGCGATTAAAACACTTTCCTGACTGAGCGAATACGCCGCCTGATTTGGACATTTGTTGTTCGCATATGTCGTGAAAACACTTTTCTCCTTGCACCAAGCTGCAGGCTTTTGTAAGTTTATATATGTCATGCAAGCGCGAAGGTACCTTTGATTTTTCAGGTGGACTTGAGTGAGAACTATGTCCGTTAGGCTCCAGACGTTTGTACAAGATCCAAAGGATTTTCGATAAAGTGGGCCTTAAATGTATGGCAATACAGTTGACTCTCGTTATCTCGACCTCGCTTATCTCGAATAATTGCTGATCTCGAAGTGGAAATCTGGTCCCTACCAAAACATGAAAATCTAATAACAGGTAACAAAATATTGTGGAAAAGAGGAGAAATTGTTCCTAAGGAGCAATTTCTCCTCATTTCCACAATATTTTAAAAATATCTCTAACTTCAAGAGTCCAAAGACATATACATTTGTTAAGGGTGGCTACTCGATTTAATTTTTCCTCAATTCTGCAAATCTGATATGTCGAAGAACGGATATCTCAAAGTATTTTAGAGAGTCCTTTGGACTTCGAGATAACAAGAGTCGACTGTAAATATATGTCATAGACTTCAGGCCTACAATCTCTTTAATCTGCAAAGTAAATAAGTGAACAGGAACCGATGCAATCAGATTCACATCAAGTTTCTTGACAGCATGTAATGAATAAATTAAGCAATGGTAGAAATATTGAATTGATGACTTTAAAGATGATGAAAAAATGATAAAGCGAAAGACGCAGAAGAAATAAAAATCGAGCAAGGTATTTTTATTGGTAATGATATCTTTTGACTTGACATGCATTCCATAGATTTATATTGCGGTTTGTCTGAATGACGAAAAGAAGCTATCGTGCGAAGAAAGACGCGTACGGCGGTGAAAATAGATATCACCCGTGGATCGAGCGTTACTCGTATATAGAGTGAGGTGTACTTTGACAAGGAACTGTCTAAGATTCGGGTGTGAAGTGAACTTCGTTTTAAGAACCTCTATTATAATATAGGAAATTGCAAATAATTATCAACTAGTCTTCGTCTCTCGTCTTCTTTTTGAAGATGCTTCTTGTTTCATTCTGAATTTATTTATCCTCTTTTCTATTGGTTATAGTTGCTGTGTGCTGTGCTTCACTATTGTACATGTATTGTTAAATACTGTCTTGTATGTTAGGATCACTGATCATTTGAATTTATTTGAAAGTAGAATATCGCCTGATCTAAGAATAGTCTCAACAAAAGCTGGACTGCTTTTTGCTTTTATTCGACGCGTTTCTTGCATGTAACGGATCTATTTATTTTCACTAAACTGATCATTTGTGCTGAATGGGGTTCGTATATCGTCTCCTTGTACAGTATTTTCCGGTTCTTGGCGATCACAGAAGTCATATGGATTTATTTGAAAATAGAATATAGACCCCAGGACTATCCTGCTTTCGATATCATTTCGAATTACATCTTTTGCTTGGCGTTCTTTACTAAATGGGAAAAAATTGTGAGTGACAATTTCTAAAGAGAAGCCATACGTCATTTCTGCTCCTGTGCTTTTTTCTCAAATATTTACCTTGAAATTAATTTCGTGACCGGATTTACGATAGGAATTTACTAATGAAATTATGAAAAAACAAAAACAAAAAAAAAAACAAAAAAACAAAAAAAAAAAACAAAAAAACAAAAAAAACAACAACAACAAAAAAACAAGATATCCAAATGATTGTAGCATATAACTCCTACACATAAAATTGTAATATATTTACTTTGTTGCTATACTAAATCTGCATGGACTCAAAATACGACGTCGTTTATCTGCGTTGCTATGTAAGCTATGCGCACAGTAATATTGTTTTGTGGCTATTTTTGTCTGAGCATGACAGCGATACAGTATATGACTGACAACGAGAAATAGACCCGTAGTGCACATGCAATCAGAGAAGACAATCGGTGCATATTCAAAAAGTGTGCCCGCGCAGCCTTATCAGGGCTTCACTGCTCACCTCATGGTATCCAGTACAACACAGACCAGGATCAGATTGCATTGATGCGCAGGCAGATATGGGGCTTTGCTATTCGAATCATGACGCGCTAAGGCTCTGTGTGTAATGCCACTTGCATTGTCAGGTTTCTGATAAATAAAGATACAAAATACAGTGGACTCCCGTTATCTCGAACTCGCTTATTTCAAATAAACGTTTATCTCGAAGTAAACATCTGGTCCTTGTTTTAATATGGAAACTTAACAACAGGTAACAAAATATTGTGGAAAAGAGAAGAAATTGGAGCAATTTCTCCTCTTTTCCACAATATTTTCTATATCTCTAATTTTAAAAGTCAAATTACATATTCATTTTTGAAATGTGGTTGTTCGATTTATTTATTATTATTTTTTTTTTTCAATTTTGCAAATCTGATATGTCGAGGTACGGATATCTCGAAGTACTTAAGAGAGTCCCTTGGACTTTGAGATAACGAGAGTCGACTGTATATTACAGTGATACAGAAATGCTGTGCAGTTTGTGCAAAAGAGATCCCTATTCGTCACTCAGATCAGCCTGCGCTTTTGAGCTTTCTGAGTAGAACCTTCTTTCTGTTCGTCAATGTATTCTACATTATCCAATATTTCTATAAAAGAGTCACGAGGGCATTTGTCAAACTGCGCGGGTACACTGGCTGATCTGTGCGGTGCCTGTCAGAATATGCTATAAGGTGTATTTCACATGTTACATGTCATTAACAGGCAACTCGGCATGTTGAAATTCAATCTGTTCATGCTTATTTATTATTATATTTAGATAAGCAGAGCCGCAATGTCAGAAAACGTAACTCCGGACACGCGCGCCAAATGAAGATTCAGATCAGCCTGCGCATTAGCACAGCCTGATCAGAATCTTCCTAGGGCGCGTTTTGGATAGCCAAAGATGCAGTTTCTTCACATGCCGAACACATTACGAAAACACGCCTATTCCAATAAATAGAAAATTTCATCTCCAAAAACTGAAAATTTTCAGATAAAAAACCCCGATTTTTTTCATATTTCAGCTCAAAACATAGATTGTCGGTACTCGTTAGAACCGCCTCGGCGAGGCGGTTCTAACGAGTACCTACAATCTAAGTTTTGAGCAGAAATAAGAAAAAAATGTATACCCCTGTAAACCCCAGTTTTACTATATAAAAGTGGGATTTAAGGGGGTCAAAATTATATAGGTATGTTTTCGTGACGCACAGGCCTATACTAGAACTAATATATGCGAACTAATGTGTTAAAGTATATCTCCAGTTTCCCAATGTGTCTGACAGGGTTTATTCTCCAGATTAAGAACCAATGTGTTAAAATACGGGGGAGGCGGGGATGGGGAGGGGTAGCAGGTAAAGGTAGAGGGGGAATGTTTTTATTTCCTCTGGTTCTTCACTTACATTCCTGGTCCTCTTTCTTCCCTGGCCATCTCTTTCTTCTCCTCTACTATCTTTTCTATCTCTTTTCTCCCTTTCTCTTGGAGATGACACAAAATGACCCACAAGGGTTGACATGTCGTTAAACCCCAACACAATCAAATCATTCTTCCAGGAACAGCAAAACATGAAACACAACCAGACCCCTCTGTTTGGCCAAACATAATTAGCCAAAACAACAGATTCAGTTCCACAGAAATTCTTTTATATACAGATTTTTTTACAATGTACATCTCCAGATTGCGCCCCGATGTATTTGAACCAACAGGGTGACATGTTTCTATCCGGTGCAGTCTGACCTAAAAGCGGCTGAGCGAGTGCTGACGACTAGTTTGACCAAACACAATTAGCCAAAATTAAAGGTTCACTTAAGTTCTTTAAAGCATCTAAGGTATATCCCACCTAGATCCATCCTTATATACAGATTATACAGAATGTCAGAGTATGCAACCAGTTTCATAGTATGTCATGTCTAGACCAGGACTACAAAATTTATAATAGATTTAAAACAGTTAATGGTACGAGCCCTAACTGGATGAGCAATTCCTACTGAAACAGGTCCTGAAGTCACTTGCCTAATAATTAGCTTATGAATTTCAACATCCCATGTATCTTCTCAAAGGTTCTAGTAAGCTAGCGTATTTTCCCCATATACATTGGTATATAGTTAGCTATCTCACCTATTTACAAGTTATATAACAAACAATTGCTCCATGGTGTAGTCTACTGGTAGTGGGATTGTTGGGGGAATCTCGGGATGGTGGTTGTCCGGGAAGATTCAATCATAATGAACACCCCATGTATGGTGCAGGTAGGTTCCCTTCTATCGGCAGCCCATTGTAAGGAGGACAGAAGGATGAATAGGCTCTTGTCAAATGTCAATTCATTTCCAGTGGCTGAAGCCAGCAGGGAACGGCTCCGTGAACTCCCATATAGTTGTGTTGAAATATGTTGCTTTGCAACAAGTTCTACTTCAGTGGCCCATTGTATCAGTTTCCTCATCTTTGTAATGCGCTGTCTCAGTCCGTACATTTCAGTGCCACATCAGTTGACAAAGGTGTTTAAGTGTCTTTATTGAAAGTTACAGATCTCTAATCTGATGCCACGATGGTGCTTCTCAGTTCCAAAAATCTGTTTTGACACAGCCCTGAAGAAACAATTCCCACCCGGTTCTGTTGCATCTATTAAACAGGGACATGTGTGCTACTGAAGTGTTCTCAGATATCCTCTGTATCTTATTTCATACAATTCTTGTCTGAAAACCTTGTCCTGTTTTACAGGGAGATGGACATGGTTACTAAACACATCAGAATCTTCTGGAGTTGGCAGAGTGAATTCCCTGATGTAGTCGACGTCTTCTCTAACAACCTTTATGACGTTGTTGTTTTCATTCACTGTCTTCTCTGGTTTCTTCTCCTGAGGCTGAGTTTGGTATTTTATACTCTGTCTTGTAATTCTGGTCGTTTGTTTGTTTATGGTTGGTTTTGTTGGTGATTTTATTTAAATTCTGGCAACTCAGAGGTGTTCAGTGGTTTCATTTGTGTGTTCAAAGCCTTCAGTTCCGGTTCATTTCCAGGAGTTGGTAGTGCACAGTAAGTAGCTTTGTGGTCAGAAAAGTAGAAGGGACAATGTCAGACTGCAGCATGGGTACACATCTGTTGGTGTACATATGGTCAATGGTAGATCCACTGATGTGAGTTGGCACTGAGATCAATTGTGTGAACTGAAGGATTCCATAGTCATCTTCAGATTTGTCTGTTGATGGGTGGACACATCACTATTGAAATCTCCACAAAGGATTGTTGTCTGTTCAGATTGGATTCCCTTGACAAAGTCTGACGTACACTTTGACACCGACAGCAAACTGACATGTACTGGTCTATAGACCACACCTAAGTTAGCACAAACTGCCCCATTGATCAGCTGACAAAATAAACATTCTATCCCATCTTTGTTGTACTTGAATAGAATGTCTACTTCAAGGTCTTCTCTTACATAGATTGCCACTCCCCCTTTGTTGTTGCACTTAAGACGATTCTCTGAGCACCCATGGAGTCTGAAGCAGTCCTTTCTGTCACTCCTGTGCAAGGCAAATCCTGGCAGAGCTACTGTCTCATTCAGTACTTTGTCACTGAGCCAAGTCTCACTGATGCAGATGACATCACAGGCTTGTGTAGGTCAGAAGATCTTGTCTGTGCTGTGCCAAACCTCTGATATTGACATGACAGAATTCATTCAAACATCTGACGACAGTGTTAGTGGATAGGGAGTTTCTTCTAAAGGCGGATCTTTCCTCAACCTTTCCATTTCTTTTCCAACAGCTTGGCTTGTTCGGACTTTGTGTTTTCAAAATTCAGTAAATGAAGACCTTTCAAAGATTTTGCTCTGCTTAGTGCCACATATGCTTGTCCTGGTCGGAAGGAATGTTAAAAAGACACTACCAATTTATCCAATGGAAGTCCTTGCACTTTATGTTAGTGCTGGCAAAGGCAAGTTAGAGGGGAAACTGCTTACGGGAAACTTCAATAGCACCCTTCTTGTAGAGTAAAAAAATGTTCTCTTGATGGGAGATAGAGACAGCTCCAGGGACATTACATGGATGCTTCTGTCTGTGCCCGTGACCAGTGTTGGGAGAATAGAACCTCACAAGGACTGCAACAATGGGTTCTGCTTGGTTGTTGTTTCTATGTGTGAAACCTACTACAGTGCCTTGTACCCCATTCACAAGTCCATCAGCCACATCAATGTTCCTTGTAAGCATAACTCTTGCTCCAACAGTTAGCGTGAGAGAGTGGGAGAGACCACCCGTCAGGGAAGGGTCATCAGGAATGCTGTCAACACTTGCCAGATTTGTGTGTAGATCCTTCTTGGAGTCAATGGCAATCAAAGTTTTAGGCTGACTTTCAGAGTTTCCAGCATATTCATGTTGTGTTCATCTACCAACTTGTTGGTGGTGAAAACATGTAAAGCATCATGGGGTATGTCTTGTTATCAGGGGAGATAATTCTGGACTCCAGTGTAGAAGCATCTTGGTCAGATACAGTCCCAGAACGTATCCTATTTAAAAGTGCAGCAAATCCATCACTATCTCTGTCTCATGATCTCATAAAGTTCAAATAAATGTAAGTTGTCCTTCCATAAATGGAAAGGGCTGAGACACTGGTAGGAATCAGATGGGAAATCATACACTGACTTCTGTCGTACTGGTTCAAGTTGGTAAAAATCACCTACAGCAAGAATGCTGTACCATCCAAATACAGAGTTAGAGTTGTCATTCCCTCGGAGATCTTGAAGTCGTTTGTGGAACAGGGTCAGAAGTGGAAGACTTACCATGGAGATCTCATCAATTATCATCAACTGAAGATGGTCAAATGTGGTGCGTGTACCGGCTAATTTTTCACTATATTCAAAGCAGCAATTCCTGTGGGTGCCATGATGAGAACTGTTGGCTTGTCCGGGGAATCACATATTGGCCGTAGCTCCCTTTGGACCATGTTGAAAGTAACTCTGATAAGATGACTTATGCCATTTCCCGTGCCTCCAGTGAGAAAAGTGTTGAATGGGTTTTCTTCTTTAGCCTTATTCTTTGTATGAACTTGTCTACTACATCAGACCAGTATATTTTTAAACAGCTGTTTTTGTTTACTGCTGAGAGACCTGACTGTGGATAAATAATTATCAGTTGACATCTGCTTGGGCTGGACATTTATAGTGAACTGTTTTTCCCATCTCCGGCAATGTAGCAAACTCATCCAAGAAAGCATCTGCTTGAATATCCTCTGGTGGTGCCTTTTCTTTCAGCTCATCATACTTTTCTTGTTGAGATCCTGCTGCGTTATTCTCATACATTCTCAGGCAGAGATCCGGCGTTCTGCATGGCAAGATCGAGTTCTTCTGCGTTGTACTCAAACTCACTCATGTTGTCCAGAACAGTCTCTTTGCTTGTATTAGAACTCTTCATAGGTCTTGTAGCCACCAAGAAGGTACACTGTCTCTGTCCTCCATGGATAGTGGAGCATCAGTCTTGAATGGTAATAACGCTCTGGTGATTTGTTTTGGGAAAGTCTTGGAGAATGAAATATTGCTCTGGCTAATCTCTTTATCATAGTTCCCATGTTATATATCAACGTTATTTATTTTCCTTTGTCCACATTGTGTTCATAATCCGGGTTAATGTTTTTGTCATATTCAGCAAATTCATTCTCTGAAGAAGATGCTGCTACTTTCAGTCGATACAGTGTCGCAATATCTGCCAAACACATATGTTCCAATTTATATGGTCGGGCAGCATAGAGCTCTATAATACCAATCTCAAATACCTGTCAGAGTCTGGTGGTAGGGCCGCTAGTTTCCTATGTACTTCCAGTATCCTGACTTGTTCATGTGGAAATCCGCTGTTGACAAACACCACAACTCTGCTGCATCTCTTGAGGCATTGAGATGATGCGGTACCCTCTTTCCTGGGCACTCAACTCTCTGTGTGTCAAGAATATCTTCCCTTACTTCCTCATTTGTTTACGGATGGTTTCATCAGCTTTACATTCTTTGGCAGCGGCTTTCAGAAGTTTGCCCATTTGTCGCTCCCTCTTGCCGACGTAAAACATGGCGCAGGCGTACGCATCAGTCACTAATTGAACATCAAGGTTGGCAGACCAAATTTTGAGAAGAGTGCTGTTGTAATTGTTTATGCAGGTGTCTGAAGGTGATCGTTTGAGAATGACTGTCGAATTACTTGCAGATTCCTTCAAAACCTGAATGTATGCTGCTTTATTTATTTGGGTTTCCAGCAAAATATCATCTAGAGTCCTGTCTGAATCCTTCAGGACAGCTTGTTGTACTTTCTGGAGAACTGCAACATTTTGTTGTTTCTTTACTCTTCAGGTAGCTGGGTCAATGTAAACAACCTTTAGAGGTGCAGCAATAACAATGCAATCTGTGGGTGGTCTTGGAAAGTTGAAGCTGCACTTTCTCCTTCTGCTTGAAATCATTTGAGGAGCGCAATCTAGTTTTAGAGGCAAGTCCAGACACTTTCTCCTTCTCCTTGAATTCACTTGACGAGCGCAGTCTGGTTTTAGAAGCAAGTCCAGACACTTTCTCCTTCTCCTTGAATTCACTTGACGAGCGCAATCTGGTTTTAGAAGCAAGTCCAGCCACGTTCTTCTTATCATTGAAGTCACTTGAGGAGCACAATCTGGTTTAAGAGGCAATTATAGACACTTTCTCCTTCTCCTTTAATTCTCTTGATGAGCGCAATCTGGTTTTAGAGGCAAGTCCAGACACTTTCTCCTTCTCCTTGAATTCACTTGACGAGCGCAATCTGGTTTTAGAGGCAAGTCCAGAGACTTTCTTCTTATTCTTGAATTAACTTGAGGAGCGCAATCTTGGTTTAGAAGCAAGTCCAGATACTTTCTCCTTCTCCTTGAAATCATTTGACGAGTGCAATCTGGTTTTAGAGGCATGTCCAGGCACTTTCTTCTTCTCCTCGTATTCACTTCAGCAGCGCAATCCCGTTTTAGAGGCAAGCCTAGCCACTTTCTCTCTTACTTCCACTGAAGATGAACGAGATCAGTCCAGTTTGTTTTCTTTTTATGGTATTCATAGAGGAACGCAGTTATTTTTTTTACATCTGGCCTGAAGAATCTTTTACCATTGTCTGTATGGTACTAGAGACGCTTTCTGCTCATAGATTCTATTTGATTTGCTCCTTTCTTTTCTCCTCTGTCAGTTGCTGACTTGTTTATCGTTTATTATCCAAATCATGGTCTTAATATGCTTGCATTACAACAGCATCCTGTGATTGTCTCCGCTTGCTCATATAGTCTGCTTTGTTCTACTTACATTTCAAATATTCATCTGAAGTCATGTGTTCCCTTTTGTGTTTATAACATTCTTGTCTTCCAGTTTGTCAAGTGACGCATATATCTCTTCTGTTTCCTGTTCTGAGGAATTTCTTTTTTGTCATCTATCATCTCCGCTGGAGCTTGTTGCTGTGATATTAGCATACTGTCGCTTCGATTTGCTACATCCTGGTCTGTATGATTACCTTCTAACAGGCTCCTGTGACTGTATCCTTTTATTCCTGCCCTCTGCTTCAGTACGCTGTTATGTGACAGTTCATCTATTTCCGCGTTTTCTTTTTCTTGATTTCATTCGTTTCACCTTATTTGTCCAGTTTGTCAGCCCCTGTTTTCGTGGCCCTGGGTTTTATTGGTTTCAAGGTTCTAGCTCAAAAAGCCTTGGAGGAGTTGTATGACAATCCAAAAAAAGACCCCCAAAAAGGTAAGAGAAAAGTCCAGGGAGTGCCACAATCACAAACCGCAGCCCTTCCCAGACCTCAAGAGGAAGAGGAAACCGACAAATCCCAACAAGCACAAACCGAACAAACGTACGAAAAACACTAAGATTAGCTCTCTCTTCCCCAAGCGAAGTAATCGCAATACTAAAAGGACTGAAAAACACAAGAACAAAATGACACACGGAAAGACATACAACAAATCGCCTCGTAGAATAAACCACAAAGCAACAAAAAGTAAGACCAACACCGGAACCACCGCCTTAGAACTGTCAGCAGAGTAAACCACTGGGGGGTTTAAAGCACTTACAGCTAGCTAACTTCACCCTGGGTCCCAAAACCCTAGTTTTTGAATAGTGACCCCCAGACATGCCCCCCACCCCGGGGCAAAATTTTACATCACTGTGTTCTATTCTTCATTACCTTTGATTTGAAATGTAACATGACATGACAGCTTATTCGGATGAAAAACAGACGAGTTATTAGGGGTCAAACTTTTTGACATTCAACACCAACTTTGGACAAAGTTTCTGCATCACTGTATTCTACTCTTCATTACCTTTGATTTGATATTTAACATGATATGACAGCTTAATCGGATGAAAAAACAGACGAGTTATTAGGGGTCAAACTTCAGTACCTTTGATTTGATATGCAACATGATTATGTTTGTACAAAATGGATTTTGGACCCTTCGGGCCCTGTCCCCAGGGGTTAAATCAAAATTCCAAATGTGTTCCTCCAGTCTTTATCCATAAGGTTATTACCTGTGACAGGTTCAAGGCTCTAGCTCAAAAACCTTGGAGGAGTTGTGTGACAATCACAAAAAAAAAAAAAAAAAAAAAAAAAAAAAGACCCAGAAAAGGTAAGAGAAAATTCCAGAGAGTGCCACAATCACAAACCGCAGCCCTTCTCAGACCCCAAGAGGAAGAGAAAACCGACAAATCTAAACAAACACAAACCGAACAAACGTACGAAAAGCATTAAGATTAGCTCTCTCTTCCCAAAGCGAGGTAATCGCAATACTAAAAGGACTGAAAAAAATAAGAACGAAATGACTACAGAAAGACATACAACAAATCGCCTCGGAGAATAAACCACAAAGCAACAAAAAGTAAGACTAACACCGGGACCACCGCCTTAGAACGGTCGGTAGAGCAAACCACCGGGGGGTTTAAAGCACTTTTACAGCTAGCTAACTTCACCCTGGGTCCCGATGCTACTCTAATACAGAAATGCATAAAAATTCGGTTCTCATATAGGCTCCCAACTCAGTCAATGCATCAAAGCGAAAACATAAAAATCAAATTAATCACTATAATAAACAAAGACGAGTACTCATGGCTAATTCTACTGTATGCCAGAGTAAATGAAAACCAATAGTTGAACCACGGCGGGCCAAGCCAAAGACATATCGTCAAGCCCCACTCCACTGCTTTTTGACCCCTGGTGACCCCCAGACATGCCGCCGAGGCAAAGTTTTGTATCATTGTAATCTACTCTTAATTACCTATGATTTGATATGCAACATGACTATGTTTGCACAAAATGGATTTTGGACCCTTTGGAACACACCCCCTGACCTCCCCCAGGGGTTACATCAAAATTCCGAATGTGTTCTTTCAGCCCTCATCCATAGGGCTATGGTCTAAGAAAGTTTCGAGATTCTAGCTTAAATGGTCTAGGGGCAATGGTGTGACATTACAGACGGACGGACGGACGACCGGCCGGACGGACGGACGGGCAGTATGACAAGATCCCAGCTTTTTCTTCGAAAAGCGCGGGGATAATAATTTTGACCCCTTTAAACCCCACTTTTATATAGTAAAACTGGGGTTTACATTATTTTTCTTATTTCTGCTAAAATAGATTGTGGGTACTTGTTAGAGCCGCCTCGCCGAGGCGGTTCTAACGAGTACCAAAAATCAGTGTTTTGAACAGAAATATAAAAAGTTATTAGAATTTGTATCTGAAAATTTACATTATTTGGTGGTAAAATTTTCAGTATATTTGAATAAGCGAATCATGTAATTCTGTAGACAACGAAGACTCTGACTGGACAGTGGAGATTCGTAGGCTGATTTGAGGCTTTGTTAGGTCCTCATATCCGAAGGTACGTTTTTCTCACCCTTGAGCTTAGTTTATTGACAAAATTTCTCATTTTATAAAAAATAAAACCACAACAACAACAACACTCATGATAAAACACCACTCAACGAGTTTGTTCACTAAACGTTAAATATTCTATATACAGCTGCATTTTAGTCTTTGTCCGAATTTGTACCCATTACGAAAACACGCCTATTCAAATATACTGAAAATTTTACCACCAAAAAAAGGTAAATTTTCAGATAAAAATCTGATATTTTTCATATTTCTGCTCAAAAACATAGATTGTGGGTACTCGTTAGAACCGCCTCGCCGAGGCGGTTCTAACGAGTACCCACAATCTATGTTTCTGAGCAGAAATAAGAAAAATAATGTATACCCCTGTAAACCCCACTTTTACTATATAAAAGTGGGGTTTAAGGGGGTCATAATTATATAGGTAAGTTTTCGTGATGGTTATAAGACCGAGGGGATAGGGGGAGGGGTCGAAGTGCGGGTCGGGCGGGCGGGAAAAGGTTATGGGACCTAGAAAATCTTTTCTTCCGCGACGCGAACCTGCGTTTTTACAAAGGATGTAATAGCATTTACCCTGGTCTCGGGCTATTTTTTTCGACCAAAAGAAGGTCCTGGATTTTTTTTTTTTCAAAAAACTCTTCCCGCCCCGGCCCCACCCTCGCTAGAAATAAAATGGTCGCTCCATAAGGCTAGCGCTACAGAGCGCTCAGAGCGCTATGTCAACTGTCCCCCCTCGTAAGCACTCTATGTGAGGTAGCTCCAAATACACCACGTAGCCTCAGCAGGTGCGATTTAGCAACACGCAGTACCATTGCTATTAGGCACGAAGCTTAAATTTAAACGAAGCGTAAAAAACATATTTCTCCTGAGCATATGCAAGATCAGCCAGCAAAGCCAATTAACATGATGAGTGACTTCATTACGAAAACACGCCTATTCAAATATATAGAAAATTTAACCTCCAGAAACAGAAAATTTTCAGATAAAAATACTCTGAATTGTTTCATGTTTCTGTATTTATCCTGAAAATACGTGACATAGCGCCACTAAAATGCAAACTATTTCTCTATTACTGGGTTTAACATTTGCAAATAAAATATTGAAGTATTTTCCTCAATAAACATATGTTCATTGATATCATTAGACTGATCTTTTAACTGATGTTTCCTTGGAGAAACGAGAAAGAAAAAATATTAATACTTAACACTCTGGGTAAAACTTTGAGCAGGCGACATAATGAATTATTTTTCTTACTTTTCCCCAGAAAACAGATTTTGACACTCATGCAAATTGTCTCCAATGGAGACAATTTGCATGAAATGTCAAAACTTGTTTTCTGGGAAGAATAAGACAAATGGCATCAATGTGTCGTCTGCTGAATTAGCACAGAGAATGGTAAAGATTAATCAAAATACCTCGCTTATCTGCAGCTTCGAGTCATTGAAACTATTCGATCTCTTTGCCTGGAACGAATTCCAAAGGTCTGCAGCAGATACTATTTCATAGTAGCTGTTCCTGATATTTGTTACAGATATATGCTGCAGCTACTTTAAATAAACTATTTTTGTCACATCTCCCCGAAAATATTAGCTACGTATACTGGAATCTCTTTGAAGAAATGAGAACCAACCTTTAGTAGAAGTGCAATATATAGATATGAAAGGTTGCATTTGGAAACAATAAATATACAAAAGAACGAAAATAGGAGACTCGGTTTAATTAAGTCTCTTCATGTGCAGCAATGTCGTTTACGAGGCTGCATACAGCCCCTAGCATTGGCTTATGCGGTATTTAGTTTTTCAAAGACACTAGAATGGGCTAAGTATCCCAAAGGAAATGAAATACAATCTGCACTATGGGGAAGCACGGGAAAACGTTTTACGGCCGCCTTACCGCACTTAAACCGGATGCAGTGAAACACAATAAAAATCTAAAAGGTTGCCTTTGGAAACAAAGAAAAGAACGAAAAGCGACTCAGTTTTATCAACTCTCTACAGATACAGCTATGTCGTTTGAGATGCTGCATACGCCTCCCCCTCCCCTCCCCTTAGGACTAGCTGAAGCGGTATTCGGCTACATTTCGGTCAATAGAAATGACATTTATCACTTCCTTTAGTTAGATATCGTCAATCTTAATGTGTATACAAAATTCTATCAAAATATCCCCTACAGTTCAAGACACGGTAATTTTTTATTTTAACATCGCTGGTCTCGGCTTGTTTCGGACAGTGAAAATGGCATTTGGCAAGCACGTTAGCTGTGGCTTGTTGATGTCAATATGTATCAGAAAAATAATTCCTAACGGATAAAGTGTTATGGTCATTTTACTTTCACTAACTGGCTAGACAAAATAGTTTTGAGCCTTTCCTCGATCAAGAGAAAAATGACATTCGATATGAAAGTATACATGAAATAGAAATGTTTTGCAACAACTGCATGGTTAGTAGTTAACCCAGTCAAGATTGACAAGTTTATAATGTAGATGTTATGCGACGGACTTCATGCCCAGTCAGCATTCTACGTAAATCTATATCGGGCCGTCATCGGCCCGTCAGGGTAGCTGACGGGCCGATGACGGCCCGATGTAGATTTACGTAGAATGCTAGCTGGGTGCATGGTTAGTGGTTAACCAATCAGGAAGTATCAAGACGACTTGCAGATCAAAATTAGCTGAAATCCAAGATGGCCGCTTCTTCTCCTGAACCGCAAAAGGCAAATTGACTTAAAACTTGGTAGAAATTATCGGGTCGACTTGCAAATTAAAAACAGATAAAATCGTTTCGATCGTAAATCCAAGATGACTGCCAATGCGGTGGTCTTAAAAATCTGTTTTGAACTCCTTCCTCTAAAATGAAAAGCCAACAGACACGAAACTTAATAGAAAGTATCAGGGTGACTTGCAGATAAAAAAAACAAAAAAAAAAACAACAACAAAAAACAACAACAACAACAAAAAACAACAACAACAACAACAACAACAACAAAAAAAAAATCGTTTAAATTGAAAATCCAAGATATCCGCCAGGACGGCCATTACGAAAATCTATTTTGAACTCTTCTCATGAACGGAAAAGCCAAGTGATTCGAAACTTGGTAGAGCGTATCGGAACAACTAGTTGTTTAAATGTAAATAAAATCGTTCCGATCGAAAATCTAAGATGGCCGCCACGGCCGCCATCTTGAAAGTCTTTTTTGAAATTCTTCTCCAAAACGGAAAGGCCAATTGACTCAAAACTTGGTAGGAAGTATTGGAGTCTCTTGTAAATAAATAATAGCTTAAATCGTTCTGACTAAAAATCCAAGATGGCCGTTATAGCTGTCATCTTGAAAATCTATTTTGAACCTCTTCTCCTGAACCGAACTGCCACTTGACCCGAAACTTGGTAGGAGGTATCGAAAAACTTTTAGATCGAAAATAGCTAAAATCGTATCGATCGGAAATCAAAGATGGCTGCCACGTTCGCCATCTTAAAATGTATTTTGAATTTCTAATGAACGGAACAGCAAACTGATAGGGAGAATAGGGAGACTTGCAGATAAAAAATAACAAAATCCTTATGATCGGAAATCCAAGATGACCGCCACGGCCGCCATCTTAAAAACATTTTTGAACTCCGCCTAAACGCAAAGGCCGATTTGAAACTTGGTAGGAAATATTGAGGACACTTGAAGATCAAAGGTAGATAAAATCTTTCAGATAGGACATCAAACATGACCACCTTGGCCACTATATTGAAAATCTATTGTGAACTTCTTCTGTTTTGAACTGCTTCTCCTGAACGGAAAGATCAATTGACTCGAAACTTGGTAGGAAGTATTCGGGTCACTTTTAGATCAACAACAGCTGCATTTGTACCGATTGGAAATTAACCACAACCCTCATCTTGAAAATCTATTTTGACTTCTTCTCCTGAACCGAAATGACATTTGACTCAAAACATCGTAGGAAGTAGTTATATTCGGTCAGTCACGCCATACTAGCCTTGAAACAACATCAATATGAAGTAAGATCTAATGTTCTGAAATTGATACGAGCCTTCCTGGGTGACAGGTCATAGCGGGTTGTTGTTTGGGCGAGTAGTCTGGATCGGTAGAGGTAACATCTGCAGTGCCCCAGGACTCATTGGGGTCGATCTTGTTCCTCGTCTACATCAATGATGTGCTTCAAAAGGTGACACCACAAATCCGCCTCTTTGCAAATGATACAGCTTTGGATCTCACCCTGGAGGGTGAAAATTATAGTCGAGATTAACAGCACGACTTGGATAAGAAGTGGGAGTCTGACTGGGACATGGTGTTCAACCCCTCAAAGTGCCAGGTGTTGCAGGTGATAGGGTCCAGGAAACCTATCAATGCCTCCTACAAACTTCATGGTGAGATCCTGGATACTGTCAGCCGTGCTAGGTATCTTGGGGTTGATGTCTCCAGTAATCTGTCCTGGGGCTCCCACATAGATATGATCACAAAGAATGCAAACATAACACTTTGTAAAACGTAACATAAGGACCAAGATGCATCAGCACGCCTTTGCTCTAAATTGCGTTAATCTTAAGTTACAAGCATACCCAAACAGTTGCTCTCCTTTCAAAGTTACAAGTCGTCCAACGGGCTGCCTTGCGTTGGACTTCCTTAATCCGTCTGATTCTAACTTTAGTGTGAACAATTATAAATTGCTGGAAGTGCATTCGAATTAAAGGCGAGGGATAAGCTCCCAGAGGAGTGTGCACTAACGAGCACTCTTTCGAGCGCTCGAAAGGCTAAAACTTGTGTTTTGAATAACAGTGGGTGCTAGGTCAGTATTTTATGTTTATATTTATAGCTTCCATTGAATATTCTGAGCGTATGTCGTATAGCCTGGTAGTCAGGGCAGACAAAGAAAACGAAGACTCTTTACAAATCTCGGTTTTAAAAGGTGTCCTACAAATAAAATACACAAACATATAGAACAAGACCTTACACAATATACAAATGTACAGATACAAATACATAGGACATAACTTGCACATCTTGACAGACATGTAATTAAATTTGGTTCTAGCGACCTTAATAGTTAGACATGGGTTTGCTTATGACGGATGAAAGTCATGAATATTTATAGATTATGCATGTATCTTTGTGCATAAATTAAGTGATGAAACTGTGCGGAATTACTCTATTAATGTAATACTAACACCGATGCATATCAATACTATGACCTGATACAGGAAAGCGCATTTCTTCACAAGACGAGGTTTGTTTACATTCAGCACGAAGACGGACATGTATGACAAAGGTGTGTAAAATAATCGATACTGACGGAACGTAAACAAACAACCCTTATCAACATACCTGGCTGTACAATAAATTCATTCTGTGAATATCAGTGAAGATATAAACTTCAGAAGGTGAATGAAAGAAATAATTTCTCCGTTGAATGGAGGATGACCTTCTGCCACTAAGATGGCCACCGGCTGAATGCAAAGAGCGCGCATAAAAATACAGGCGCATAAACAACAGGTACGTGCATTGGTTATTAGTGTTAGTAATCACCCTGACGTCACACACACTAAGAATAGAGAGAATTATAGAGTAAGAAATGTTATCATTGGACTGCGCTATTTACATACGAGTAAAAATACTACATAGAGGAATCCCGGGTTTCCCTTATGTAGGTGAAGGTTACTTTCACTTTACACTTTAAGGTAGCGTATCACAGATTGTTAAATAGAAACTACCTAAATTTAAGTAAAATAATTATTTGTCATGAAATGACCTGTGTGACATTCTCCCCTGCTAGGGAAAATGTCTCCCGACATTTCCTTAAAACACGGACACAGCTGATTCTATTTACATTACTTTATATGATATCATGTATGTATATTGCTATACATGAAACATCATGTATATGCTTGAAATATTCCACTATATTATATCACGTATGCATAATGCTATACATGAAACATCATGTATATGCTTGAATTATTCCACTATATTATATCACGTATGCATAATGCTATACATGAAACATCATGTATATGCTTACAATACATGACAAACAACTACATTTTACTTCATCTGCTTTTGGACTCATATTGCCATATATGTTTCTCATACATGAACGTTCATGTACATGCGTCTCACAATACATGACAAACAAACGATATACACAATAAAGATTATTAGACTACAGCTTTACACGTGTACATCTTCTTCCTGTGTATATGCTTTGAAACTATAATAAATGGCATATACACATATAAATCATGAAGAAACAATAATTACACTACTATAATATTGCCATTTTATCAGCTGTAAATGTATTGTCTGAATTACAGGAAAGTATTTTATTTACAATTAAAATCTTCTGTGACATTCTCCCCTGTATAGGTCAAAATAAAATACTGACATTCAGAAAATAAAACAAAGTTAAACATCAAATATAACCGTAGAGTCATCATAGATGAACTCTGGAGACCAATATAATTCTGCCGGCATATCAGCTGTTTGTTGACTGCATACCCAGTCACCATATCTGTCAGGTGGCTTCCGCGCTCGACCTGTTCGACGGGGCGCTTGTACAACATTCGGAGACGCATGGAGAGACGGCATATTTACGTTTGACTGATACCGAGTACTACGGTCAACACTAGTTGACATAGTAGGTAATACTGAATTACCTGACTCTGTTCTGCTAATATTAGCAGTTGGTTCACTGGATTTAACAGAAATATGTTTCCGTGAGGAAATATTGTTACCAGTGGGAACAGAAACATGTCTATTCCTAGTCCGTCTTTGCGGAATAACATATCTGGCTGTGCTGTCTGAGTCGGTATCAGAATCAGACGTTTCATCAGATTTTGATGATGGAGCTGGAATATGCTTCCTTGTTTGCATCTTTTTCTGAGGTATCTTGTTCGACGACAAAGACTCATTTACCTCAGAAATTGAAGGAATTGAAGAAAATGGCAGAAGCATATTTCTGTGTAAAGTTTTCACAGTGCCATCACCAGATTCCTGTTTCACTTTGAAAACTGGGATATTTTTATCAGGTTTGTCAATGACAATATATGGATGTCTATCCCATTTGTCGGCTAATTTATTTTTACCTTTGAGACCGACATTTCTGATCAGAACTCTGTCTCCAATATCTAAAGTTGATTCTCTGACTTTAGTATCATAACGAGCTTTATGCCGTTGGGCTGATTTTTGAGCCTCCTTTGAAGCTACTTTATAAGCAAATTGCAACCTTTTTCTTAGTTTGGTTGCATAATGGTCTTTGCTTTTGACTGACGCTTCCTCTGATGATTTAAGCCCTAGATATGCATCAACAGCTAGTCTAGGATGTCGTCCAAACATTAAAAAGTACGGAGAATATCCAGTACTGTCATGCCTAGTAGCATTATATGAATGCACAAAAGGCGCTACATATGACTTCCAGTCTTCTTTCTTATGATCTTCAAGAGTCCCTAACATATTTAAAAGTGTCTGATTAAAACGCTCCACCATACCATTCCCCATAGGGTGATATGGCGTAGTACGTGTCTTTTCAACACCAGCCAAAGAACATAATTCCTTTATGACACTGCTTTCAAAATTTCTTCCCTGATCGCTATGTAAACGAGCAGGGAAGCCATAATGAACAATGAAATTGTCAAAAAGAATTCTTGCAGTGGTCTTTGCAAGTTGATTTCTTGTAGGGAAAGCCTGAGCATATCTGGTGAAGTGATCTGTGATTACCAGAATATTCTCAAACCCTCCTTTGGATCTTTCCAAAGACAAGAAATCAATACAGACAAGTTCCATTGGCTCACTGCTTACTATATTTACAAGTTCCGTACTGGTGTTTGGAAAGGTTTTGCGTTTGATACACCTTTCACACGTTTTAACCTTCTTCTCAACATCTGACTCAAAGCCTGGCCAAAAGAAACGAGATCTTACTAAAGAAAGAGTTCTATCTTGACCTTGATGGCCAACATTATCATGAAGTTATTTTAATACAAATTCACGATAAGAATATGGTAAAACTAGCTGTTTTACATTCTCACCAATTAAAACTGTATTCCGGTATAAAATACCGTTTTCCAAAGACATGCTTTTCCAGTGGCGGAAATATTTGCTAACCTCTGGATGCTCAGCCTTTAACTCTTCTTTCTGTGGACAATATCCACTTTTGACAAAATAAATTACTCTGTCAATAAACTGATCTCTACTTTGTTCTTTGGCCCAGTCTACAGTATTTATATTTGTAGACTCTATGTCTGTTCTAATATCAAGATCAACAGATTCTATATTGGAATCAACAGATTCCGCAAGTTGAGAAGCACTAGTAACAACTAGAGTTTCAGCGTAGCGACATGTCTCTCTTTTGACTGTATAGGCATCACAAATAGCCTTTACAACTTCAGGAAAGAGCTCAGTCTTCTCCTGTGGTCTCCTTGAAAGACCATCAGCATCAGAGTTAGATTTTCCTGTCTTGTACTTCAATGTAAAATTGTAAGTACCAAGAGTTGCAAGCCAACGATGACCTGTAGCATCTAACTTTGCTGAAGTAAGTACATATGTAAGCGGATTGTTATCCGTTAAAACTGTAAAATTATTACCATATAGGTAATCATGAAATCTATCCGTAATAGCCCATTTTAAGCACAAAAATTCAAGTTTGTGGGCAGGATAATTTCTTTCACTTTTACGTAGTCCACGACTAGCATATGCAATCACCCTTTCAATACCATCTTGTTCCTGATATAGCACCGCACCAAGCCCTTCTACAGACGCATCGGTATGTAGGATAAAAGGTTTGTTAAAATCGGCATATGCCAAAACTGGAGGTGTACTCAGTTTTAATTTAAGCATATCGAAAGCATCTTGCTGTGCTTTCCCCCATTGCCAGGGTATACTCTTCTTCTTCTTTTTCTTACCTTCAGGGGTATATCCATTTGTAGAGTGACCAACAAGCAGATCATTCAATGGTTTTACAATTCTGGCATAATCTTTGATATAGCGCCGGTAATAACCGGTAAATCCAAGGAATGACCTGAGTGTTTTAACATTATGAGGGACTGGCCATTCGGACAAAGCTTTAATTTTATCCGGGTCCGTTTCCACGCCTCGGTCACTGACTACATGACCAAGGTATGCAACGCTGCTTTTAAAAAACTCACATTTTGACGGCTTGAGTTTGAGGCCATGTTCCTGCAAACGACTGAAAACTGCCTCTATCCTTTTTATATGTTCCTCAAACGTAACAGAAAAAATAAGAATATCATCTAGAAAAATTAAACATTCCTTAAGATTTAACTCGCCCATGCAACGTTCCATCAACCGCTGAAATGTTGCAGGCGCATTAGTCAAACCGAAAGCCATTCTGTTACATTCAAAGAACCCGAGATTACCAACAGTGAAAGCCGTTTTATGTTTATCTTCTTCGCTCATTTCCACCTGCCAGTAACCACTTTTCAAATCTAATTTTGAAAAGTATTTTGCACCTATCAAGGTATCAATGGTATCGTCTATACGTGGGAGTGTATAAGCATCCTTGATAGTGCGATTATTCAACTTTCTGAAGTCAATGCAAAACCTTAAACTACCGTCCTTTTTTCTTACTAACACTACGTTAGAAGAATACGGACTTTGTGAAGGTCTAATAGCATCTGACTCCAGCATTTCCTTCAAATGTTGGCGGACCTCTTCAAACATGGCAGGTGGAATTCTTCTGTATGGTTCCTTGAAGGGAGTGCTGTCAGTTAATTTGATTTCGTGCTTGACAGTATTTGTTTTCCCAAGGTCGGTGGGTCCCTTGGAAAATATATGTGACCATTTACCAAGCACTTCTTTTACTTCCTGAAATTGTTCATGTGATAAATTATTTTTATCAACTGAAATACCCAAGTCTTCAAGTGTAGAAAATGAGGACTTATTACCTGGCTTTTGTGTTAAATCAGGAGTCCAAGAGTCAATAACTGAAACACTGTTAAAGGAGCATAAAACTGATTTGGGTGGTATTTCTATTGTATGTGCTGACAGGTTACACACTCGAACGGGAACACGTGCAGTATTTCCAGGGAATTTTAGGGAAACGACTCTGGGACAAATGGTCAAGTCTCCTGGCAATGAGGTATCCCTATGTTCAGTAACAGCTGTTTCATAATCACCTGTTTTTCTTACTATACCATATACAATTTTAAATTCATTTGGAGCAATACGTATTGCAAAATTGTTGTTGTTTTTACAGGTACAGCATCATCACATATGCTATCAAAAGCAGTCTGCCATTCAACCGGCACGTCACTTGTGGGAACACTAGCCTTACAAAGGCGAATCACATTTGTCCCTACAATTATGGGAACATCTTTGTTGTATTCTGTATCAGAAACAACTAACAAAGGTACATTAAAAACACTGTTTGATAAAAATGGAGCTGAAATTTCAGCTTCTATATAACCTTTGTATAGTAACTTTGCTCCACCAGCACTTTGTATTGACAGGCCAAATTCAGTAATATTACGAAGCTCAGGCAAAGGAGTTAACGAGTGATAAAAACTCTCAGAAATGGAGGTTATTATAGATCCGGAATCGATCAAACCTGAGGTTTTAACACCATTTATAATAATATAACTTTCATTGGAAGAACCCACCATTCTCTCCAACAAAGTAGGCTTAACAGATTTACTCATGTTTGGGCGATATTCAAAACCAACTTGGCACTCTTCCTCTGTTTGCCCTACAACAGAGAAGTTAGTGGTTTAAATGCTGAGAGCTATTCCCACGACCTCTAGCACAGTTAGCACCCCGGCCGGTAGTGCCACCGCGATAACTGCCGTAAGTGTTGCCAGCTTTATAACCATCTGAAGATTGGCTCTGATCACTATTACTACTATAGAAATTTCTACCATAATTGCCTATATTAGGTTGTCTTACATAGCCTCTATTATAACCTCTGCCTCTACCTCGGCTGTACTGTGGTCTAAAGGACTGTTGGACAGAAGCATGGCTATCAGCACCCAAACTGGATTGTTGACTGTCAAACCTCTGTTCCAAAGCTTCCATACGACCCATCAATTCAGACAATTGTTTTAACAATTGTTTATTTGTATCATCTGCTTCTGCTGAAGCTTGGCCTATATGTTGTTGAGCAACTTTCTGTTTTGGGTCAGGTCTGCTATTACTGGCTTCTTCTTGCTCAACCTTTCTAATTCCTTTCAATAATAGCTGAAAATCTTTAATGCTATCATATAAATGCCGCGTTGAATGTTTTAACTGTTGGCTTTTCAGACCTGTCCAAAATTTGCTTCTTAACATGGCATCTTTTGCGACAAAGTCAATGTGTCCATAGCGAACTGCTCTTGATAGAGTTTGTTCTAATCTCGAACCATACTCTACGATAGATTCACTATCTTTTTGATAATCACTATAAAATGTTTGAATGTGAGTCTCACTAGAACTCACATTCCCATAAAAACCATCAAGTTTATTTAATATGTCAGCTACAGTAGCATTTTCCCCTAAAGGGACTAGCATAGCTCTGGCTGACCCTTTAAGTGAGGTTCTAATAGACTGTAGGACCACATGTTCAGGTAACAAGGGATTTTGTTGGAGGCATTTCACCTCAAAACTCCAAACTTCATATGTTGTTTCACCTTTCTGTGGTTCCTCTGAGCCACTAAAGAAAGGTAACTTTGGTACATTGTAGGGCGGTGCCATAAAGGAGGTGTTATACAACTGGGAATTGTTCAGCTGCAGTCTAGGTGGAACTGGTGACATACCTGGAAATGCAAATGTTGTTTTAGGTTTTGTTCCACCAGTTGCACAAACTGTTTTTTTGTGTGCTAGACACAGAACTTGCTGTACCAGCTGAAGTTATAATTTTATCAGGGTTAATACCCAAAGTATATCATACTCTTCTTTAGTGAGAACTTTGTATTGTTTTTCCTCCAAACATTTAACCATGTTTGAAAGCTTTTCATCAGAGGGACCTTTGTCAGCCATTTTGAACTATTATTAAGACACTAATATTGCAAGAACTATTAACTATATCGAATGACAATACACTTGTACTGTCAGAAAAATATATTCACACAAAAATGACTATTTCACAATTAAGTTCCGATTCAAATAGACTGAAATATCTGCACTACACTTTAATAACAAGATATGTGGAGCAGCAACACAAGTGAAAGTAGTTAACAATCATACAATGCTATGAAAATGAATCAACACAGGCATCCACTATGATCTAGCCTATCTAAACCTGGTGTAGCCAGCATCTATCATAACACAACAAAGCATGAATGCTAAACACAATCTACCAAAATGTGTGCTACAATTCTTTTTGTCCAATATCTTGCCAATGTTAGTTTTGGATGTATTCCATCTTTAAAATTTGCAAAACTAATTTTGGCTCTCTTGTGATCATCTCCTTTAGATTTGTGAAAACGTATTAAATCTAAATTAAAGCGAGGAGAGATCACAGAGGTAAACTGGTTCACTTCTTTAATATATTCATTCACAAGAGCTATTCTTTCTTTAAGAACAAGATCCTGTGAACGAAAGATGGTCGGATCCCTATGTCCTTTACTTGAATAATAAGATTCAAGAGAATAGTAAGGAATTTCCAGAAAGATAATAGATACAGTAGGAAAATTTGCAACAAAGTCAAAATATCTGTCAATTTGAAATTTCAAATAAGAAACTGCTGCATTGTCATCAGCATGGCGTAAATTAATTTCTCTACCTTTTTTATAAGTAAAGTCACATGTGCCAAGCCAAATATATAAAACAATTTGACCAAACTGCCTAACTTTCTTATGCAAATTATTTTTCAACCAAAAATAATAATCAGAAAACCTGGCACCTGGAAAACACTGAAAATCAATTGAATAGCCAAACTGCCTTATCAAATCTTCATGTGGCTTGAGATAGTTTTTACCTTTACTGTCAGCAATCAAAATTGGCTGTTTTGTAAGTTTCCCATGGAAATTAAATGGTCTATTGATATACCTGTTTAAAGCAGTCTCATTCATTTGACTATTCTGCACTACTGATGACAATCACTAAGTAATATGCTATATAACTGACTTTTGTTGGTAGGCTGAAAACCCTATATAATCAAGTAACAACAAAAATGGTAAATTAAAGTGCCTACCTCAACACAGGAGCTCTTCAACTGAAACAGCACAACTGTATAGTCACAATATCTTGTCAGGATACTGTACTGTATCTTTGACAGCCTATAATGTTAATAGTAATAATATATTAGATCTTACAGTTTAAGAATATCACAGATTTTCTTTTAAAAGTTATAAAAGTCTCCATTCAAACAGGATCCATTCTGGCTGCTGAAACTAAACAATGTTACTGTTAGTAATGTGACAACATGCAAATTTTCTTTCAAAAACAAATTTAGGCCATTAAAACTGCATAATATAAGTTTGACTCCATAGTGCCAAATCAAATGCAAAAATAAATGGACCTACAGTGCCAGACTCCACTATTCACATGACAAAAATACACAAGTTAACTAATATGACAGAAAATTGTCAACAATGGCATACTTTCTCATATATATGACTGAAAATTGTTGATAGTGGACATTATTATATACAATTTCTGCACCTATGTATGCTTCTATATGCAGTATTTATCTGTACATAGAAATCTACATAACTATAATGTACATAGTTTATGTCTACAGATTACAGTGTCTGTCTACATAAACAATTGTACGTACCGGTACTATATATTTTCACAACCAATCATATTGTATATATTCAGCAGCTTATCAACACATATATTCAACAAAACACAAAATAGCAAATTATATCAAAAAGCAAAAATATAGTTTGTAATTTCCCATGTCGCGAAGTCGCAGTTTATAAACATCTGTGGAAGTTGACATTCCCCAAGTTTATGAATAATATCTACGCGTTATGCGAAATCCAGTAGAATTCTGAATTTCTAATAATTAAATAGAAAATAGCAAATAGCAACTAGCAAGCTTGCACACTTTATAATAATTATTTAACACATATTATGGCCATTTTTAACACGCGTACTGCAGTATAAACACTGATGAAAACCACAGACACATGTACAAATATCTATGATGGTGATGAATGATGACGAACAGAATCCATGATGATTTCTGTATAGCAGGTATGTGATATAGCCAGGTACACCTATATGCTGGATTCCACCATTAGTTGGGCGCCATTGTCGTATAGCCTGGTAGTCAGGGCAGACAAAGAAAACGAAGACTCTTTACAAATCTCGGTTTTAAAAGGTGTCCTACAAATAAAATACACAAACACATAGAACAAGACCTTACACAATATACAAATGTACAGATACAAATACATAGGACATAACTTGCACATCTTGACAGACATGTAATTAAATTTGGTTCTAGCGACCTTAATAGTTAGACATGGGTTTGCTTATGACGGATGGAAGTCATGAATATTTATAGATTATGCATGTATCTTTGTGCATAAATTAAGTGATGAAACCGTGCGGAATTACTCTATTGATGTAATACTAACACCGATGCATATCAATACTATGACCTGATACAGGAAAGCGCATTTCTTCACAAGGAAGACGGACATGTATGACAAAGGTGTGTAAAATAATCAATACTGACGGAACGTAAACAAACAACCCTTATCAACATACCTGGCTGTACAATAAATTCATTCTGTGAAAATCAGTGAAGATATAAACTTCAGAAGGTGAATGAAAGAAATAATTTCTCCGTTGAATGGAGGATGACCTTCTGCCACTAAGATGGCCACCGGCTGAATGCAAAGAGCGCGCATAAAAATACAGGCGCATAAACAACAGGTACATGCATTGGTTATTAGTGTTAGTAATCACCCTGACGTCACACACACTAAGAATAGAGAGAATTATAGAGTAAGAAATGTTATCATTGGACTGCGCTATTTACATACGAGTAAAAATACTACATAGAGGAATCCCGGGTTTCCCTTATGTAGGTGAAGGTTACTTTCACTTTACACTTTAAGGTAGCGTATCACAGATTGTTAAATAGAAACTACCTAAATTTAAGTAAAATAATTATTTGTCATGAAATGACCTGTGTGACACGTAAATATTACAAAATACATATATCAGATCTTACATTTTAGATTAAGTGCTGCAATCAAAGTTCGTTTCAAAGAAAATTAAAAGAAAAATGGCTGCTCCCTGTAACTAGCCAATCAGGTAAGTTGCCATATTGTAAACAGTGCGATACACCTCTCGCTCTTTTTCATGAGCGTTCGGTGTTCTAAAGAGAAGAAAAACAGCAAGCGGCAGCTTTGCAAACAATCTCATTGTTGAACACGCCTTAAGTTTAGGTCCCGCAATAATTTTACTGTTTACCATTCCAAGATGGTATTTCTGTATCTGTTCATTTTTTGTTTTGTTCATTCTGTTTTTTTATTGGTGTGTTGTTCTCTGATGTCGTTTTGTGTCATCCTAACCTTGTTCGTTGCTATTTGAAGAGCTGTGCGATGACTGTGGCACTTCCTGTATAATCCCATATTAAATCATTCAAATATTCTTCTAAAAAGATAAGAGAAAAGTCCAGGGAGTGCCACAATTACAACCCGCAGCCCTTCCCAGACACAGAGAGGAAGAGGAAACAGACAAAACCAAACAAGCGCAAATCAAACAAACGTACGAAAAGCACTAAGTTTAGCTCTCTCTTCCCCAAGCGGGATAATCGCAATGCTAAAAGGATTGAAAAACACAAGAACAAAATAACACGAGGTAAGACATAAAACAAATCGCCTCGTCTAGTAGAATAAACCACAAAGCAACAAAGAGTAAGACTAACACCGGGACCACCACCTTAGAACGGACAGTAGAATAAACCACCGGGGGGTTTAAAGCACTTTTACAGCTAACCAACTTCACCCTGGGTCCCGATGCCACTCTTAATCACAACTAGTAAAACAGAAAGCAAAACGGGCAGCTATTGAAGATGACAAAAATGCTAGCGTCACAACATAACTAGTACAACAGAAAACAAAGTGGGCAGCTATTGAAAACGGTGACCACAATGCAAACCCACATCAACTGAAATAAAATATTTGTTTTCCGGGTTTACATCGTTCTGTTGATGCATACATGTACAGAAAGCGCTGTATTGCTTTCCTTCGTGACGTTGCGTAAAACGCTGAACTAAATCTGCTTTAGTTATCTAAAAAGACAGCCTGGTGTCAACTGACATAATAAGCCGTCTCAACTTTGGCGGCTAAGATCAAACAAAGCGACCTCTTGGTTCATTTATGTCTTTGAACGGTGAATTAAACAAAGGATAATAGTTACACAAACCGCCCTGTGTTGTTACTGTTTTCAGGTGTAATTATATTGCAATTTCATAATACGTGTACGTAATTTTATAATGAAGCATAGTAATTCTAGTTCAATTAAATTATATTTGTTCTCACAGTATACTAAGAGCCTTTAATTCAATTTGAATGGTAATTATGCTTAAGTATATTGTAAATAATTGATAACAAGTATAAATTCACTATCGATCTAGGTTTAATTAGCCCCTAAAATTAAATTCTATTGGTATAACATGACATCCACTAATCAAATAAGCGAAGAATGAATAAATAAATGCAACTGATAGCTACATACTCTGGATAAAAGAATTAGTATGAAACACCCTCTTTATTTGCATTTGGTCGCCACAGTTAAATTGTATTATATAATGAAGTATCCACATGCATTGTGGACTATCGCCATCTTTACACTGGATGCATTCCAACATCATCATCACCATAGTTCTCCACATTTAGCTCCACTCGAATGTCTCTTGCTCTATATATAATCCACTATACTTCCAGATCTGAAGTATATCAGGCCTCTGCTTGATGATTATAGTCAAACGTGTCTACATGTGTGTGCCAAATCACATCAGTGCTTGTGTTTAGAAGTACAAGATACTCGCAAAGGGTTTGCCTGCATCCCTGCTCCGACTGGCGTTCGTCATTTAATACTGGGATCCTTGGCACAAAGTTCACTATAACTTTTCCCTTCTGAACGCAGCTGTAACGACTCGTTATTTCATACAACAAGTATTTCAGTTCATTATGTTTAATAGGTCTAACGTTTCTACATTAACAGCATAACCAAGCAACCTCCGTAATGACGTAACGTTACAAAGACGTTTCCGGTTTCTGTAAAGCTAACGCCATTACATCTCTCCCCATTTTTCAAAGATAATTTGTATAACATACAAGATTTCTAATTCATTTAATTTAAAGAAAAGAAAAGACATTTGTATTGGAAGTATTTAGTAGTAAATGAAATCACCATAACGTTGAGGTCTTTGTCTTATTCTTTGGGATCTTCTAAAGTCATTGTCTATTATTTGTAGAGGCTGATGTTCATTCTGTTGATCACTTACAGTTCGATTATTTACTTGATTGTTGCCAATATATGGCATTCCTTCTTTTGTCTTTCGGAGCACATCTCCTCTCCAGTCGTCTAGTTCTCCTTTCTTCTGTTTTTCCTCTACCGAGTTTCCTTGAAACTGTTTTGGTCGGTCTACATACTTGAAGCACGTCGAATTTCGACATACTTCTCGTCCATCTGTCACCCTCCTTGCCCGTATACTGGCTCCTTTTACTTTATAAATCACATAGCGAATCGGTTCGTAGGGTGTGGTCCATTTGTTTCTCTTGTTCTGTTCTAGCAATACATGATCACCTATAGTCAGGTTGTGAGATTTTGAGTTTTTGTTTTCGGCGTTACCCTTTATTTTCATTTTATAACCGTTATCACTTTTGTTCACTCTTTCATTCCTAGGGTTATCAGTCTTCGATTCTCTTTCCATATAATCCAACTTTGTTCGTACATGGCGGTTCATCATTGCCTCATATGGCGTAACGCCTGTGGCCGGATGAGGTGTAGATCGATATCCCGTCAATAGCTCTTGAATGGCTATTTTCGTCGACTTGTTTTCTAGATGAGCTCTTTGTTCCGTTTTGTTCAGTAACTTCATAAAACTTTCTGCTTCACCATTGGCCCTAGGATGTAATGGTGTGATTCTATGATGCTTGAATCCTTCTTCCAAGGCAAACTCCGCAAATTCTTTAGAACTGAATGGCGGTCCGTTGTCGCTTTCCAGTTGTTCAGGTGTTCCATATGCAGCAAATATTTTCTTTAACTTCTCTTTTGTAGATTTCATGGCTGTAGAATATACCACCTCGACTTCGGGATACGTTGTCCGTTTGTCAATAATCACCAAGTTGTAATGGCCATCTGGATACGGTCCTCCAAAGTCGACAGAAACTACTTGCCAAGGTTTTTCAGGGATTTCTGTCATCCTCAAGGGTTCTTTTCTGTGATCTTTTGTTGTGACCTGACATTCGTAGCATTGCCCTACTGTTTGTTCGATCATCTTGTTCATCTCTGGGAACCAATATTTTTGTATCAGCATCTGCTTTGTTTTGGTCATGCCTAGATGCCCTAAACTGTGTGCTGCTTTTATGACAACGCGGCGAAGTGTCAATGGTATGAGGATTTGGTTTAGTCTGAATATCAATCCATCAGCAACATATAACTCTTCTTTTATGCTGTAAAACTGATGGATATCAGGGTCTTTTCTGTGCTTTTCCCAGTCTTCTTTCAGTATTCTCTTGTACAATTTCTGTAACTGTCCATCATTCCGCGTTTCTTTTCGGGTGCTATCAAGTACAATTGCATGTTCGGCGTTTATAACATTCTTGATAATCTTTTCTGTGTTATCTGTACCCGACACCGGTAGAGGATGTCTAGATAAAAAGTCTAATGGGTCCTGTTCGTCTTTTCCTGGTTCATAAATCAATTCATAGTCCACGTCTTGCATATCCATCACCCATCGTTCTATTCTAGGTGGCAATTTAGCTGTGGCCTTATTGAACATGGACAAAAGTGGTTTGTGACCGGTGATAATTTTGAATTTATGTGCCCCTAGCAGATACATTCTAAATCTGTTCTTCGCCCATCTAACTGCTAGCGCATCTTTTTCAGTCTGACTGTACCTTTTCTCTGTATCTGTCACGGTACGACTGACGAAGTGTACAGGTTGAAGTCCTTTCCCTATGTCTTGAAAGAGACCGGCAGATAACCCATCAAGGTAGCTGGCTTCGGCTCTGACAACAATAGGTTTATGGGGATTGAAAAATATCATTGTGTCATCACTTGAAATACTAGCCTTGAGCTTCTCAAAAGCATTTTGTTCCTCTTCTCCCCAGTGAAAGCGGACATCTTTCTGCGTGAGTTTCCTCAGTGGGGCTGTAATAGAAGCATAACGAGGGATAAACTTCGATAGGTATCCCGGCATGCCAAGGAAACTTCTGACGGCTTCTTTCGTTTCAGGACGTCTGCTGTCTTTTACCGCTTTAAACTTACCAACAGAAGGCTTTAGTCCACCCTTTGAGAAACGACAGCCATAGAATTCTAGCTCTTCGACTCCGAACTGGCATTTCTCTAAATTGAAGGTTATTCTAAAGTCCTGCGCTCTTTGGAATACCGTCTGAAGGGTAGCATTGTGTTCTGCAATATTTCTTCCACCAATGAGGATATCGTCACGCTGATTTAAGCACATCGGTATATCACCAGATATCCTGAACATCATGTCGTCGAACAGATCTTGGGACGCTTTTGCACCGAAAATTAGCCGCTTTGGTCGAAAATTTCCCCATGGTGTGCTGAACGTGACAATCGCTCTTGAGTCCGGGTGCAGCATCAACTGATGGTATCCACTGCTCAAGTCCAGTTTTGAAAATACCACACTGTTAGAAACTTGTAAACGAAATCTTCCACCACTGGCCCTTGTGTTATTCTAGTTCTCTCCATGTACTTATTCGGTATCCGCAAATCAATGCATGCTCTTATCATGTTGGACTGTAATTCATCTTTTTCAACATGAATATACTTTGGCTTTGGTTGCACGACTATCGGTGAGCACCACGTGATTGGCTTATCTGCCGGGACTGGTTCGAATATACCATTCTTCACACATTGTTCCAACCATACCTTAAGTGGTTTTTTGCAGGTAGTATGGTACCGGACGAGGTCTCTGAGCTATTGGCGCGGCATTTTGTTTTATGCTAAACTGGACATATAAATCTTTGTCATTTCTGACATCTCTTATTTGCCCAATACCTTCGAAGATATTGGTGAACTGTTTTATAATTGTCTCAATTGTTTGATCCGACTTACATGGTTTCTCCACTGCATGTATGTTCGATATCCCGTCTGGAATACGTAAAACATTCGCGGTAGTAAAGGATCCGTCTTCCTTAATCTGCAGCATGCCGAGATCTATTAGGGTGTTCTTACTAATAAGTGGTGGTGAGCTTATTCTGCCTTTGATAACAAGAAACTTAGTGCGTTTACCACAAGTCTGGTTCCTCAATACTGCGTCGAATTCCCCTTTAATCGGCAACTCATTTTGCAATGTGCGTAGTTTTGTTTGACTGTTACGGAGTTCCATGTCATATTCTGACCTGTGTTGTAAAGCTCTGTATTGATATTCGTCCATGATATTAGCATCGGCGCCAGTGTCTGGTTCCGCTCGGATATGAATATCATTTACCATCAATGGTACAGTTTTTTCTAAGCTATATGGTCGTCTCACCATTTTGATTTGCATATGTGTTATCGATTTTGCCATGAATTCTTCGTCCGAAATGTTTTCACTATCCGTATCGGTCTCCGTTGTTCTTTTTATTCTATGTCCCCTTGGTTTCCTGTAGTCGCCGGTTGTTTGTTTATTTCCCGGTACATTTTTTATCCTATTTGACCTACATACAGCTGCAAAGTGATTGTATCTCGAACAAAGTTTGCATTTCTTACCATACGCAGGGCAGACCCTTCTGTCAGTGTGTGCCTTATAGCCACAGTTAGAACACGTTTGATTTGCGTACCTTTTATTTCTGTTTCCTGTGTATGTTGGCGGCTTGTCAGTTCCCCTTCTAGGCTCCTCAACCTTAGCTATTTCATGTTTGTGTGGACCTATATTCATGTCTCTTATTTGTAGAGACATGTCTTCTATCTGTGCGGCTTCTGTTATAAATTCTTGCAAAGTCCATGACTTTGAAATACATTTCTGAATTAATGTCTTGTTTTCAATTGTTTGGATCAAGTGTTCCAGTATCCTCTCATCATGGTTTGAGCCGAAATCGCAGTCATGTGCTTTTTTTCCCGTTGGCGCGTAGCGTAAGCCACCGTTGTTTCTCCCATTTGCGGCCTCATTTTGAGAAACATATACCGAGAATAATGTTTATTCTTTTTTGGAATAAAGTAGTCATTCAACTTACGCCGAAGTTTCTCATACACATTAAGGTTTCGTTCTACAGGATCCGGTAAACTTTGCTCCAGTCGGGATAGTTCCTGGCCTCCATAAATTATTATAGCATCCTTCTTATCCTGTGGGTTTAAAATTTTGAAGTAGTGAAACTCTCTTTCTATGCCTTCTAACCAGTCTTCCCATTCTCTTCCCATGGAAAGCTGGTCTCCGGATGGCCTAAATGGCAGTGTTTTCAGATTTCTGGACTCAGTTACAATCGTTAACGGTTCGCGTTCTGCCATTTCCAATCCGTATCTAGTCATCTATATGTTCCCTCGATTCACTTGAATCGTCTAGTTCCCTTTTTTGTGTCACAGGATGCACAAGATGCGTCTCTGAGACTCGGGACTTCTTACTTCCGACTGTCTCCCGCTGCCCTTTCTATCCTCGTCGCCAATGTAACGACTCGTTATTTAATACAAAAAGTATTTCAGTTCATTATGTTTAATAGGTCTAACGTTTCTACATTAACAGCATAACCAAGCAACCTCCGTAATGACGTAACGTTACAAAGACGTTTCCGGTTTCTGTAAAGCTAACACCATTACAGCAGCCCAGTCTGCAATAACGTGCAATCACAAGTAGCATGACAATATTTAAAAATGTTGATGATGATCTGGTCTCTCATCAGGCAGTCTCCTCATTCATGGGACGATTTGAGAATAAACATTACACTCACGAGAGGGGCAGTAGCTGTATTAATCAGTTCCAGCCGAGAAATGGCAAACGTAAATCACATTAACAAACCTTGTTTTTTTTTTTCATAGTGTTTTTTGATTATATGTGCTTCACTGAGATGAGGCAGAGGACCCCTACTGTTGCAGTTCTTCATAGTTTGTGCGTCTAAAATTACAAATTTGGCGTTGGTGGTGTCATGATTTGTTCTTCATTTCTCCTTCCTGTGGTGCCTCTGGAGGGCTGTGCTTCATAACTGTTGCGTTTCCTGGGTATCTTAAATTATATTTTTGATACGAATAAATCACCTACCCAAACTTAGACAGTGGCAATAACTTACTGTGTGCCCTGGTAATTTCTACTACTGACCATACTAATGCAATTGTTCCGATGTTGCTTCTATGGCCTTGTGGCTACTCGCTGCGGATTTTTTTCTTGTTTTGCCTTGTTTGTTCTCTTATTGGTGTGTTAAGTGGATTCTGTGTACCTTTGTGGTCACTTTTTTTTGGGAAAAGTGGGATTGCTGCTTGGCTTTTTTTTTTGGTGGTGGGGGTGTGTGTGGGGGAGCGCGGGGGGAGGTTGTGCTACATTCTAGTGTTACAAGCTGTCAACTCCAGCTGATATTTTTCACTTGTAAGTTCCAATTTAAACTTCTGTATGGCCTGTTCGCAAAACTAATATTCCTATCATCTCTAACGTGCACTGGTGCTGAAGCCTGGTTGTCCCAGATGTCTCTTTAGGAATCATTTCTATAAGAAGGTTCATCCTAAAGGTTTATAAAAATAATTTCCGACGCTTATTCTACAACACGCCGGGTTTTCACTTTATGACAGTGCCGATTAAAACCTTTTATTAGAGGGCTGATACCATATATTATGTTTTTGCTAGGACCCTCTCTTTAATTCATCTTGTGGTCTAATTCAGCTCTGACTCCCAATGTCATTGTGTTTGCCACGAGCAACCTTGTTTCGTCACAGTGATTTCATTTAATTTTCAATGTTTTGTTCTGTGCTGTAGCACTGATTGAGTTAAGGAGCAGAGCATTTATTTTTAGCTCGCCTGAGCACAACGTGCTCGGAGTGAGCTATTGTGATCGCCCTGTGTCCGTCGTCAGTCTTCCGTCGTCCACAACTTTTTTGCTTCAAATGATATCTCCTCCGTAACTACTTGGCGGATTTCAACCAAACTAGATAGGATTGTTCCTTTGGAGGTCCTCTACCAAACTTCCTCAAATCGTTCCGCTCCGATGCACAAAATAGCCACCAGAGCTAAAAATATTAAAAAAAAGGTAAGAGAAAAGTCCAGGGAGTGTCACAATCACAAACCGCAGCCCTTCCCAGACCTGAAGAGGAAGAGGAAACCGACAAATCCAAACAAGCACAAATCGAATAAACGTACGAAAAGCACTAAGATTAGCTCTCTCTTCCCCAAGCGAGGTAATCGCAATACTAAAGGACTGAAAAATGTCATTGTGTTTGCCACGAGCAACCTTGTTTCGTCACAGTGATTTCATTTAATTTTCAATGTTTTGTTCTGTGCTGTAGCACTGATTGAGTTAAGGAGCAGAGCATTTATTTTTAGCTCGCCTGAGCACAACGTGCTCGGAGTGAGCTATTGTGATCGCCCTGTGTCCGTCGTCAGTCTTCCGTCGTCCACAACTTTTTTGCTTCAAATGATATCTCCTCCGTAACTACTTGGCGGATTTCAACCAAACTAGATAGGATTGTTCCTTTGGAGGTCCTCTACCAAACTTCCTCAAATCGTTCCGCTCCGATGCACAAAATAGCCACCAGAGCTAAAAATATTAAAAAAAAGGTAAGAGAAAAGTCCAGGGAGTGTCACAATCACAAACCGCAGCCCTTCCCAGACCTGAAGAGGAAGAGGAAACCGACAAATCCAAACAAGCACAAATCGAATAAACGTACGAAAAGCACTAAGATTAGCTCTCTCTTCCCCAAGCGAGGTAATCGCAATACTAAAGGACTGAAAAATACAAGAACAAAATGACACATGGAAAGACATACAACAAATCGCCTCGTAGAATAAACCACAAAGCAACAAAGAATAAGACTAACACTGGGACCACCGCCTTAGAACGGTCAGTAGAGTAAACCACCGGGGGGTTTAAAGCACTTTTACAGCTAGCCAACTTCAAAACAACAACCTTTAAACGACATCTCCTCCTAGGCCAGTGGCCCGATCTCAAAATAATTTCAGAGAAATGTTCCTTAGGTGACCTTCTACCAAAACTGCTTAAATGGTTTTGCTTCGCTGAACGAAATGGCCGCCAGAGCTAAAATGGAAAAAAAAAAACTTTAAACGACATCTCCTCCAAAGACAGTGGCCGCATTTTAAAATAATTTCACAGAATTATTTCTTGGGTGTCCCTCTACCAAAAATTGCTAAAATTAACCCGCTCCGCTGAACAAAATGGCCACAACAGCTAAAAATAGAAAAAAAAAAAAAAAAAAACAAAAACAAAAAAAAAACAAAAAAAAACAAAAAAACAAAAAAAAAAACAAAAAAAAAAACAACATTTACACGACATCTCCTCCTAGGACAGTAGCCCGATTTCAAAATATTTTCACAGAATTGTTTTTTTTTGGGCTGAACCTCTACCAAAATTGCTAAAATGTTTCCGCTCCGCTGAACAAAATGGCCACCAGAGCTAAATATAGAAAAACCTTTAAACGATATCTCCTCCTAAGCAAATGGCCCGATTTCAAAATAATTTCACAGAAATGTTCCTTGAGTGACCTTCTACCAAAATTGTTTAATTGGTTCCGCTCCACTGAATAAAATGGCCGCCAAAGCTAAAAATAGAAAAAATCTTTAAACGACATCTCCTCCTAAGCGAGTGGCACGATTTCAAAATAATTTCAAAGAAATGATCGTTGGGTGATCCTCTACCAAAATTACTAGAATGTTCTCTGTCAAAATGGCTGCCATTGCTAAAAATATAGAAAAAAAAAAAAAAAAAAAAAAAAAAATAAAAATAAACGACATCTCCTCCTAGGCCAATGGCCGATTTCAAAATAATTTCACAGAAACGTTCCTTGGGTAATTCACTACCTAAATTGCTAAAATGGTTCCGCTCAGCTGAACAAAATGGCCGTCAAAGCTAAAAATAGAAAAAAATTTAAACGACATCTCCTTCTATGCCAATAGCTCGATTTCAAAATAATTTCACAGAAATGTTTCTTGGATGACCTTCTAACAAAATTGCTAAAATGGTACAGCTCCGCTAAACAAAATGGCCGCCAGAGCTTAAAATAGAAAAAAACAACAACAACAACTTTTAAATGACATGTTCTCCTAGGCCAATGGTTTGATTTCAAAATAACTTCACAGAATGGTTTCTTTGGTGAACCTAAACCAAAAATAGCTAAAATGGTTCCGCTCCGCTGAACAAAATGACCGCCAGAGCAAAATATAGAAAAGCCTTTAAACGACATCTTCTCCTAAGCCAACGGCCCGATTTCAAAATGATTTCACAAAAATGTTTCTGAGGTGACCCTTTAGCAAAATTGTTTAAATGGTTTCCTTCCACTGAATAAAATGGCCACCAAAGCTAAAAAAAAAAAAAAAAAAAAAAAAAGAAAATACAAAACTTTAACGACAACTCTTTCTAGGCCAATGGCCCGATTTCAAAATAATTTCACAGAAATGTTCCTTTGGTGATGTTCTCAGTTGAGCGATTTCAGATGCCGTGGCCTCTTGTTTTATATTTTTACATCTGAACCTAAGGTGCAGATTATGTAATAATAAAATCAATTCACCCGCTCCCCGCTACATCCGATAGTTTCACTTGTGGCCATTCTTAGGCGGCGGTTCTTATGTTAATCGTTCTTTGTAAGGAATTGAATACGCCAGCTGCACGTTAAATCCTGTTTGCATTACTAAAACACGTCTATTTAAATATATTGAAAATTTCAGCACCAAAACCTGAAAGTTTTCAGATAAAAATTCTGATATTTTTCATATTTCTGCTCAAAATATAGATTGTGGGTACTCGTTAGAACCGCCTCAGAGAGGCGGTTCTAATGAGTACCCACAATTATCTTTTTTGAGCAGAAATAAGAAAAAATAATGTATGCACCTGTAAACCCCAGTTTTACTGTATGAAAGTGGGGTTCACGTGGGTCAAAATTATATAGGTATGTTTTCATGATGTATTCTATAATTTTAGTCAACTGCTTTATGGCCGACCACTTTATTTTCTGTTTCTGTTTTATTTTTATTTAGTCATGTCTTCTTGTACTGATGCCAACATTGCGGTGACTTGACTTTAACGGTTACCCGTTCCTAGTTCTGTTTCTGTCTGTGTTTTGTCTGTGCTATGTTTTCCTCTTTGCGTGCCGAGCGTTTTATTATAATTGAGCCAGAGCATGACAAAACCAACATGATAGCATGTGCACACTAAGATCAGCCCAGTTTGATCAAAGTCTTTGCTGTCCGCATGAAGAAAGCTTTGGTCCTTAGACTGAGCAGATGCCCAGGCTGATCTGAGTTTTCGCTGGGCGCACATGCCATTTTGTTCGTTTTGTCGTGTGCTGGCTCAATTATTTTTATTAGAAAAAACAAAAAAAAAACAAAACAAACAAAAACAACAACAACAACAACAACAAAACAAAACTTGTAGATAGAGTTTATTCGTTTGCTTGATCGATTACGGAGAAATAACTCACAAGTGTTCTAAGGCTCCCATTTAAAACACGAGCGAGCGATAGCGTGCGCGTTTTTCACCCGAAAGCCTTAGAACAAATTAAATTAAAACACTGTAATGAAACAAAGATCGGGGCTCGTGCAAATCAGACGCTGGCAGCCAGAGCTAACGCGATCACCAACTGAACGTTGAATCACGGGACCGAACAAAGACTTTATCTCAGTTTCAACCTTTTAATGATAGGTTTAAGTCGGCATTTTTGTAGAGTCCAAGGCCCGATCCAGTTAAAGAAGAAAGCATTGCTATCAACCAAAGCATGAACTCTTCGGTATTTTTTCTACTACGGTGGTTCTGGCGTTGTTCGTTGTTTGTGTGGTCTTCTAGCTGCTCGCTGCAAAGCTTATTTTATGTTTATTTGATGTCTTACATATATTGATGTGCTACAGGGATCCTATCTGACATTGTGCGGTCACATCTTTGGGGATGTGGGAGCTGGATTCTTCACTTTTTCTTTTCTTTGTGACATCCTCATGTGTCATTAGTAATCTCTGTTCTGTGCTTGCGGCTCTCCTGGATGTCTCCTGTAATATTAATTTCAGTTAATTTCTTACAGCTTTTCTTTGGATTACCACCGAAACCCATTTGTATAATTATGCTTTTATTTTTCTGTATAATTGTAATTGTTACGTACTATGTATTATACAATGAAATATTGTTTAGCCCAATTTTTATAGCTGCAAATATTTCTAAAGCCCTGGACAGGAGACCCCGTGTTTGAACACTACCCAGGATTTTAAATTATCATACGTTTTAGAGTATCTACAGGAACAACTGGATAGTCCGATTATTATATTCAAAAAGATACTACGAGAAAAAAAGTCCCAGGAGAGACCGACCTTTCTTCGGACCAAACACATGTGCAGTTAGCTTTCTTATTTGTTAATATATCAGCTTTGGAAATAAGAAAACTGACACAATTATCTAACTTTTCATGCAATTAGCCTAAAATTTTGCTACATTGTTCCAGCTATTTTCAATGAGATATGAGGGACAGAGGACTGAATATGACACGACGGTCACAAAGTCCATTTTGGGGAAGCAAGGCACTGTTGTGTTAGGACAAAAATGATTGAATTTGTGACTTGTATTATGCATTAGAAGTGTATTCTGTTTTGTAAAAGTTTAACCCACATAACTCTATTTAGATATGAAATGGTAACAAAACACATATTCAATAGATTTGAAAAGATAGGAATAAAGATAGAAAAGATGAGAACAAAGATTTAAGTCCATTGAAGTCCCAGACTTTTTATATATATATTTCATGGACTCTGGTGCTTCAGTTTAGCCTTACTTCCTTGTATTCAGTTTAGCCTTACTTCCTTGTATTTACGCTTGAATCCATTGCCCTAATTTGCATGTCACTACTGACATCGCACATGCATTGCAGGATGATGGATTCAGATGCTGAATGTTGATGTTGCGTTAAGAGATAAAACATTCAGCGTGCACATCAGATCTTTATCTGTGGGCATGCGTAATGAATGAAATAGTGTTCGTGTTGCACGATATGTTGGATCGTGAAGAGGTTTTTACATATATTGATATTATGCCCTTGAGGCGAAGCGCACAGTATGAAGCGCCCACAAATGTAATGATTTCAGTCGTGTCATATTACATTCAGAAAATGCACCATACGAGCATATAAAGACGTTGGATTGAATGCTTCGATAATATTGCCCTGGTTCTTGTGATAAAGAGATAGTATAAAGCCTCTTTCGTAACAAAAAAAAAAAAAAAAACAGAAACAAATCTTCAATAAGGACAGTGGATAGGGGGCAAAATTTGTACTCATTGGTATACCAAAAATTTGTTGGTAAAACTGAGCAAAAAACCGAATAAAGATATTATCAAGAAGAAACGAAAACGCCTCACAAACTTTTTGACAAGACCATAAAGTATTACTGTATGTTTATGATTCTCAGAAGTGAAAAAAAAGTATGTTTCAAGCAAGATAAAGAGACATTTCTCTTAAGAAAGTTTTGTTTTTAAATTGAATCAAGAAGTTTATCTTTAATCAGCTTATGTGGCAGTGTTATAAAGCGTGGAAAAATACGCTTTATACAACACTTTATGCACGGAAATACCAAATTTAAGTTTATTTAAAGACTCCATAGTCCTCAAAAATAGACATTTTATTATCCAAGAAAGGTTTAATAAATTGATGTATGGTATAAATACTATCATAAAATGTGGCACCTGACAGCCTGTAAAATTTCAGTTAGTCTCTCGTTCTAAAACTGGATAAAAAATAAACGATTTTTTTTTATCGTATCTCTGAATTAAAACTATTCTCTCGTTTTTGAACTGGATCATAAATGAAATGATTTTATGATGGCGACATGAAATGATTTTTTATCTCTGAATTAATGTTGCCAACATTCATTGAGAGAGACGTTAAAATCATTCCATTTATGATCCAGTTCAATAACGAGAGAATATATTAATTGTTTTAAATCGGAGATACGATAAAAAATTAATTTCATTTTTGATCCAGTTCAGGAACGAGAGAGCAACTTAAATTTTACAGGCCGTCAACTGCCACATTTTATGATCGTATTAATACCATATATCAATTTATTAAATCTCTCTTGGATAAAACATGTCTATTTTTTGAGGAATATGGAGCCTTTAAAACAGCACCGAATTTTTTAATAGACCAGAAAAGATTTTTACCGGATATTGCATGTACTGCCTAAAAGTATTTGAATACCGAGTATCACAGTATTAAGCACTGTGCTATGAAGAGTCTCAATACAACCGAGACTCAAATTTTCGTTCTTTTTCCAAGGGCAACATTAGTAGATTTTGTTTAGAAAACTTACTATCTTATAACATGTTTAGATCCTTGTCGTAAGTAGGCATCCCGTGTACTGGCGCACATAAACGCTCAGCATGCCGGATAAAACATGCAGCAGACGACATTTTGAAATATTTTACTGTTTTTCCAAACAAATAGGTTTTAATAGTTTATGCAAATTGTCTGCCTATGAGGCAATTTGCATGGCATGCTAAATCATATTTTCTGATAAAATAAGAACGTATCATCACTGTGTCGTCTGCTGAATAGCCCACAGAGTGCTAAAGATTACTATGAGCAAATGAATGAACAAACTATTTTCTCGTGTCGAAGCACACTTGGCGACTTCCATCCTTACATCAGTTATCAAACTGATGTTTCCTCTGGGAACTATTTCGCAAAACAAAGTTATCCTTGCGATGTCATTTTTGCAGTTTTAATCATTGCCCCGCCATGATATAATGACAACATCACGCTACCTATAGCCAAACGCATGATTAAAATGAGATTAATGTTTTATAAATATGACAAATCAGAGACGCATTTTCCACTAACGCCGGTGTCAGCTGTGTTGTTCTCAGAAATTAAGATTTGTTGATGGCGACTGCACACCATCCTTGCTGCAATCTATCTGTGTCAAGAATTAATTACTGCCATCAGTTCTAAGTAAAAACAGAACTGATGTGCACTGGGAAAAGCAGTATGTAACCATAGAGAAAACAAGACAAAATATTTAGACGTAAACGTCAAGGTACTGGCGCAAGTTTTGTTCATGTATATATAGAGATATGGGACAAGGTTTATTTAAATTTATTTAACTTTAGTATACCTAAAGTTAAATAAATTTTCAATGGAACAGGTAAAAAAGAACAACAATGTGAATCTCAAACTTTCACTGCCGCAGGCGATAATAATAGGCCTTTGCAAACAGCATAGATCCAGATGAGACGGCTCATATGAGCCGTCTCATCTGGATCTACGCTGTTTGACATTCCGTCTTTCAACTTTACATATAAACTTCTTTTCAAGCGATACCTTTTGAAAAAAAAAAAAAAAAAAAAAAAAAAAAAAAAATGAAAAACAGACGACAAATATCGTCTGAAATTTGGCACCGAAAGAGATAATGTTTGCTTTTATTAAGCTTTATGAAATTTCTTGATTGAAATGAAACTAAAATAAACATTAATCTGTTTATAACACAGTTTGTAATGAGATTTTTTTTTATATTTGCCGGGTCGTCACAAACCGACGATCCCGGCAAATATAAAAAGTCCTTAGTGAGCTAATCAAACACGTTCCCATGTGTAAAAATCTAAAGCTATATTAAGAGACCGCCGCGATTTCCGCGCCAGTCAATCAGTATTTACTGTCAGTGCTCTAGATAGGTTTTAGTACAATGAGTGTTTTACTCTCTAATTTAAAGCTGAATGGCGAAATACCCATTTGCAATGCCTAACTCTTCAAGCACGAAATAAATTTGTAGCAAACAAACTTCTATTTTTTTTTCCAAAGAAAATAAGGTGTTGCATTTCATCGTAATTGTCTGCCAAGCTATTGCAAGCTGTTTTACTATTTCGTATGAAAAAAATAGATATCTTATATATTATATCAGATATCTTATATAGGATATAAGATATCTAATATAGGATATAAGATATCTAATATAGGCTATAAGATATCTGATATACTTTGACGGAGTTACTTCACTTGAAAGTGAAAAGGGGTTCACACTAAACGGAAAGAATTGGCTCTTATCAGCCTTCTGAAAAGGGTTTAACTCTAAAAGTAAACAGATATGCTCAAATCATTTCTTTGTAGACTTATTCTCTTTTCGAAAGGTGCATTGGGTTAAAAGTCTTTGCTTTTACAATGGAACCCTTTTAAGAAAGTCGCTGGTGTGCAAAAAAGCAAACAGGGAGTCGCAAAAAATGTTTAACTCGTGCCCTTGAAAAACATGATGAAAATCGAAAACACAATTTCAAATTTTGTGTTTTCTGTCTTTCGAGTCATGTATTGCGGTCACATTATCTAACATTGTGAGTGGCATTGTGGGTTTCTCTAAAACAAGAAGACCACAACTGTCGTCCAGCTATAAACACTAACACGGTATTTTGTTTATAAAGCATCAGCTTAGCAATTAAAGTAATAAGACGATGACGAAAGTAGTTCACTTTGTTTCATTTTGTGCTGAATCGCTCTGTAGGTTGTCTGATTATTAAGTGGAGCCACTCAACTAATGGATCGTTTAAACCAAGTGTAAGTTGGAACGCTGAACACGGCCAAGGTCCAAAATTCTGTATGACAAAAAGATGCTTAAAGCAGGGTTGAGAAATTATAAAATTTTATTACGTATCCACGGACTATTAAATGGTCAAAATAATTTGAATTCTCTTCTTAGCTAGAGCTATGAAGTCCTGGTCACAGGACAAGTAAATTGAAATTTCTTACTTGTCCTCAGAAAAATGGGACAAATTGGGCAAATCAGGCATAATAGTTTCACAGCCCGGCTAAAAGGAAAAACATATTCTTGAAGAAATGACCCTTGAGAGAAATAAACACACACAAGAAAAAAATTGAAAATATAAACTTCACAACAGTGAAGTAGGGTTAGAAATTGTACGGCCGTCACACGGCACTGACGACAGGCGCCGAGGTTATAAGACGTTTTCCGTGCTCAACTTAGCTGAGCATAAAATTGGACCTGCTTATAAATCTCAAATTACTAACAATTGCAAATTCTTTGTTGCCAAAATAGCTGAACATGAAAATTACTCTGCTTATTAAAATGAAAATGCCAACTATTGTTTCATGCTCATCCGAGTTAAGCACGAAAAAAGCTTTATAACCTCGCGGCCAGCTCGCAACATAAACTAACACAGACTCTCATTCCGTATAGCAAGTACGACAATTACATTTTTGTTTCGTAACAAACATCATAAGTTCTGTTTCAAACGTCTAATTCATCTTGAGCCTGGATTTTCATGCGCAACATGATGTCCTGGTTGGCGAATGGTATTGCATGCCGAACGCTACACAACGTGATCTTGTCTGATGGTTGCGTTAAGTTTGTTTCAAACGACCTCATTTATTCTCTTATCACTGGCTTATTAATTGCTACTTTTGCCTGCATCGAGCTTACTAGAGATTAAGGCGAATAAATACAATTTCAAGGAAGCAAACTCTGTAGAAATTGTGATTCCCTTCTAAAAAGGGATCTACCCTGGAGCAATCTCCTTCTGAAAAGAGATCTACATTTGTTTTTCGGTGCCAAATTTCAGACGACATTTGTCGTCTGATTTTTATTTTAACAAACTGCCGCTTGTAAAGACTATTATATGTAAAAGTGAAAGACTGAATATCAAGCAGCGTAGATCCGGATGAGCGTCTCATCTGAATCTATGCGGTTTGCAAAAGCCTATTAATATCACCTGTGGCAGTGAAAGAGTTAAAGAAAAGAATTTGCTCCCTGAATGAGCAAATTATTTCCTTTTAGAGTGGATCCCTTTTCAAAAGGGGCTTGGTGTGCTAGAAAGCCAAAATGAAGTAACAAAATTATCTCCCTTGTAAAAAATTGTAGAATTCTACCACCAATGTATCAAGTCCCCTTAAATGTTATGATTCTCATGTGATTTTCCACCTACTCTTTAAGCATAACTGCAATAAATATAACAACAGATAGATGGTTATCGGAACTCGATGCACAATCAATAGCCTGTCTTATTGCATGTTAGTAACAGAACCTTCGAATCATGAAAGATTAATTGATGCTGCAGCAACATGATACGCGATGATGGGCAATCAACGCATCCATATCTGTTATTGAAATCTAGCTACAGTATTACAATACAACAAAATTAAAACTTAATGTCAGAAAATCTTAGTAGATGTTATAGTACTCCTGATAAATAATTTAAATATTTAAAAGATACAAAAAGTTTGGATCCTGAACAATGTTTCATGTCAAATATGTGTTCGGTCCGCATAAGGATCCTCTGTCTCATGAGTGCAAGATCGCATTAAACACACAAAACATTCCGAAAACACGCCTATTCAAATATATTGAAAATTTTACCACCAAAAAATGCCAATTTTTCAGATAAAAAATTCTGATATTTTTTCAGATTTCTGCTCAAAACAAAGATTGTGGGCACTCGTTAGAACCGCCTCGACGAGGCGGTTCTAACGAGTACCCACAATCTTTTTTTTTGAGCAGAAATAACAAAAATAATGTATACCCCTGTAAACCCCAGTTTTACTATATAAAAGTGGGGTTTAAGGGGGGTCAAAATTATATAGGTATGTTTTCGTGATGTAAACAATATGATGTAACAAATCAGAGAGCTAAACGATAAACTGAAACCAGAACACATTAAAACCACAAAAGGCCATAATGGGTGCGACCACAGAGATAGATACTCAAACGCTAACCTTTTGAAACAGACTGGGGAAGTAGCCGTCATTCAGCTTGAGGTCCGACTGACCGTTGTCCATTTAAAATGGGAAACAAAGTTCTCAACCATATTTGGAATAACCATACATACAGTTTGTTACAAAACATTCAAGTTGTAGCTTGTCATTTTGAAACGAGTGACAATCGTTTTGAAATGTCACCATACAATTTACGTTACGATCGACGGTTTTAAACTAATGTTATATTTGGAGATTCTTTCTGAATCACTGCGATAAACCTGAAAGACGTTTTATGACATGGAAGTTTAGTAGTTAAAAGTTTATTTCGAACATTATAGTCACTGGCTTTAAGTCAGATAAAATGCTTATAATTTTGAGAACTCAGCCTTGGTGTATGAGTTAGAGTTTGTGATAAAACGTCCTTTTTATGACCTTTTATGAAGCTTTGGCAACCAATATAACGTAGGAAGTTTTTCCAGATTCCTACTATCATTTGACAACCTTTTAACGTGTCTAAAACTGTTGTAAGGTTACCAGCACGTTACAACATGATCAAATGACGCTTACTGCGGTGTCTGACCTGGGTCAGCACTATTTGTTCAAGCGCGTTTTTCCTCTAAATACTTAGGAAAAATGAGGTATACGTAACAGAGGGCACGTTAAGCACGGTTAGTTACGTGTGCATATACTTAATATCAAATATATTCTCACACCCATGGGGCTGCTAATAGTTGATCTACTAACAGGTTATTTATTATTTACAAATATACGAGAAATACTTTAGAAGCTACGTCTTTGTAAGCTAAACTACGTAATATGGTGATTCTGTCTACCGTAATAACCCTAAGTATTCAGACAGACAGTCCTGAGCAAACAGTGTAGCCCCAGATCAGACGGCGTCTGATCAGAGTTTAGACCGTTTACCGATCATTTAGCAATATTTTAAACACATCAACAGGTAGTAAAATGTACATGTACAAATATGAGAACAAGTAAGATAAAGTGTTTATGTAGCGTAAATACAATAGTACTAGAGCACAAGGTCTGTCTAGAACACAGTGCTTTTATGGCCAAATGCTTAGTTCCCAGGATGGTCAAGAAGGTTGAGGTGAAAACAATAGCACATGTAGTTGTAATATTTATTATAACGTAATACTGATTTGACAAGCGTTCTCTGTTTTAATCCAAGTAATCGATTCATATGTAGGTAAAACCCGAAATTTACCAAAAAACAATGTTATGAAAAAATAGGAAAGCCTTGCCTAAGGACAGTATGTTTTCAAATTAAGATAAGAATTAAGCGTGAGCAAAATAAGTTTAATCCCAACCCCATCATCCCCACCCAGTAGTTTTCCTACTGACTGTTCCAAGGCGGCTCTTCATTGCGTGTGCGCCGGTTGTTTCATATGTTGCGGTTGCTTTGTTCTTATTTGTTCCCCATCTCTCCTTCTTTGGGTGCCTCGGGAGGTCTCTGCTTCGTGATTGTAATAATTCTTGTGTATCTACTCTTACATGTGAATGTTTGAAATGCTTGAAGTTTACATTTAGGAAAAACGAAACTAGGAAAAAGAAGCAACAAGAGGGCTTATGATACAAGATCGCTGACCTGAGCAAATGTTCAACGAGAAAACATTAAGCAACATGTCCAAGAAGAGCCAAATAAGAAGGTCAAAGGTCGGGGTCAAGTGAATTGAAATATTAAAATTGTTTGTCAAACTGTACAATAGGTCCAAAGATTTGTTATAGGGTCAACAGTTACTACACTTGTCACATGGCCTTCCCTTTATTTGACCTGGTAACCTAATTTTTAAATCAATGTCATCTTCTTTTGAATTCGATCCAGAAATCATCACGAAAAACATTATCATAAAATTTCACGCAGTTCAGGTAAAAACAATTATGGTGTCTTTGTCCACGGAAGAATAAAGGTAACATATCACTTTAAAAAAAGGTTAACCAGAAGGTAAACCTCGGAAGATACCCGACGCCCGCGCGTCCGCGCGCCCGCCCGATCGCTATTTTAAAGGACGGAATTTTTCCGTGAAAAACCCGTCCAAAAAGTACAGGTTACACGTATGTCTGTATTGTGTTCAAAATATTTTCTTAGGATTTTATTTATTTTTTATTCCATCTAATTCAATGACATAGTTTCAAAGGAAATCTATCCACCATCAAGACACGTTTTCTAACCAGGTTTCAAGAAGATCGTTTCAAGAAAGTAAACTGTAGATTATTTTTTTTTCTATCCCAAATGACCCAGATTAAAACCTCCTAGAAATCAACAAGATACATGTAAACAACCTGAACAATTGCTATCACGATCAAGTCAAAGTTGTCGCTATATAATATTTAGGCAATGATCTTGTTTTGATCCTACAAGAGCCAGATTTGCACTTGATCCATATTTTTTTAAGACAAACCTTTTGTGCATTTTGATGTAAATCACATCAAACGCGACCCATCACGAAAACATACCTATATAATTTTGACCCCTTAAACCCCACTTTTATATAGTAAAGCTGGGGTTTACAGGGGTATTCATTATTTGTCTTATTTCTGCTCAAAACATAGATTGTGGGTACTTGTTAGAACCGCCTCCTCGAGGCGGTTCTAACGAGTACCCACAATCTATGTTTTGGGCAGAAATATGAAAAATATCAGATTTTTTTTTTATCTGAAATTTTTCATTTTTTGGTGGTGAAATTTTCAATATGTTTGAATAGGCGTGTTTTCGTTATGTCTAACGTGTGTACACTAGGTTTTTCCTAAGATTTGACATAGTTTTTAACAATATGATCAAGTTTTGAGTTTGACCTAGATGGTATTAAGACAAACAGTCAGAGCATTCGTATGAAGAGCATGTCATAATAAGGCCTATTTATACAAATAAGTTTGATCTTATGACCCAGTACCCTAGTTTTCATCACGAAAACAGACCTATACAATTTTGACTCCCTTAAACCCCACTTTTATATAGTAAAACTGGGGTTTACAGAGGTATACATTATTTTTCTTATTTCAGCTCTAAACATAGATTGTGGGTCCTCGTTAGAACCGCCTCGCCGAGGCGGTTCTAACGAGTACCCACAATCTATGTTTTGAGCGGAAATAGGAAAAACATCAGAGTTTTTTATCTGAAAATTTTCAGTTTTTGGAGGTGAATTTTTCTATATATTTGAATAGGCTTTTTTTCGTAATGTATACAAATAAGTTTGATCTTATGACCCAGTACCCTAGTTTTGATCCATATGACCCAGTTTCGATCATAACCTAAATTGTATTGCAATAAATAATTTGAGCTCTGTTTATGAAGATATGATGAAAAAAAAAAAAGTCTTCGTTGTGTACCCAAACACAAGCAAAATGTTCATGATGGATGACAGACGATGTACGCCCGGCATCAAGCGATCCTAAAACCTCAGCTTTTAGCTTTCAGCTCAGGTGAGCTAAAACGATGCGTTTCAAATCTTACTATTTGTTCCGATGCGTATTGTTACCAATGAACAGAGTAACATATTTAAGTTGTTAATATATAGGTATGAACAAGATGACCATTACAAGACACACCCTAACTGTTCGGACAGACAGAGCGCATAGCGAAGACTTAGATCAGATAGTTTAGAATTATCAGAAACTTTACTGGGTAAATTATCTCACGTGCAGCTCAAAGTAGAGTGAGCAGTGAGCTCTGAGACAGCATATCAAACGTAAACATTTAGCCATATCAAACGTAAGCTAAATATTTGGCTTACTTTTACATCGTCGCAATATGACTAAAATTGCTGAAAGGGAAATTAAATAAGCCCAACCACCACATACCCTTACCTCCAACGCCCAGTGTTTATACTTAATGCCATGCAAGATTAAAATAGGATGCTTAAACATGAGTTTTAGGTTTGAAGCATTTCCATAGACTAATGCAAAAGTAACATAGAGGTGAAGATCCGTATGTGTCATCCATCAACTAATGATACTGTTCTTAGGTTTGTATCGGCAACAATGTTTACACCATCTTTTTTCAAAAGTCGAAATATTAAGTTTTGTTAACAGAAGACAGCCCAACAGTAACGTACATATCGTCGACAAAATATACAGTGAACCCTCGTTACAACGACAGCATTTGTTCTCAAAGACGTTGTCATTAAAATGAATTTGCTGTTGTACAGAATGTTTAATGAGCAGATCGATATGTAAGAAAGGTCTTGTTTTGTTCTTATTTCCTCATAGAACATATGTTTTGGACATTTGTTAGAATCGCCTCAGTGAGGCGATTCTAACAAATATCCAAAAACATATGTTTCTTTAAAGTATTGAATATAACATTCTTGCATAATTTGTGACTAATTTTTACCTCTTAAGCAAAGGTTTCGTAACAGTCAAATTGTCATTATAACGAGTTTTGTCATTGTATCGAGTGTCGGTATGAGGTTTGTCTGTAGTTGAGCGCAGAGACTATTGTAGTTGAAGGATGTAAAATACAACAATTAACACTAGTAGGTTTTTTTTTTGCCATTGTGCAGAGGAATATACAAAAAAACACCCTTTATACCGACACTCGATACAACATCAAAGTTTGTTTGACTATCACGTAAACTTCACTCAAGAGGTGGCAGTAAACTTCACTCAAGAGGTGGCAGTTAATCAGAAACTATGCAATGATGTTGTATTTGATACTTCAAGAATCATAATTATGTTATGAATATTCACTGTGGCGATTCTATTACATATCCAAAACACATGTTCTATGAAGAAATAAGAAATAAGAAAATCTAGGCCTTTCTAACATATCATTCTGTTCATGAAGGGTTCTTTACAACAGCAAATTCATTTTCTTCAGTAATGACAACAACTCTGGGGATAAATGCTGTCGTTGTAACGAGTTCACTCTATTTGTCACAAATTCCAGAAAACTTTCATTTTCTGATTGCAGTTTACTCAGGTTTGGAATATTGCTTATAATCTGTGATTAGCCAAAGAGTTTATTTTTTCACCCCTGAGTTTCTGAATTAGGAAATACTCATTATAGCAAATAGGCGTTTCAGTCAAAAATCAAGAACAGAATGGCAAACTGTGTAGATCTAGATGAGACGGCTCGTTTGCAAAGGTATCTGTACTGGTCTGCAGGGACAAAATAGTTAACGCATCTATAAATATTAGAATAGACACAATATGTATTCACTAGAGATAAGTCAAACAAGCATAAAATAGGGATATGAATCGATAACAACTTAGCTATTCTGTTAGAATACAACTGCAACTATAAATGTCCATATTCAAACGCAACACTTGGCCACAAATCAGTTAAACTAATCTTTCATTTGACATGGCTTGAACTGAATGTGGTAAACACAGCACGCTCAATATTAGTGTTTACTATCTGTACCTTGCCATGCGAAAACGTGTCTTCGGGCATATACGGACAGCGAAGGCACAGATCAGCCTGTGCATCCGCGCAGTCTAATCAGGGCTTTCACCTAACCATTTTAAAAATGCTAACCATCACGACAACATGTCCATATAATTTTGACCCCCTTAAACCCCATTTTTATATAGTAAAACTGGGGTTTACAGGGGTAAACATTATTTTTCTTATTTCTGCTCAAAACATAGATTGTGGGTACTCGTTAGAACCGCCTCGTCGAGGCGGTTCTAACGAGTACCCACAATCAATGTTTTGAGCAGAAATATTAAAATTTGTTGGAAGTTTTCATCTGAAAACTTTAATTTTTTTGGTGGTAAAATTTTCAGTATATTTGAATAGGCTTGTTCTCATAATGTATTCCAAAATGTTTGAGACAGCAGTCAAGTAGCAAGTAGTCTGTACAGGGATGAATCTTGCTAATTAACTGTTACTGTTTGATATTTTTTTTTTTTGTTATACTGGTGTTCATCTGCAGAGAGCAAAGTTACTGCAATTTCTATTTCTCTCTCATATTGTCTCCCTCTCTCTCTCTCTCTCTCTCTCTCTCTCTCTCTCTCTCTCTCTCTCTCTCTCTCTCTCTCTTTTTCCATTTAATGTGCTACAGTTCACATGTTCACATAATACATATAGAATATAGAGGTTAATACACCATGAATTAATAATACCTAATATTAAGCGAGAGATTTGCAGATCCGATAAACCATTACGAAAACTCGCCTATTCAAATAAATAGACAAGTTCACCTCCAAAAACTGAAAATTTTCAGATGAAAAACTGATATTTTTTTTATATTTCTGCTCAAAACATAGATTGTGGGTACTCGTTAGAACCGCCTCGACGACGCGGTTCTAACGAGTATCCACAATCTATGTTTTTGAGCAGAAATAAGAAAAATAATATATACCCCTGTAAACCCCAGTTTTACTATATAAAAGTGGGGTTTAAGGGGGTCAAAATTATATAGGCATGTTTTCGTGATGCAAACAAGAGCATTAGCACGAGTTTGTTTAAGAGATTTGCAAGTCTCGGGTGAAATATTTCTTGTATTTTAAACTCAGGGTGTATAAACTAATTTCTTGCACACCAGATAAGGAAATCCGGGATTTTAGCCAGGGATAGAAATACTTATCCTTACTCCGGGTAAGATGAAAATCGAGAATTCTCACATGTTTAATATACACTGGTTGTAATGGACGTCACTTATGCCATCGTTAAGGTTTACGTCACTGAACGTAATGGAGTCATTAAACGCCACAGTAATGTCATCACAAGATGGCGGACGTCAGTAATCGAAGTGACAGCATTATTGAAAAATCTAGAAATGAAAGGTGTGCAAGAAAAAGAATCTATCATGGGTATGAGGGGTAGATAAAAAAAAACAAACGTTCCTCGCGATCACAGTCTGGCATCACTCAGCAAGCCTCGTGATGCCAGAGTGATCATAGGGACGGATTGTCCTATCTACCGCTCATACCATGATAGATCCTTATAATATTGTATACCATAAAAATAATCCTCAGATTTCAGATTCTGTTTTTACTGCTGTGACGTTTTAAAATGACGCCAATAAGTTTTGCGACCTTATATCATCTTCACTCGTCGCGAAGCGTGATAGCGTTTCTTTACTCTAGGAGTAGATATTTCCTCCAAGGAATCATAAATTATATTTTCCGCAGAAATTACTAAAATAGCTTCAGATGTGTAATATGAACAAATCATATATCTTATGAGGCCTAATATTAGATACCGTTTGGACTTTTCCCTCTGCCTGCTTCTTCTTTCCTTTGGCTGTTCTACAGAGATTGTGTGTGTGTGTGTGTGTGTGTGTGTGTGTGTGTGTGTGTGTGTGTGTGTGTGTGTGTGTGTGTGAGTGTGTGTATAAGAAATACGTGTGCTCGTTTAACGTTTAAGCACATTACGAAGACACGCCTATTCAAATATATTGAAAATTTTACAACCGAATAAGGAAAATTTTCAGATAAAAAATTCTGATAGTTTTCATATTCCTGCTCAAAACAGAGATTGTGGGTACTCGTTAGAACGAGTATCCACAATCTATATATTTTTTTAGCAAAATAAGAAAAAAATGATGTATACCCCAATTAAGCCCAGTTTTACTATATAAAAGTGGGGTTTAAGGGGGTCAAATTATATAGGCGTGTTTTCGTGATGAGGTGTAAAGATTAACAACTGGACCTATGGACTCGTATTTATCAATTATTAAAACCGCGTTTAGGCCGCGCCATGCGAAGGCATATATTCAGGCATATGCGGACAGCAAAGGTCTAGATCAGCCTGCGCTGATCAGATCCTTTGGTGTCCACAAACAAAATCATTGGATATTATAGACTGTTTCAGTGGTAAGCAAATGCACTTATGAGACTTTGCGCATGTGCAAGAGTAGAATCCGCAAATTTTGCGCATGCTCGGAGGCACTTTTGCGCTTGACGAGGCCTATATCTTAGTAGAACTATGGTCTGCTTTGAGTCTAGAACAATTTATAACTGAAGATTATTCCTCAGTGGGCTTTCAAGAAATACTAGTGATAATGAAGTGATTATAAGTATAATAAACTTTCTTTGAGTCACCAACAGGGTATTGGATTTCTGCATTTGCGAGATTCATTCAGTTTGGTATCTGATAAGAAACGGACAAATATCATGAAATAAGAAAGAATGAACGCGAATATATCGTAGCTTTCTTTCATTCTTTCTTTTTTTCCTTCCTTCTTTCAGTAACTGTTACAAATATGTATATGCCATTTACATGTAGCACTATTTAACGTATTTTAATATCTGTTTAATTATATATATACATGTATACATGTTTTTGTTTCAATAAGGATAAGGCGCCAAACAGCCAATGATCTTTGGTTGTTACGTGCTATTTTATCTAAACTTAATTAGGACTTGCATTTAAACTTAATCAAATTTCCTGGTAAAACACATAAGTGAAGATTTCTATGAAATGCCACAAACACAGCCTACCCGAGGCACCGAAAGAAGAAACGACGAGGAACAAATGATGGCAAAACAAACCATTAAGAAAACAAGCCTATTCAAACATACTGAAGATTTTACCACTAAAAATGAAAATTTTCAGATAAAAATTCTGATATTTTTCATATTTCTGCTCAAAACATGGATTGTGGGTACTCGTTAGAACCGCCTCGGCGAGGCGGTTCTAACGAGTACCCACAATCTATGTTTTTGAGCAGAAATAATAAAAATAATGTATACCTCTGTAAACCCCAGTTTTACTATATAAAAGTGGGGTTTAACATTATATAGGCATGTTTCCGTGATGGCCACATATGAAACCACCGACGTACGAGCAAAGAAGAACTACAACAGATATACCGACTTGTAACGGCCAGTAGACAAACACCTTGGGGCTTGAAGGTCCAATTTACTACCTCAAGTTACGTGTGTCCAAAACTGCTAGAAGAGTGGCCAACAGTGTATACCCTGATCAGACGTCGCGTATCACGTCATCATTAACTTTGGGAAGGTTGTGTCTAATGATTATGCCCCGCCCTCGGGAAACTACGCCGTGTATTCCCATTCCCATTTCAACAAGGCTTGTCTCAAATAATCTGTTTCAGTATTGCTTTTCCCCATGTGGTCAATAATATATGGGCGAACTCAAATGATGCGCACTGCACAAAAAGGGCCCTTATGCAATTTGCACACAACGAATGCCCTGATCAGCCTGCACATTCGCGCAGGCTGATCTGGGCCTTCGTTATTCGCTTGCAGAATGAATGGATACTGCAGTAATTGTCGACAAACAGAGAATGTCCAGATCAGATTTCACGGGTGCTCACTATGCGCCACCAAACCCTTGACCAATCTCGGCTACAGCAGCTTGCCTATAAACTACAAATACTACTTCCTTGCCATTATTACAAGAACTGTAAATTCTGGAAACCACACGAAAGCAGGAAATAACATCCTTTCAATTTTACATGCATATTAGTGTCTGTTAGACCTACTTCAAACCGATGTATCAATATTAATAATTATCCGGGAAGTCGATATGAGACTGCGGTTTTTCTTCCTTCATTCCAGTGAAAGAAACATTCTTGAATGTTTTGTATGATGAATCTAAACACCAGCAGATGACTGGTTAAACAATTATTTTTTTTTTATTGCTGTTAAAATTTAACGTCGCAACTAGAAAAGGGTCTTCAGTGGTATATGCAAACAGAAGAATCCAGATCGACCAGATACATAAAGGTACCTTTACTATATGCGAGATACTCTATTGTATTTAATGAGTCAGGGATTGCATGCGCGCCCAGCGAAGACTCATGTCAGCCTGCGCATCAGCGCAATCTGGTCAGAGTCTACACAGGCCTCCGCTTATGGCTAGCCATGGGTTAAAAACAGATTCAGGCGGATTCAAAGCGCTTTCAGGCAGACAGCGAAGAATTATATCAGCCTTTCCGAATGCGCACTTATCCGAGTCTTCGCTTGGCGCCCATGAATTATTAGTTTATTGAAGAAGTATAGTACGGACTTAAGGCGTCCCAGTATTTACGGAATACGTATACGGTATAACGACATTTATTTTATTGTCAGCGGTGAAATCAGTGTATATCTGATGAAAATAAAAGTGGTATCAATCACTAGTGAATTGATATCGTATCATTTCATTATAGTGAATGATACGATTTATATTTTCACTCTTCGCTTTGGACGACTTCGGTTTTCTTCACTGTTTCAGAAGTGGATGTTACCTCCACTTCAGATTTTTGAACACCTCTAACTTCTTTGTTTCTGAACTAAACTATCAAGTGTTGGTATACATTTTCTTAGTTAGAATGTAAGGTACATTATGGTATCCAAATTATTTTGATTCGCCGAAACTTTTTGTTTTTTGTCTCTCCAGCGGTTCACATGTTAAGCACTGGGCGTCGACGCCATGACGTTCATGTTTTGTTTGGTGAGTTACTTATGACGCCAGAAACGCGCACTGACGTGTGAACAATAAAATAAAAAGAAATTTTACTCTTTTTCAGTGAATACCATAAAAATTTACATCTCGTGTAATGAAAACATTCAAATTTTCACTCGTGCTTCGCACTCGTGAAAATACTGATGTTTTCATTTCACTCGATGACAATATTTCACAGAAAAAGAATAAATATCCTCTATATAACTTAGTCCCTGAACAGAATACACATGTTCCTTTAGTTTAACACACCTTTTCTCATAATGCAGTTGTTTTTATTGAAAACAAAACTGACTCATATTAGCTAAGTCATGCAAAGAAAAAAGTGTCTAAAGGGCATGTGATCTTATCGATGGCCCATGTCAGCGGCTACATCCGCGCATGATGACCTCCATTGTACGCTCATAGAATGTTTGAAAGTTAGACGTTACGACGCAACACAAACGGTCTGTTGAGATTCTGGTCAGACTGTACGCGTAGACCAGACAAACTAGTACATGTATCAGTGCAGCGATAATACATGTACGTATATACCCATGGATAAAATTATCGGAAGGATTATTAATATTATCTCTGAGAATATTGTACCAATAAAATGTTCGGTTCACCCATATTTTCGCTGCTCCCTTCCTTATATTGCACGAATACCACTACAGTAAGCTCTCTGCAGTGTGTGTTATATGTCACGATGAATAATAATAGAGAATGGTATTTTCGCGCTTGAAAATAAAAAAAAAAAAAAAATCCGAAAGAGAGACCTTTAGAAAAACAGAATACAACAAACGACAGAAAATGAAGCCTCAGTTTGATCACACCTGATTATAGGAGACCATGAAAAAACTACCACATTAATCATGCCCTGCCCCACGAAAGACAACGCTTTAAGCGGTGCTCTCTTTCCACTATCAAACGACCCGAACATTTTATATCAAAGTACGGAGATATGTTTTACGACTGGTTCAGTGATTTAAATTCACTATCCTCGGTAATATATACTGAATATCGAGTCCTGATGAGTCATCTTGGTAAGAACTGATAAATACATATAGCCTTTAGCATCTTTACTAAACTAATAGCCATTTGTACGTTCTATGTGAAACAAATAAAAAATAAAAAAATAAAAAAAAAAACAACAACAACTGAAACAACAATAAGACATGAGTCACAACAGAAGAAACGGCATTTACAGAATTCTGTGAGCAGTAAAATGTCCGATTACCCGTGTGCCAATATCCTACTGTCTTTTCGACATCATTCGGAAAGACGTTCTTTTTTTATTATTTTATTTTTTTAATTTTTTTGCTCGGCGTTTTATTTTAGATGAAAATATGTTGTTCTGATTGACCATATCTTATCAGAAACCCTTTGTCTTTTCTGTTTATGCTTTTTGTTCTCAAATATTTGCCCTAAAATTAAATATGCAGCCAAAAGCTGCTCTGACCTATGCAATTTCTATAGGAAAATGATTTTGTTTTTTATTTTATTTTCTAAGAAAATATATTTTACTTTTCTTTCCAGAATTCAAATAATTAATGTTTCACAACAATAATTAAAAAATCAGAAAAATTGAACAAGGGAAACTTGTTGAAAATCTGCTTCCAAGTTACCTACCCTATTGTTTTCTGCATAATTTGGATTCATTTTTACTACGGGGAAAAGTAAAAATATTTGTTTAAAAAAAAAAAACAAAACAAAAAAAAACAAAAAAAAAAAACAAAACAAAAAAAAAAAAAAAAAAAAAAAAACACAAACAAAAAGAAAACAATGACTAGAATAAAACTTTTTGTGCGTAGGTAGTTACGACAAATGGTTTTGCTTTAAATAATAACAAAAGTTTGCAAATTTACTTCTTATGTGTTAAGCTCCAAGCAAAACTCGACTTTCTGAAAGGTTGTCCAATATAAAATCCTGTCGGGCCAATAACGGTCCGACATAGATTTAAGCAGAATGCAAGCTGGGATCGGTGTATTACACACTTTTGGTACATTATAATGATGAGTCAAGGAATCATAACTGCATCAGAGCAAAAAATGGTTTTGTGGCCATGTAAATCCAGCTTAAGCATCCACAGCAAATTTAATCTGTGTTCGCAGCTATTAGCTCAGATCTACAAAAGCAATGGTCAATTTACTGTTGATGTTAAGGATTTACAAGACAACATATTTAGACGTAAACGTCTAAGTACCGGCGCAAATTTTGTTCATGTTTACATAGAGATATGGGACAAGGGTATTCTAAAGTTTAATACATTTTCAATGTAACAGGTAAAAAAGAACAGCAATGTGATTTTTTAATGTTTGCTTTTATTAAGCTCTATGAAATTTCTTGATTGAAATGAACATAAAATAGATATTAATCTGTTTATAACCCAGTTTGTTATAAGACTTTTTTTTTATATTTGCCGGGGTCGTCACACAACGATGATCCCGGCAAATATAAAAAGTCCTTAGTGAGCTAATCGAATAGTCTACCCATCACGAAAACATGCCTATGTAATACTGACCCCCTTAAACCCCACCTTCATATAGTAAAACTGGGGTTTACAGGGGTATATATTATTTTCCTATTTCTGCTCAAAAACATAGATTGTGGGTACTCGTTAGAACCGCCTCGCCGAGGCGGTTCTAACGGGTACCCACAGTCTATGTTTTGAGCAGACATATGAAAAATATCAGAATTTTTGTATCTGAAAATTTTCAGGTTTTTGGAGGTGAAAGTTTCTATATTTTGAATAGGTGTGTTTTCGTAATGATATATAAAATCCAAAGCTACATTAAGAGACCGGCGCAATTCCGGCGCCGGTCAATTAAGTGAAGTAAGTGCCGAGTGGTTGATACCAGACGCGCACCTAGTGGTGAAAATCTCGCGGTTTCAGATGATTTATGATTACCTACATTTGAGCAACAAGGTGACAAAACGTACCTTCTGACAAGTGCGCCAAACGAAGATTCAGATCAGCCTGTGCAACCGCGCAAGCTGATCTTAGCCTTCGTTCTTAGTGTGTAAGAAGTTATACATCCTTAGCTATTCAGAATACGCCTAGTAAAGATTCTGCTTAGCCTGTGCGAAGAAAAACATCAATATTCACATTTTCTCAGATTAATCAGACTCTTCGCTGGTTGCCTTGAGAATGTCTAACACTTCATGATCTGCTGGAGAATAGTATACCGCATTTTACAGATATTTGGTTTAAACATATTTTATTTGTATAAATTCAATATAATAATATAATCATATAAACAAGTACAAACATTGATAATTTATACAAATGGGATTCAGAAGAAAGTCAGAAGACTTGTATTAATCTAATAGATATTTGGGCGCACAGACCTGGGCAGACCCAGAGTAAAAGATACAATCAGCGACGTCACATCAGGATTTACATTTTTTTTGCTACTCGTCTGGCAGTTTAAGACTATTTATAAGGATGTCAAATGGACATGTTTGAACATGGACCAGTATGGGAAGGAATTAACTCTTTCACTGCCATAGGCGATAATAATAGGCTTTTGCAAACAGCATAGATCCAGATGAGACGGCTCATAATGAGCCGTCTCATCTGGATCTACGCTGTTTGACGTTCAGTCTTTCAACTTTACATAAAAACTTCTTTCCAAGCAATAGTTTATTCAAAAAAAAAAAAAAAAAAAAAAAAAAAGACAGACAGACGACAAATGTCGTCTGAAATTTGGAAGCGAAAGAGTTGATACGCTTAGTAAAACTTTTTCCATTTCTGTCGATGGAGACAACGTTTGTGACTTCCGGTTTGCTTCCATGTACATCATCTTCAGAAAAGGGGTTTACCCTAACAGGAAAGCGTTTGGGGGTCGGGGTTGGCCGTTCAAATTCTTTCCTTTAATTCTTTCGGCGCCAAATTTCAGACGACATTTGTCGTCTGCTTTTTTATTTTAACAATCGTATGGAAAGACGTTTATATGTGAAGTTGAAAGACTGAATGTCAAAAGCGTAGATCTGGATATATGCTGTTTGCAAAAGCCTATTATTATCGCCTGTGGCAGTGAAAGAGTTAAGAGGAGACCATTTTTCAGAATGGGACAAAACAATTTTGACGGAGCTGTCTTCCGTGATAGTCTGTCCTTTCACCTTAAGGTGTCCGAATATTTAGGGTAAACACGACATTTAGGCCCACTTTTAACTTTGCGAAGGCGCAGGTATATTTTGCGTATACTTTCAGGTTTTTTTTAGCGAACCGTTTGTACCCCAAATATGAAATTGTCTAGGTATACACATATTTACCTCAGTTATACGGACACCTTGAAGCAATATCATACCTTACTTAAAACTTCAAAAAGCCCCTTTAACTAACTATTGATGTAACAAATCATGGAAAATACAAAAAAGTGTAGACCTTGATGAGATGCTGTGTTAGCTTGTTTATATTAGCATTCCTCTTTCAGTAAAGACAAAAAAAAAAAAAAAAAAAAAAAAAAAATCAGAACTATCATTTATTTGTATTCGAGTTAACCCTTCTCTTGCTGAACACGACATATCCTGTCTTAGCAAACAGTGTAAATCAAGATCAGTTGGATCTGCACTGTTTGTCATTAAATATGTGAATTTTTATCAAAAACCCAGATCAAGTAATCTGACTAGCTGGAAATTAGAAGTGGGCGTGACGTCTTAATTTATTCAGCAAAGCAAGGGTTAAAACAGATTATTAGCTCATACAAAGGTACATGTACCTACACAATGGTATTCAGTTTCTGCGAAATTCGTAACAATACGCATGTCATGTGACAAACCAGAAAATAATTTGTGTTCGAGCCGCGCAGTCAGATAAAAGGGGTCTTCATAGTATATGGAAACAGCAAATGCCTAGATAATACTGCGAATCTGCACAGTCTGATTTGGTACCAATTTCTTCGTCCATGCATGTATATCTTTCAGTGTCCAGTGATTCCATAAATGGATAAAACAAGATTGGGATGAGTCTACACGACTACCCAGACACATTTTCTAATGGCATGTTTGTGCTTAACCCTTAAAGCGCCAAGCAAATGTAGCAGACGACATTCTAATTTTTTTATTTTTATTTTTCATAGAAAACAAGTCTTCAAGTTTCATGTGAAAGCAGACGATTCACATGAAATATCAAGACTTGTTTTCTTTTGAAAATGAAAAAAAGAAATCAAAATTGTCGTCTGCTTTAGTTGTGATTGGCGCTTTAAGGGTTAATACATATATAAGGACAACTTTTGAAAGGCAAAATATATGTCTGTGATGCAAAAAAAAAAAAAAAAAAAAAAAAAAAAATCCAAGAGCATTTTCCCTATGGGGAAAAATTAATTAGTCTTCATTGAAAAATAAAAATCCTGAGGCTTATGATAGGCTCTTCAGGTACATTTGCAGTAGTGTTGTGTTATTGACGCTTAGCACTCTGGGTAAAACTTTCAGGAGACGACATTTGGAACAATTTTCCTTATTGTTCCAAGAAAACAGGTTTTGACATTGGAGACAATATGCATGAAGTGTCAAATCCTGTTTTCTTATAAAAATAAGAAAAGTATCATCAATTTGTCGTCTGCTGTATAAGTCCAGAGAGTGGTAAAGGTTAACTGTCAGAACAACTTTGCTATTATTTAAAATCTTAAATTCTTGTTTTTGCTCTTTTGGACTATCAGGCATCGACAAGGTAAGAAATTTTACGGTCGTGTTTGTATGCTTTCGTATGTATTACCATCACAATAGATTTTTAACCCTTAAAACGCCAAGAAAACCTGCATCTGAAAATGTCGTCTGTTTATGTCATCTGCTGAATAGTTTTGCATACAAACAAACAGTGTGGACCCAGATCAGACTGCTCCTAAAGGTCTGATCTGGGTCCACACTGTTTGCAGGAATGACTTTCAAAATCACAAGCAGATGACAAAGCAGACGACAATTGTTGTGATTGGCGGTTTAAGGGTTAAGAAAGACGGGTGGCTAATAGTTAAACATACTTTAGAGGCATAAAAAATAGCTGTGTTTCCGCTAACATGCTGAAAAAAATATTTGGTCGGTGGGTTGGAGAATTTTTTTTTTAAGTTTCTATTTTTTCTCCAGATAAGAACATGGTCGGGCCTGTAATTTTATGAAAATACAGGTATTTTGTTGAGGGTCGGTGCTTTAGTTTTTTTACATTTTTACTGATAAAAATAGCAGAGTCGGGTGTTTGAAACAGGGTCGGTCGGGTTAGCAGAAACACAGCTATTTTCTTTTTCTTTTTTACGTGTTAAAGATACCCAAGAATGGCCACAGTCACGGAGCACAGTGCCCCTTCGGTGGGGGAATCCAGGGGGACTTCTGAGGGGGTTCGATTTAATCGTTTTATCGTACTTACTCTACGTATTCGGACAAACATACCTTAACAAACAGTGTAGACCCGGATCAGACGCCGCAGAACGTGGTGTCTGATCCGGGCCTACACTGTTTGCCACTCACCCAGTAATTTTACACACATTCACATGTAGTGAAATAGACTTGTTGAAGACAAAGTACATGTATAAGGAAAAGAATCTCAAATTTATTTAAGTTTTACATGAAATGAGTTAAAGGGGGTTCGACAGATCCCCCTCTGAGTCCGACCCAGCCCTTTGAGAAAGGGGATAAATACAAGTAATTTTAGCCTGATTGATAACTCTTTGATGTACCTGAATGAATTTACTGCAAGTAGAGAAAAACATGCAACAGACAAAAAAACAAAAAAAAAAAAAACAAAAAAAAAAAAAAAAAAACAAAAAAAAAAAAACAACACACACACAAAAAAAACAAAAACCAAACAAACAAAAAAACAAAACAAAAACAACAAACAAACAAAAAACACTGACGTTCTACTCGGATTTCATATTTGTCAGACATTACGGCTATCTGGTCGTACAGAGAGTCTACCAAGACTGTGTTCGTTCTGTGTTCGAGGAGGTGTTGTTTTGTGTTGTCATTGTATCTCACAAAACTTTAACCCGGTGCCTTAGGGTACATGTACGGTGGGTGCCTGTGCCTTTGTGAGCAAATGCCGTCTTTTAACACTTCCATTGCTGAATAAATTAAGACGCCACGCCCACTTCTAACTTCCAGCCAATAAGATTACTTGATCCGGGTTTTGATAGAAATTCACATATTTAATGACAAACAGTGCAGATCCAGATCAGTTGGCTTCTTCAGAAGCCAACTGATCTGGATCTACACTGTTTGCTAAGACAGGGCATGTCGTGTTCAGCAAGAGAAGGGTTAAGACTAGCCACTTTGAGAAGGAATTCATATACTATGTTAGGGAAGCAAATGTTTTCTTCTGATGTACTCTCCCTTTGGAAGGGAGGCAAACATTCAAAGTTTAGAGTGTTGTCTCTTTGAGGTCTATATATACCCAATACCTTTCTGATGACATAATTAGTCAGCTAGACCGAGAACAAGTTGACAGATGTATTACTTCTCTCTTATTACATTTTACCTACTGCATCTACCCTCTTCCTAAAATTTGAATGTTCATTTTATAACACGTTTTGTGTCTAAAACTAAGGTTGAGAAGCAAACAGTGCAGAACTTGATCTGCAGTGCCTAATTTGGGTTAACACTGTTTGCGTGGACCTGTCTGTCTGAATAGTTATGCTATATATGCTATGTTTGGTCAAAACGTATCGACTTTATTATCGGAATTTTTCGATTTATATGATACTTTTTTGCTTAAAATATATGGTTTAATGTTGGTTTAACACATAATGCAAAGTGCTTTTAAATATGTTTTGGTTAGTATGTATTTATTACATTTTAGAATAATTCATGACATCAGTTGTTTTGCTTTTTGATTAGAACTTCTGGCTACACTCATAATAATATGGTACTAGAAATTTGGACTGCGTAAATGAATAGCGTCTGTCATGAGCTTGACAACGTCTTTTAAAGGAAATTATTATATCTGGAAGATTTTCTGTCATTTTGTAGAAACGAAACAACGTTTGTTTTGTGATTTCCTATTTGCCTTTCTGCTCACTAAAAAAAAAAAAAAAAAACCTTTTGAAAAGGAATAATTTACTCCTCAATTTTAGAAGGAAGACAAAACAATTTTGACAGCGTTGCTTCTTCTAAAAGCGTACCCAATCCCCTTAACAGAATCATTTGGTTTAACCCATTGATGCCGAATGGATTCCACCTTCACTCTTCGGACCGGTCAATTTCCAATATAAGGGGTGTCTGGTAAGTTTTTGTTATTACCATGTTTTATAAAAATATCCCGTATTTAATGCAAATAGTGTAGACCCCTATATGGGACATTAAGCTTAAATGGGTTAAAATATCTGTTATCATGAATTATAATAAAATCTAAAAATAGACTGTTTTCATTGGCTTAGAGCTGTTTTCGGCCTCGTGAATATTTCTGATGTTCACCGGCTCGTGGGTATTCCTAGACTGGCTCCAGTCTCCAGTGACTAAATATTTTTTCTCATAATCCTGTTTGATAATCCACTAAAATAAAACCAAAACATCATGACTATAAAGGCTGTTCACAAGTGACCAGCCTTTATAGTCATGATATTTTTTGGTTTTATTAAGTGGATTATTAAACAGATTATAAGAAGAACAAAAAAAAAAAGAAACAACAAAAAATTGTTGATAACTTGAGACAGGAGCCAGTCTAGGGATTTCCCCTTGAATATGTGTATCTAAAACAAGAACTTAATCAGTCTGTTCATTGGTTTTATAATAAAATAATTATTGATTATTGAGTCAATAATTGTATTATGTATGTTAGTTACAACACGTACAATATGACATTCAAACTAAGTCAGAATCAGAACGAAAGCTTCGCTTATTTTCTTCTCCTTAAAGTACATGACGGCACTGTTTATAGATACGGTATGTCATTAACAGAATAATTTTCATGTTACAAATCATTAAAAGTATGGACCAACAGATAATTATTTTCATAGTAATTTAAGCCTTAATAAATGCTTTTATTTTTCGCAAATTTGAGTCATTGTTAAACATTTTATTGATGTATTTTTAATTGTTAGTTACGTATCATTTCCCTGAGCGGTGCTCCCGTAGTTGTAATAACGTGATAGTAATCTGAATGTGCCGTGACACATGAATTGTTTATATTTCTCAGGGCAAAATTCCATTTATGTAGAAATCTGCTTCTAAATATGGAAACATTTGTACCACGTAAACCAGTGTAAAGTGTTGATGCTTAACCCATTTTAGTCTGAAGACCCTCAAAAGGATATCATGCAAACAGTGCAGACCCACATCAGACGCCGCATTCTGATCAGGGTCTCCTATGTTTGCAAACAGTTTAACCATTTTTTCTCAAAGAATATCTAAATCATATAGCCTGGGTAGTGTGGGGAAGATTATTCAGTCTAAAATGGGTTAAAACGTTGGGAAGCTGACACTGCAACTTTTGTGTGTCGTCTAGCAGACCTTCCAGTAAAAGTGTTTTGTAAAAAATATTTAAATAATGTATTACAGTAAATCTTCGTTACAACGGCAGCATTTGTTCCCAAAGATGTTGCCGTTAAAATGAATTTGCGGCTGTAAAGAATCCGTAAACGCAGCAGAATGATACATATAAAAAAGGGTTTGTTTTATTTCATCACGAAAACATACCTATATAATTTTGACCCCCTAAAACCTCACTTTTATATAGTAAAACTGGGGTTTACAGGGGTACACATTATTTTTCTTATTTCTGCTCGAAAACATAGATTGTGGGTACTCGTTAGAACCGCCTCGGCGAGGCGGTTCTAACGAGTACTCACAATCTATGTTTTAAGCAGAAATATGAAAAATATCATACTTTTTTATCTGAATTTTTTCATGTTTTGGTGGTAAAAATTTTCAGTACATTTGAATAGGCGTGTTTTCGTAATGCAGTAAAAGTGTTTTGTAAAAAAATATTTAAATACATTGCCCGTAAAATAATGTATTACAGTAAATCCTCATTACAACGACAGCATTTGTTCCCAAAGATGTTGCCGTTAAAATGAATTTGCTGTTGTAAAGAATCCGTAAACGCAGCAGAATGATACATATAAAAAAAGGTTTGTTTTATTTCATCACGAAAACATACCTATATAATTTTGACCCCCTAAAACCCCACTTTTATATAGTAAAACTGGGGTTTACAGGGGTACACATTATTTTTCTTATTTCTGCTCGAAAACATAGATTGTGGGTACTCGTTAGAACCGCCTCGGCGAGGCGGTTCTAACGAGTACCCACAATCTATGTTTTGAGCAGAAATGAGAAAAATAACTTATACCCCTGCAAACCCCAGTTTTACTATATAAAAGCGGGGTTTAAGGGGGTCAAAATTATATAGGCATGTTTTCGTGATGAATATACCAAACACTGGTAAAACATTGATTAGCGAGATGTCTGATCAAGACATGCATAGTTTGTCCCTCATCCAGCAGTTTTAGACACGCCTGCAGATAGCAATACTGAGTTGTTAACCTTTTAAGAAGATTGAGGAATTAAGGTGTCTCAATATATACGGTATATGTTTTTTATGCTAAGTTCCTATACAGACAGAATGTCGTGTTTTTTCTTGGCGCTTTACATAGAAGAAAATGTTTGTCATGATTTAATTTAAAACCATTAGTCCTAATTAACTATGCACAAAATATTTTATTCTACGTATTTATTGCTTTTTAAAATATTAAATATTTTCACTTTTCCCATAGTAAAAATGAATGCAAATTAGGCAGAAATCTGTAGAGTAGGTTACTTAGAGGCAGATTTTCAACAAGTTCTGCTGATTCAGTTTTTCTGAAATTTTCACAATATTGGTATGAAACGTCAATTAATTCAAATTCAGTAAAGAAAAGTAAAATGTATTTTCTAAGATAAAAATTCCAAAAAAATTACTTTACTATAGACATCGCATAGGTCAGGCAAATTTTGAGTCGTAAACTTTATTTTTAGGTAAATATTTGATACTTATGAAAATGCCATATGACAGAAAGAGGAGTATATTTAGGAAAAGAGTGGAGCTTTCAACTGAAAATGGGTTCTGCAAAAACGTCTGGTGAGAGATACTGGCAATATAGCAACAATAATTAATATCAAAATATATAATTACACGAGAAATTTATATGTGTGATCCGAGGACTTGGTTCTCTTGTAGATTTTCCGCCATTTTCAAGGGAAATAACTTTTTAATTAATGACGTCCTGTTCGGTTTGCTACAAACCTATTCTCTCCCAAAATGGAATTTCAGAAGGGAGGTAAAACAAAATTTAGAGTTGACCCCTGAAACTGTAATTGGCACTATATTAGACTCACGGACAGATACAACATTTCATCTATGCGAATATACGCTGCCGACATGAGTCGCCTGAAGCATCCAGTGTCACTGAATATCTACTACAAACCTTCTACAAGCAAGCAAAAGGGCTAATGGTTTTATAGCTTAGAAATAGATGCTCTGATCAAAGTGTTCGCCGTTCGAATAAGCAAAACAAAAAAATCTTGATGGTTGAAACGGTGTTTTACAGTGAACCCTCACTACAACAACATCATTTTCCCCCCCAAAAAATGAATTTGCTGTTGTAAAGAATTCTTAATGAGCAGAATGATACGCAACAAATGCCATGTTTTCGAATTTCTTCATAGAATGTATGTTTTGGATATTTGTTAGAATCGCCTCGGTGAGGCAATTCTAACATGTCCAAAACATACGTTGTTTGAAGTACTGAATAAAAATGTTTCTGCATAATTTCTGATTTACTCTCATCTCTTTAGAGAGGGTTTACGTGCTAGTCAAATTGTCAGTATAACTATTCTTGTCGTTGTATCGAGTGTCGGTTTAAAAAGGGTTGACTGTATAATGCATCTTCTGCGACAGAGTGTCGCTAAACACCTAACTTTATCTGTTTTGAAATGCAAAGGAACCAATTCAGACTCACGTTATGCAAAATTCTACTTATGCCTGTTAGGTATAATTGATGATAGATGAAGTTTTAGATGACAATCGCGTGCCAGTCTTAGAGTTGTATTTTCTGTGTCTGTCGTGTTCAACAATAACTTACTACCAAAGTGGGAAAACATAGCGTCAGGAATAACCAGTAGTTTAAATTCCTATTAGAATTACCAAATAGCCGTGAGTATGTACGGGCCGCGCTAGGAGACAGACCTGTTGATAAAAGTGGACTGCATATAATTATTTTCATTTCTCAAAGATGAATTTAAAGGACTAGACATTACGAAAACACGCCTATTCAAATACACTGAAAATTGTACAACCAAAAAATGACAATTTTTCAGAAAAAAATTCTATTTTTTATATTTCTGCTCAAAACATAGATTGTGGGTACTCGTTAGAACCGCCTCGCCGAGGCGGTTCTAACGAGTACCCACAATCTATGTTTTTGAGCAGAAATAACAAAAATAATGTATACCCCTGTAAACCACAGTTTTTCTATATAAAAGTGGGGTTTAAGGGGGTCAAAATTATATAGGCGTGTTTTCATGATGTAACTCAGTTGTTTTGCCGCCATTTTTCACAAGGGAGACAACTGTTTGCTTCCCTGCACATCAAGTCATTTCTGAAAACGCGTTTACTCTAAAGCATCACGAAGCACGCCTATATAATTTTGACCCCCTTAAACCCAATTTTATATAGTAAAACTGGGGTTTCCTGGGGGATTAATTATTTTTCTTATTTCTGCTCAAAAACATAGATTACGGGTACGCGTTCGAACCGCTTCGCTGATGCAATTCTACATGTAACGAGTACCCACAATCTATGTTTTGAGCAGAAATGTGAAAAATATAATAAAATTTATCAAAACATTTCAACCTATTTTTTTTTTACTGTAAAGCATAGTTTCCGTGTAATATGGTGCCAGTAGTTAGAGCTATTAATTCCAAAATACTGTTTATTATGGCGATTATATATATACCATTCTGTTAGTGGGAAATGCATGAATTGTGGAATACGTATAGGAATAAAAAGGTAAAGCACATATAGTTTTTGTAAAATTTAAAGGGGAATAGATACATTTTCATGGGGAGGTATTTCTGTTGAACTGTTTTGTCCCCATCAGTTAAAAGAGTCTACACTTAAGGGAAGTAGCCCTGTTTCAGAAAAGGGCTTGGTGTGCAGGAAAGCAAGCAGGAAGTCACAAAAAATGCCTCCCTTGTAAAGAATGAAAGAAAATTGAACAAGATGTACGGGTCTCCTTAAAGTATTCGAGGTTTAATTTCCTCCACCAATGCTTTTAGCCTATTGCTTATTGTAAATATTGTCTATTTTTGACGATTATATGTGTCATTCTATCAGTGGAAATGCAAGGATTATGGAATACATCTGGGAATATGAAGGTAAAACACATACAGTCGACTCTCGTTATCTCAAATTCCATGGGACTCTCTGAAATACTTCGAGGTATACGTACCTCGACATATCAGGTTTGCAGAATTGAGGAAAAACTAATTCCATTAACCACATTTAACAAATATATGTGTAACTGGACTCTTGAAGTTAAAGATATATCGTAAATATTGTGGAAAAGAGGAAAAATTGCTCCTGAGGAGCAATTTCTTCTCTTTTCCACAATATTTTTTATTTCATGTTTAGGCAGGAACCAGATTATCACTTCGAGATAAGCGGTTATTCGAGATAAGAGAGTTCGAGATAACGCGAGTCAACTGTATATTTTTTTTATAATATTGATGGGAAATACTGACACTTTCATGGGATGTAACTATGTCAAAATTGTTTGCCACCCTTCAGAAAAAAGGTCTATTCTGAAAGGAAAGAATTTGCTGTCAATCTTCCTTTTAAAGTAGATACCTGGGCCCAGTTGTTCAAAGCGTCGCTAACGAGCTCGTTAAGGGTCATTTCGTTAACTGTTTTAGCGGATTCAAAATACAATGTTCTGAAATTTTTTGCTGAAAAAAAAATGTGAGTAGCTTTTGCACTGCAAAAGCTACTCACATTTTTTCAGCAAAACATTTCAGCATATTTGTGTATCACTCGATGTAAATTTTAACGAATCGTTAACTAACGATATCGTTAGTTTTGAACAACTGGGCCCTGTTTAGCAGGGAATTGCTGAAGAAGAAAGCAATAGGAAGTCTCAAAATTTGTCTTTCTTTCTGTAAAAATGGCGGAAAAGCTACCAGTCGCCTTAACTCACCGATTTCTGCATGTTTGATATTAAGGGGGCTATTTATAACTTAGTGACTGCCTTAAAAATTTCCTTTCCTTTAGTCAGTAATCAAATGAAATTTACACATTTATTGAACTGGACTGCTTTTTGAAAGTGCGGAACAACACTGGAAAATCAGTAAAATGGTTGTCATAACAAAGCGTTCGCTCAACAACTACGTCCATGCGAACCATCTGGTGTTATTGGCATATTTAAAAAAATGTATTTGAACCACAACGTGAGAAAAAGTACTTTCCGACATGTACGCCCAATGAAGACTCAAATCAGTCTGCGCATTCGCACAGTCGAATCAGGATCTTCGTTGTCCACATGAAGAAATTGTGCATCCTTGGTATCCAAAATGCCACAGTGAAAATTGTGATCCGACAACGCACAGGCTGAATCTTTGCTAGGCGCACATATCCGAAGGTACGTGTTCTGACGTTGCAGCTCATTTGTTATGATATCGGTAAATTGTTTTCCTGTTATCGTGAAACTACAATAAACCCAGCTAGCATTCTTTATAAATCTACAGCGTGCCGTTATCGGCCCGTCAGCTACCCTGACGGGCCGATAACGGCCCACTATAGATTTATGTAGAATGCTGACTGAGAATAGGTCTAAGTCTGATTGTTCATTTACAGCTGTCTTATATAGATCTCTAAAATCTTACTGTCATTCACGAGATCCGTTTGCTTCTCTGAAAAAAAAAATGTATTTCTCGCTACACTGTATTTTGTAGGCTATATAACAGTGTATAATGTTTAATGCCGAATAAAGGTATTGTATTGTAATATTTTTGCTGAAAAATGTGAGTAGCTTTTGCAAAAATACCTATGAATTAGATATTGTACTTACTAGAACATTTACATTTTGACCACTAGCGAGCTCGTTAAACTAACAATGCTTTGAACAACTGGGCCCTAATGTTATGTCTTTGATCGGGACCTTCGTTGTTCTACTAATAGTTTTCTTAAGCTCTGGTTGTCAGTGTCTGATATGTCCTCATCTTATATCGTAACAGTGATTTGATTTGATTTACATATATTTTTCTGTGATCGTTCACCCAATGTCTTAGGGGACCTCTATGCGAGCCTAATATTTTGTTTATATATTTTGTACCTTTGAACAGTTAATTCCAGTAAAGTAGTTTAAACATCACACCGGTAGTTTTTACTACTTATCCTACTACTATGGCGGTGGTGCGTCGGCGTTTCGTTTTTTTTGTTAGGCTTTGCGGCATCTCGCTACATATAAAATCCTGTTTGATTTCTGGCATTATCGCCTTGTGTTGGGAATCGGAGAGGAAAATCAGTCAATTATCGGGAAGGTAAAACCGATTGATTATCGATTATACAATTGGATATCCGATAACTGGCGTCAAATAATAAATCAGTATAGCATATGTGCTTTATGTTTCTATATTACTTAAAATGCAACAGCATACGATAGCATAACTATGGTAATTTAAGATATAGATTGTTTCAAGACAAAGCAGATTTTGCAGCCGAGTTTCTGGTCAATGAGTCTTTCATAATACTCTTAATTTGTAGGTCTCATTAAAAATTGAATTTCAAATAATCGATGATGAAAAAATATCGATAGTTGCCGATAGTGGGCTAATCAGATTAGTTTTCGATTATTTCGATTAATCGGCACAACACTATTATGCCACCCGCTGAAAGGCTGTCCACTTTGCTTTCTTGTTTGTTTTCGCCGACCGTGATTTCCTGTTCTGATGCTAGCAAAAATTCAGTTGCTACCCGCTTTGCTTCTTTTTTTCTGTTGTACTTTGCTTGTTTAGTACGTATTGTCTATAATATTTGAAAATAGGATGAAATTCTTTTCTTCTGCTCTGAATTTCAGTTTGCAGTAGTGCCGTCATCTTTTTTTTTTTTCGTCATAATGCTGAGAAGTTTATTTCTTTTTATTCTGTATTGATCCACTGAAAAATTAGTGGAGCCCTAAGCGGATCGAAAAATTATATATAGCTGTTACTACAGTAAAACCTCGATGGCTCGTTTACCTTGGATGATTCGAACTCGTTTTTGGGTACCTACGAAATTCTTCCGATAGCTCAAGAAAACAAATATTTCGGGAAAGTTTCTTATTTTAAAATAATATATTGTGTGTACTCATTAGAATTGCTTCTTCGAGGTGATTCTAATGAGTAAACTCAACATACCATTATTATATAGAGGATCACAAAGACTTTCCTAAATTATCACTTTTTGCTTCCTGACCTGGCGCCATTATTTACCCTCACTGGCTAAAAATACCCATGACTCGAATAAATTTCCATGGTCCCAAAGATGTTTGAGCCATTGAGGTTCTAGTGTATGCCAGCTATAAGGGCGAGTATTGGTCATCCATAAAATCAGGTTTAATCATCTTCACAGGTTTCACTGTTCACTGTTCAAATGCGGCATTTCTTTTGCATTTAATCTTGTTTTTTCCGTTCTATTCATTTGTTTGTTCTCTTTCTGTCGAAGTGCTATATGTGTTGTTATTTTGAGTAATTATACTTATCCGTTGCCTTGGGAGGGGTGTATGTCGTGATTCTGGTCTTTCCTGAGATATTTGCATACCTAACTTTCACAAGTACATTTGCATTTATTAAATCATTTCGAAAACACGCCTATTCAAATATATAGAAAATTTCACCTCCAAAAAACTGAAAATTTTCGGATAAAAAACTCTGATAATTTTTATATTTCTGCTCAAAACATAGATTGTGGGTACTCGTTAGAACCGCCTCACCGAGGCGGTTCTAACGAGTACCCACAATCTATGTTTTTGAGCAGAAATAAGAAAAATATTGTATACCCCTTTAAACCCCAGTTTTACTACATAAATGTGGGGTTTAAGGGGGTCAAAATTATATAGGCGTGTTTTCGTGATGTAGTATTTTGGACAGTCCTCTGGAAGTCGTTAATGTTTGTTTCAAGACACCATTAAAAGCAATCATGGAAATAGAAACAAACATATTTGCAAAGTTTAACTTTGAAACAGCTAATCAAATTTGAAGCAGATGACATTTTAAAACTGATATTATTTTCACAGAAAATAAGACTTGACATTTCTTTTGAATTGTCAGCTTAGGCTATTTTCTCTGAAAATTATACAGTCATGTAATAAAAAAGTTTCATAGTGCCTTCTAGTGCAGTTGTGATATGCGCTTTAAGAATTAAAAAACTTTAATAACTAGCATCATCTATGTAATAAACATGCTGTATTCTGTTCATATGGAACAATATATAGCCCCTGTAACTTTCTTCAAATTGTTTAGGTAACAGAACAAGACAATTACTTTTACTGTATAATCGCCTCATACCAGTATGTAGTAGACAAAGCATTACGAATACACGCCTTTTCAAATATATTGAAATTTTCACCAAAAAACAGAAAATTTTTAGATAAAATATATGATTTTTTTTTCATATTTCTACTCAAAACATAGATTGTGGGTACTCGTTAGAACCGCCTCACCGTTTCTGCTCAAAACATAGATTGTGGGTACTCGTTAGAATCGCCTCGGTGAGGCGGTTCTAACGAATACACACAATCTATGTTTTGAGCATAAAACCAAGGCGGTTCTAACGAGTACCCACAATCTATGTTTTGAGCATAAATAAGAAAAATAATGTATACCCCTGTAAACCCCAGTTATTCTATATTAAAGTGGGGTTCAAGGGGATCAAATTATATAGGCATGTTTTCGTGATCGAAAAGTACCCTCACGCCTGGACCCCGCGTCTAGATTTACACATTCATTGTCTTGCGCTGCAGTTCGTAACAACGGAATATCGCGGGTATTAGAACAATTTTTGTCGCGACTGCTTTAGTAAGCAGAAGCGACATAGGGATAATCGTCCGGCGTCGTCGTTGGCGTTGGTGTTGGCGTCGTTGTCGGCGACAATAATGCTAAGTCTATGTGTTTAGCTCCGTTTCACAGTCACCAAGGCTTCTAGGCTAATAACATTTCATACCTACATCTGCCATGATGCACACTGCCATCGACCATTACAGACCTTAACGAATTTTACGCTTGGATGAACAGTGTTTAGTCTATGCTTTCATCTCCATTCTTCGAATACCAAGGCTTCTAGGATAAGCACACTTCATACACACATCTACCATGATTCATCCTGCCCACTGCTATCATCCGTTACTGATCTTTACTTGTCACTCTTGGCTGAACAATGCTTAGTCTGTGTGTTAAGCCCCGTTTCTCAAACCCGAGGCCTACAGACTAATCAAACTCCATACACACATTGGCCTTGGCGCACTCTGCCAACTGCCATCGATCATTATTATCTTAATCTACTTTTCACGCTTGACTGAACAATGATTAGACTGTGCGTTTAGCTCCATTTATGGAAATCGGAGGCATCTACGCTAATGAAAATTCATACCAGCATTTGTCTTGACACACCCTGCCCACTGCCATCGACTGTTACTGACCTAGATCTACTTTTCACGTTTAGCTGAACAATGTTTAGTCAGTTCGTTTAGCTCCGCTTCGTAAACAGCGAGGCCTCTACGCTAATGAAACTTTATACACACATCCACCATGATGCACCCTGTCTACTGCCATCGACCATTTTTTTTTACTTTGGACTACTTTTTACACTTGTCTGCACAACGTTTAGCTCCGTTTCTATAATAATATAATACCAATGTCCCTACAGAAATCAAACCTCATATAATACATACACATATTTTAGTAACCATTACGAAAACATGCCTATTCAAATATATTGAAATTTTTACCAACAAAAAATGAAAAGTTTCAGATAAAAAATTCTGATATTTTTCATATTTATGCTCAAAACATAGATTGTTGGTACTCGTTAGAACCGTCTCGACGAGGCGGTTCTAACGAGTACCACAATCTATGTTTTTGAGCAAAACTAAGAAAAATAAAGTATACCCCTGTAAACCCCAGTTTTACTATATAAAAGTGGGGTTTAAGGGGGTCAAAATTACATAGGCATGTTTTCGTGATGACCGAGGCATCCACGCTAATGAAACTTTATACACACATCCGCCATGATACTTCATGCCCACTAACACTGACTGTTACTGGCCTTGACCTACTTTTCACGCTTCGATGAGCAATGTTTAGTTTGTGTGCTTAGCTCCGTTTCTCAAACACCGAGGCCTCTACATCTGTCTTGTCATACCCTGCCTACTGCCACCATACGTTACTGACGACCGGCTGAACAATGTTTACTTTGTGCGTTTAATTCTGCCTCTCAAACAGTGTGACCTCTACGCTAATGACACGTCATACACACATACGCCATATCGCAATGCCATCGGCCCACTGTCATCGGCCATTTCTCACGTTGACCTACTTTTCACACTTGGCTAAACAATGTTTAGTATTTGCATTTAGCTCTGTTTCGTGAACATCCAGGCATATAGGCTAATGAAACTTCAAATACACATCCACCATGACCGCACCCTGCTCAGCGCTGCAGACTGTTATTGATCTTAACATCTTTTTCACACTTGGTCGAACAATGTTTGATCTGTGCGTTTAGCCCCGTCTCTAAAACACCACCAGCAGTTGCGAAATAGCCATTCGGTGAATTATGTGTATGGACAGTATCATTACGAAAACAAACCTATTCAAATATACTAAAAATTTTACAACAAAAAAAAAAAAAATGAAAATTTTCAGATAAAAGATTCTGATATTTTCATAGTTCTGCTCAAAACATAGATTATTGTACTCGTTAGAACCGCCTCGACGAGGCGGTTCTAACGAGTACCAATAATCTATGTTTTGGAGCAGAAATAAGAAAAATAATGTATACCCTGTAAACCCCAGTTTTACTGTATAAAAGTGGGGTTTAAGGGGGGTCAGTATTATATAGGTATGTTTTCGTGATGCATGACTTCGTTTCTAGGCATAAACGTTTCAATGGAGCTTATTTTCAGTAGTGAGTTGTTGATAGGATGTAGTTTTAAGTTACAGATGACCTTGATATGTATTGCAGTCGCTTTTGTAGTTACTTTACAAATGTCAGGATGCTATTTCATAAAAAAGGAAAATGTGCCATGGGTCGGGATATATGAAGATAGAACTGGGATGATACCAAAGTGTCTCTATTTTCATCTGTTACGGATATCCCGTTTGTAAATGTTGACAGTTATATTCAGTAAGAGCTGCAAAAGATACATCCGAAATACAGTGAACCCTCGTTACAACGACAGCATTTGTTTCAAAGATATTTCCATTACAATAAATTTGCTGTTGTAAACAATCTTTAATGGACAGAATGATATGTAAGAAAGGCATAGTTTTATTCGTTTTTCCTCATAGAACATTATGTTTTGATTATTTGTTAGAATCACCACTGAGGCGATTCTAACAAATATTCAAAACATATGTTGCTTGAAGTTTTAATGTAATATTCTTGCATAATTTCTCATTAACTGTCACCTCTTGAGCGAAGGTTTCGTGACAGTCAAATTGTCATCATAATATATTTGTCGTTGTAGCGAGTGTCGGTATAAAGAGGCTTGTCTGTATATATCTAGCAAACACACAACGTCGCTGTAACTTCGTTACAATGTCATTGAACACGTGTCGACGTTGTAATGACGTTGTTGCGACGTTGTGTGTTTGCCGGGTAAAAGTAGGATAGAGACAATTCGGTACGATTCCAAATCCACTTTCATTTACCCCGGCCTATGACACATCTACGTATTTGGTCACAATGAATAGGTCTACTTCTAAGACTCCAGGCCGTTTGTCCGAATTCTTAAGGCAAACACGGTACAAGAGATCGGTTACAAGACTATATCAGCCGCAACGTCAGAAAACGTCCCTTCCATTACGAAAACACGCCTATTCAAATCTACTGAAAATTTTACCACCAAACACTGAAAATTTTCAGATAAAAAATTCTGATATTTTTCATATTTCTGCTCAGAACATAGACTGTCGGTACTCGTTAGAACCGCCTCGGCAAGGCTGTTCTATCGTGTACCCACATTCTATGATTTTGAGCAGAAATAAGAATACTAATGTAAACCCCAGTTTTACATGTACTATATAAAAGTGGGGTTTAAGGGGGTCAAAATTATACAGGAATGTTTTCGTGATGGACCATGTACGCCCTGCGAAGATTCAGATCAGCCTGCACCTTCGCGCGGTCTGATCAGAATCATGGCTGGGTACATTTTGGATAGGCAAGGATGCAAAGTTTCTTCATGCGGACATCGATGAATCTAATCAGAGCGCGAGGATGCGCAGGCTGAAATGAGTACGTTCACGGACATGTCCGTAGGTATGTTTTCAGACGTTGCGGCGAGTATAATTCATCTTGTGTTATATATAAAAAGTAGTCGTCTTGTGCAGCGGTTTCAGACAGAATTCGACACTTCTCGTTTGACCTACAGATATTTAATTATCCGCTTGCCCGGGAGACCTATCAAAATGTCTGTTTGTATATTTGTCAGATATATAATTGTATCCTGGACGACCTCTTCCCATAAATCAAAGCTTTCTTACATTTCAACTTATACCTTTCGATCATTTGAACCAAGACGTACATAAAGGAACCTAAGTGTCAATGCAAACAACTAAATCCCCGATCACCCTGAACGGCCATGCAATTTAACCAAGACACATTTGCTTAGATACTTTGTAATCGTTCGGCGAACAGCAAAGTCCTAAGCCAGCATGTGCATCCGAGCAGACTAACCTAGGCGTTCTCTACTCGCATTTGCATTAGGGATGGAAATGGACATACATAGTTTATGAGTATATGTGTAAATGTTATATAAACAATGTTTGTCTAAGAAATATTCTTAAGGTAAATGGATACATTATCAGAGGAAGGGGAGGGAAGGCAACTATATATATGTCAAAATAAAAATTGCCTTCCTTCTAAAAAGGGGTGTATTCTCAAAGGAAAGAATTTGCTCCCTTTGGGAGCAAATTCTTTCCTTTGAAAACACACCAGGGGATGTGTGTGCAGTATAGCAAACAGGAATTTACAAAAGTTGTCCCCCTTGGCGGAAATCGCAACACATCTGCATTTTAAAGACATAAAAATAAGACGTGTCTCGGTCATTAATCTTACAAATAATATGAAACTGGACACAATAAAACCTAATATATTGCCAGTGAATAAAAGACGAACAGAGGGCCAATAAAGGAATTTGTACCGGCTTATTTATTTGATCCATAGGTAATATCCACTCCAAAATATTTATTACACCGCAGAAGACTTTTTTTTAACAACACCCTGCTAGGATCTCATACTCACCTTTGACCCCTCTTTAGCGCCTACATGTAGATAGGGGCAAAAAAACAAACAAAAAAAAAAACAAAAAAAAACAAAACAAAAAAAAAACAAAAAAAAAACAACAAAACAAACAAAAACAAAACAAAACAAAAAAAAAAAAAAAAAAAAAAAAAAAAAAACAACAACAAAAAAACAAACAAAACAACAACAAAAAAAAAAAAAAAAAAAAAAAAAAAAAAACAAAAAAAACAAACAAAAAAAAACAAAAACAAAAAACAAACAAACAAAAAAAAAAAAAAAAAAAAAAAAAAAAACATTAGTGGGTGGTATCACATTTGGTCTCATTTCAGCTGTCATGTCTTCAAGAAAACCAATAGCATATTATATTCTACATTTTGACGAATGTTGGCAAAATGTCATGGAGCTTTAATTTACTTCGAGTAATTATCTTGACTCTCTTGTGGGCTAGGTGACGTTATTGTTAGGACATTCGACTTGCAAGCATCTGCACAGTCTCATCTGGATCTTATGTCTGGTTTATTCATTTCTACTTATTGATCAGTCTCTTAATATAGCTTTGGATTTTTATGTATGCTAGAGTGTTCGATTAGCTCAGAAAGGATTTTTTTTATATTTGCCGGGATCGTCGGTGTTTGACGTTTTACCCACGCATTTAAGTGTTTGTATCTTTCGGGAACACCAGTGTCTGACTTTTCATCCAAGCTATTAATTTGTTGATATCGGTAATGTCTAACTTTGAATGCGCATGTTGAGACACTCAGAGGGGCTAGGACCTGGCTGTTTGGCTGAGAATGCTCGTATGAACAACTAGCTAAGGTTCTGACGAGATTGCACAATTCCGCAATGAGTTAGAAGATCGCTCAACAAGCCACACAAATAAGTGTTTTGAACCACAGTGAACGTTGAAGGCGACGATTATAACTGACCGTTCCAAGTCGGTTCTTTTGTTGTGGTTTATTACTGTTCTGTGTTTATGATGTTGGTGATTTATTTCATTTTCCAGTTTTACTGCAGCAGACTAGGGTCTAACTAAAGGCTCCTATATCAGAAAACTGGCAGAAATAAAATAAAACCGTAATATGCATTTCAATGTTAAGAGACTAAAGAAGAAGCATACAAAAATGATAAACAAAGTTCATGTTTAAAACTCACACCTCGGGCGGTGGGCGGGGATGGGTGGAGGGGTGGCTGGGTGGCTGGGGTGGTATCTACTGATTTTGGTATAGATTTGTATGCTAAAATCTGAAAACCCACTCCATTTATATACTTGGACTTTGAAAAAAAAAAGACCCATTCATATACTTAAAAAAGTTTAAACATATTCATATCTGACGCATGCTAAAATAAGCTTCTAGATAAGATCTGGTAACTTCTGGCATGTTTTTTTTTTTAAAATAATGTATAAAATAAATAAAAAGGATTCGCATATTGCTTGATCAAGAAATTTCATAAAGCTTAATGAAAGCATACATTATAGAATCACATTGTTGTTCTTTTATACCTGTTACATTGAAAATTTATTAAACTTTAGTATACCCTTGTCCTATATCTCTAAGTAAACATGAACACAATTTGCGCCGGTACTTAGACGTTTACGTCTAAATATTTTGTCTTCTATATTCTATAATATACATTAATTTTGTAAGCAGGCAAAGGACCTGATCAGACTGAATGATGATAAAGTGTTGAGATAAAGACACAATATCTTGTTGCTTATTTCCACAAAATAAAAGAAAGAGAGAAGAAATACCATATTTACCCTTAATATTCTTTCACCTTACCATACTTGCTCCAAAATTTTAACCAGGCCATTTTACTACTTGTGGATGTATCTAAGATTACTAAATGAATGTCATCCAGTAACGACTCTAATCAGACCGCGCTCTGCTATGGGCCCACATTGTTAGCTCAGACTTCGGATAAATACAGTAAGTGCCAATAAGCCGGGGTCCTTTATAGTAGTGTATGAAAAGCAAATGCAATAACGCCCATTTATCCTTTTTTGTAATTGTGTATGAATATAAAAAGAAGACATTGACCGGCTATGAATGCAGATCTTAACTCATTTATGTCTAGCGTCACATAAAAGTGACATTGGTAAGCAATGTTTACCCAGATCAGACAGCTAGTTCGTTCGTCTGTCATTACTGACAATGACCAATCCTGATCAACTGTGTGATGTGTTATTGTATTGCTGATTAAGATGACATGCGCTGTGAATTGGATTATAGTGAGGGAGAGGCGCGCAGAGTCAATCTCACTCTCTCATCCTGACCTAGCTGGATCCAGAGGCAAGACCGTGTCAGGACATCTGGAGCTAAGCCTGGATGCAGTGGATGACCATGACTTCTTTTGTGCCTAGTCATGCTCTCCATGCTCCACAACATGCTGCTGCATCGCCATTTGGGCCTTTAATCATAGAAATGATTTCTTCCGCCCCAGCTGCCGAAGCAGACTTTACATAACTGGAACAGGCAAATCCAGGTATGCAGGTTTTTGTTTGGAGTTGCCAACTCCTAGATGGATTGCTGACCAGGGCTTGAGAGCTCCATCTACCCTAGATATTGCTACACAGATTCTGTTAACAGCTATATAGAAGCAGTAACTTAAATGTCTTACATAGCACAGACGGCTCATATTTGCAAAATACCGTATATAGATCAGACGGCACATATTTGTAAAATACCGTATATAGATCAGACGGCTCATATTTGTAAAATACCGTATATAGATCAGACGGCACATATTTGTAAAATACCGTATATAGATCAGACGGCTCATATTTGTAAAATACCGTATATAGATCAGACGGCACATATTTGTAAAATACCGTATATAGATCAGACGGCACATATTTGTAAAATACCGTATTTACCTTTAGTATAAGGACACCTTATTTACTTACCATACCTGTCCTAAAATTTGAATTAGTCCATTCTACTAACTCTTGATGTGTCTAAAACGTTGCTATATGTGCTATATATATGGCAAACAGTGAAGACCCTGATCAGACGCCGCGTTCTGTGGCGTCTGATCTGGGTCTACACTGTTTGCAAAGGCATATCTGACCCGATACTTAGGGTTATTACGGTATGTATTATAGAAGATGAATTTGCGGCCAAACGGAACGCGTACATTTGGGATCTTATCCTCAGTATCCCTTCTGCAGTACATTCCGTATCCTATATTCATCGACTAAGTACTAACGTAATGGAAAAATACAAGTGAAAACACTCAGGAAATGCACAGCCGTCCCGAGGCACCAAAGGAAGTAATACGTCACATCCCTGGGCCATATATGCAAGATAGTTAACATACGTACAATGTCGGACACGCAATATTATAAAAATAAACTTTAGGAGGAAAATCTAGATTAACACATTGATAGACATATACTGTAAATGTAATACCACATACGCAACATATGCATTGATTCGTCTTTGCAATTACGAAATTGCCAATGACGTCATAAGCTGGACAAATATTGCACAGAATCATACTATGGGCCCAGCCATGAGCATTACTCTACAAGTTCTTCTGGGCATGTGCGACAAAACGAGGTCCTAGATCAGCCTCCATTAGCGCGTAGTCTGTTTAGGATCTTCATAGTCTACTTACAGAATCATTGAATGCTACACTGTAGAACGTATCGGAGAACAGCACTTGCCATGACTACCCTCGCGGTTACAAAACGTTTTTCATGCTCAACTCAGCTGAGCTTGAAATTTTCTCTGCTAATAAATATGAAAATGCCAACAATAGTTGGCATTTTCATATTTAGTAGCAGAGAAATTTTCATGCTCAGCTATGTTTAGCAAGAAAGAAATAATTTGCATTTGTTAGTAATTGGAGATTCATGCTCAGCCGAGTTGAACATGGAAAACGTTTTACAACCTCGGGTCCAGGCTTTGACGTTCATGCATAATTCTGACATTTCATTCAAATTGTTCGAGGAGAAAATATGTTTCATTAGTAGCAGACAATTTGCATGAAATCACGAAACATATTTTCTCGTAAAAATAGAAAAAAAAAAAAAAAATCAAAATGTCCTCTGATGAAATTTCACCCAGCATGCTTAGCGTTAACATGAACTAATTGATATTTTGCCTGACGTTTTCTTCTAAAGGATGCAAATTCTTTAAAGTACTAGTATTAACCTTTACCATCCTACCATCCTACAGACGAATTCAGCAGACGACATTTTTTATTGTTTTATTTTCCCTGAAAACAAGTTTTGACATTTCCTGCACATTGTGTCTCCTTAGGAGACAATGTGCATGAAATGTCAAAGGGACGACAATCTGCATGAAATGTCAAATTTGTTTTCTAAGAAAACAAGCATGTATTTCAAAATGTTGTCTGCGGATTTTTTTACCGAGCATGCTAAGCATTAAGTCCTTTGATTGTATTGACACGTTAAACTTTAATTGTGATTTACAATTTGTGCCGTATTTTACAGAACTATTTGGACAAGCAAGACGGGCGTGCTGAGCAAACAGTGAAAACCCTGATCAGACGCCGCGAACGCGGCGTCTGATGAGAGTTTTCACTGTTTGCTGATGATTCTGCAGGTGTTTTAGCCTACTGGACTGGTATATGATATTATTAGTAAGAAGTTAAGTCATCTGAATATTTATGGTAAATACAGTATACTCTGGGAAAAATATCGTTTGATACGCGTGTTACCAAACAAGGGAAAGAAATCTCACAAAAGTATCCTTACTAGTTCCAGTGGTATTTGCTGTTCGCTATATAGATTCTTTAAAAAGCCCAAATCCAGATAAGATGGCTTAAAATCAGGACTGCGTTCAGTAGACCGAGACGTTCGCGGATACTCGCAAACTAAAGCAAATTTTCCGTTCTAATAGTAACATTTTTTCATTGGATGGTAGCGAATATCCACAAACAATTCTCAAGCTGTCTTGTAGCAGACAAAGATGGAGACCTACGTGAATAAAGACTTCGTATGCTTGTTAGTTGCAAAAATATGAAAATGTTATCTGGGTTGATATTGTCCATTAGATCCCTTGTAAAATTAATGATTATTGATATAATTCATTCGATCTACCACCAAAAGTATAAGTGAAGGTACGATGTACCCAGGAACTGCCCTCCCGAGGCAGTTAAAGAGGTAGAGATAAGGGACAAATAAGGACAAAACATAACTGCGTATATGAAACCACATACGCACAAAGAAGACCTGCAACAAAAAGAACTGCATTGGAATGGTCAGTAGGAAATAAATGGGTTGGGTGAGGAGGGGAGTGGGAGGGGTGGGTGGGACGGAGGGTGATTCAATGAGATTAACGGCTACTCTCAAATTTGAGATCACATAAGACCGGTTTACAATAACCGTTCAGAAGATGCAAAATTGTTTTTTAAAATAAAGAAAAAAGCAAAACAAAAACTCTCGCAAATGATTTTCTTAACGCAGCCCAAAATTTACGTGTTTGACATTCCGTCTTTTGTTTCCAGAAAGTACAAACATATACATAAAAAAAGTAACGATACGAACACATACAGAAGCGTTTTTAATTTTTCTTGTATTTAGAAGCTTATGTATCCTACAAGTATAAACATTGCCACTCTATTGGCAAATTCAGCAGAAGACAAATTTATATATTTCTTATTTTTCCTACAAAACAGGCTTTGGCATTTCATGCAAATGTCAAAGTCTGTTTCCTTGGAAAAAAAAATATTTCATAGTGTCGCCTGCCGAATTTTGTTTACCTAGCATGCTAAGCATTATATTCTTTGATTGTTCTGACATGTTTAACTTCATTTGTGATTTGCTACATGTACGTACGATGTACCTAACTATAAGGACAGGCAGGACAGACATCCCTGAGCAAACAGTGTAGACCCAGATCAGACACCGCAGTCCTACACTGTTTGCCACTGATCCAGCAGGCGTTTGACAGATTAACATTTGGTCAAGTGGACTTGTTTAGGATCCGTATGGTAAGGAGTAAAGGGTCGGAATATATAAGGTAACTATGGTATATTGGGAAAAGCTCGTTTGATATGCGTGTGACCAGAACAAGGGAAACAAATCTCACACAATTATCTTTGCTGAAAGTCGTACTAGCTGTTCGCTATGTAGATTATTAGAACAGCCTAGATCCAAATGAGACGGCTTAAAATTAGAATTTACGCTGTTTGATATTTAGCCATTGGTTTATGAATGCTTTATTCCAGAAAGTACAATAATTTTACCTAAAAAGTAAGGATAAGAACGTGTGCATCAGCCCAGCGGACACGCAACGTTGAGACATCGACGTTGATGCAATGTTGTATAAACGTCTTGTGCACGCTGGGAAGTTTATTTAATTCTTCTGCCTACATATTGAAGCTCAACTGACTTAACTGACTATGGGCAGGGCAAAGTATTTTTACAAGACTGCACGTGTACCCCACCCAGACGCTTTAGTTCCTTAGCTACCCACAGAGTGCCAACCAAAGACTTTGATCAGACTGCGCCAATATGGAGGCTAATCTGAGTTTCGCTGAGTGCACATACAATAGTATAGAAAATGGTATGTCTAGGCGCATTTTTCTTATTTCTCCAACACAGCACAGGCTGTCTCATAAGAAAACGTTCATCTGATATTTTTCTTATTTCTCCATGAAAACTATGCCGGGTACACATTAGAATTAGCTAGATGATGATGCAATTATAATGAGTTAACAGTACATACCGGTTGGAAGACATAGGAAACAATTGACCTGAATACCCCCCCCCCCAACCCCCCCCCAAATGACTAAGAAGAAAAAGTTGACAAATTCTTCATATGATAGTTTGAGTCGCAACGTGATAAAACACTCATCTGACATGTGCACAAACAAATACTCAAATTAGCCTGCGGGGATACGCAGTCCGATCTGAATCTTTGATGTCCCGATGAAAAAATTTGCATACGTGGTTATCCAAAATGCGCCCAGTGAAGGATTTGATCTAAAATGCGCAAGAGGTTCTGAATCTGCGCCGAGCTCAGTTGTCCGAAAGTATTTTTTTTTTTTTTTTTTTTTTTTTTGACATTGCGGCTCGTTTAGTTGCTGGTTTATCAGGACGAAGCAAAACCACCATCCCTCACGACAATACTGATTCGAAGTTTTAAGCAAAACCACCATCCGTCACGACAATGTTGACTCGAAGTTTTAAGCAAAACTACCATCCCTCACGACAATGTTGACTCGAAGTTTTAAGCAAAACTACCATCCCTCACGACAATGTTGACTCGAAGTTTTAAGCAAAACTACCATCCCTCACGACAATGTTGACTCGAAGTTTTAAGCAAAACTACCATCCCTCACGACAATGTTGACTCGAAGTTTTAAGCAAAACCACCATCCCTCACGACAATGCTGACTCGAAGTTTTAAGCAAAACCACCATCCCTCACGACAATGTTGACTCGCAGTTATTTGCAAAATAGTAAGCAGTTAGCAATATACTTGCAACTTAACCCATTGTAGACTGAATGAACTCTACCACACTATATATTTGCAAACTGTGGAGACCCTGATCAGACGCCGCATCATGTGACGTCTGATCTGGGTCTACAGTGTTTGCCAATAACCCGTTTAGGGGTCTCCAGACTACAGTAGATTAAATTATATAGCCTATTTTGCTTTCTGTTTTGTTTTCTTGTGTCGTGGTTACTCTCGGCTGCCAGCATTGCGGTCATATTCAAATGCTGCCCTCTTTGCTTTCTATTTCTTTCTGTTGTTTGTGTGTTATGTTTTGTATGTATTATGAACATTTGAACCTAGAGCGAAGATATGATGCCAATAAAACCAGTTAACTACAGCCCGGTAGTTTTTGCAATTGTGCGCTCTAAGGTGATGGTTCTGGTGTTGTTGCTTCTTCATGGTCCATTGTGTATGCTGTGGGGCTTCTTTTCCTGTTTCGTCCTATTTATAGTCTTATTTTTGTATATGGTGAGTCTTGTCTTCAGTTGTGGTCACACCGTCGGGGAAGATGGAGCTGGTAGCGTGTACCCAGTAAGCATTCTTTATAAATCTATAGCGGGCCGTTATCGGCCCGTCAGGGAAGCTGACGAGCCGATGACGGCCCGCTATCGATTTATAAAGAATGCTAGCTGGGTATGTTGTCTGTCTTAGTTTGTTACTATGCCTCTTGGTGTCACTGGGCAAGCGATATGTAATCCGTGTTTTCATTCGTTCGTCTGTCCTTCTGTCTCGAAACATTTTGATGCATTTCCGTTCTCAGTTTTAGTAAAGTAGGTTTGAAAACAAAAATGCATATGGTCTAAAATGAAATCGATGATTTGATAATTGCTAGATCAGGTTTTCTACAGTTATACTCTTAAAATTCAAAATGTTCCAAAATCACTCTGCTGCAGAAACAAGAGTGTATTTCTCCATGTTTAGGTTCTGCGTTTCAGAGAGAGAGAGAGAGAGAGAGAGAGAGAGAGAGAGAGAGAGAGAGAGAGAGAGTATGTGCGTTTTAACGTTACTTTTGAAATGTCGTAATCACACAATGGTGCTACAATGTTTCAGGGAGTTTAAGGCCCCATTTTATTGTACCTTTTCGTATTGCACACATGTAACATTGTATACTATATAAACATAGTATGAATTTAATAGGTGCTACATATATCCGTGCGTCCAAATTGTCACCACATGCTTCATAGGTGGGTTGGCCAGATCTAACTGAATTTGATTTCAGACCACGCTTGACTTCTGAATTCACTGCAGGAATTGCGAGATAACGTCTAAGTCAACAATATTTCAGTAGTTCAGAGACATTGCCTCCAGATTTGTAGGACATTTACCCGACCCGATCAATGAATTCGGGTCCTGCTTAGTTACTAGCAGCTCTGCCATGGAGGCTTCATCTATTTCATGGGCCCCGATGGGCGGGGGCCATACTTTCCGAATACCGAAAATTAGTGTATGCCGATAGCAGGTACTACGACAATATACTATCGGTCGCTTACCTGAAATCTATTTTACTGCTTAAGGATTTTTCGTAAGACTTTTGACCGTTCGTGCGTTTTTTTATCTTTGTTTCTTTTTGACCTTGTTCTTTTAAGCGAGTCTACACATTATGAAAAGCAGAAAAAAAGCAAACATAAAAATAACAACAATTTACAAACCGGTCAAACAAACACATTATTGTGTCAAAGTTTTTTAGATTATCACGTAAAAAGAGCGTAACGTCAATGTTATCTAAACATCTACATCAAAGTGTACCTTATGCACAAAAAGATGCATGCTTAGCTTGTAAATAGAATGAGAATGGATAGAAATAAAATTCGAAGTGGAGACAAAATTCAAAATGGCTGCGATTGCAAATTTTGTAGGCTAACGTCATAAGTCTCGTGATTCAACCCCTTGCAATTGGAATACTTGACGATTTTGGCCGTTTTGTAGCTATGTTCGGCACGGCCACTGTGTGAATAGTCTCTGCAAAATCACGAAACGCTCATTGTTTTTTTTTTAGGATAAGCACCGAACTACCCAAACGTTTGTTGGACCAGTAGATTTTTGGTCACACACACACTGGTCACATCGGTAGTCTATAGTAGTGCGTCTGCACGCCAAACCGCTTCGCGGTTCGGGGAACTTCGCAGTTCCCGTTGGACTCACTTATTATGTTAACATTCGGCCGACTAGTCTTAATATTACTTTCTGACTCTGGGCACAAAGCCAAAATCAGCTAGTACCATTTTAAGGCATTTCGTATGTCTTGGTCCGTGCTTGATCGCACGACGTTCCGCAAACAAAACTGAATCTTCAACTGATGGAAAAGTTCTCGTCACTTTGAATATGGCTTATAGGTGATTATGTATATAACATTTGATATTTGTGTGTAATATAACATATGTTTTTACTGTAAAAAAAAACTTATACTCCAAAGGCGGAAATGTTAAAATAATAACTTGGTCTGGCTTATCAGCAAATAGACAAAGTAAGATCGAGGATCCGAAAGTTGGAGTGCTGTCCTGTGATGTCGCACTGCACCATTCAACCATTGCGAAGACTAGACATTGAACTTCCAGGCATCGAGTGTTTATGGATTGAGATTATTTTAAAACATAAACGTATACTATTTGGTGTTTTCTATCGTCCTCCAAATTCTGACTCGATTTATCATTCTTTAATTGAAGACTCTATTCATCTTGCTATTGACACGGGAATTAGAGATATTGTAGTAACAGGTGATTTTAATTATAACATGTTTAATGATACAGCTAAGTTAAAAATTTTAAATCTTTGCCAAGAGTTTTCGATGTATCAATGCATTACAGAACCGACTCATTATACCGAAAATTCTGTTTCACTTCTTGATATTGTTTTGGTCACTAACAGTGATAGTGTTATTTTTAGTGGTACGGGAGATCCCTTCTTAAACCAAGAAAATCGGTATCATTGTCCTGTCTATGGAGTTCTTAATTTCACTAAACCAAAAACGAAAGTTATTGAGCGTAACATTTGGCTATACGAGCAGGGAAACTATGAATTGCTGCGTGAGAAAGCAGCGAGAACGAATTGGATTGACTTGAGACACTATGATGTTAATGTACACGCAAGCAACATTACTGAGCATATTTTAGAAATCTCAAAGCAATGCATACCTAATAGAATTATCAAAATAAAACCATCTGATCCGCCTTGGATTACAACTGCAATTAAACGACTGATTCGCAAACGGAAACGCCTATTTCGGAAAGCTAAAACTACTGATGACCTGGTTATATGGCGAAAATTTCGTCGATGTAGAAATGACGTCATTAATCAAATTCGTGTTTCGAAACAATCCTATATTGATAAAATGACAGAAAAATTAAAATCTGACAAGTTAACATCGAAAGACTGGTGGAGGACACTCAAGTATTTCATCAGTCCTAACAAAGCTTCGGGCATTCCGTCAATTCAAGTTAACAACAGTATTATAACAGATGAAATAGAAAAGGCTAATTTATTAAATAATTATTTCAGAGATCAAACGTTAATAAATGACAATAATGTAGAAATACCTCTCATTAATTATTATAATGTGGCAAGCAATCTCGATTCTATAACGTTTACACCAGAAGACTTGAGGTCGGTTCTTCAAGCACTTCCGTTAGGCAAAGCTGCGGGTCCAGATGGTATTGGCAACAGAATATTGAAAGAACTCGCCGATCAGCTAGCTCATCCTTTATGTTCGCTTTTAAACCAATCATTTAGAGATGGGCGTGTACCTAATTGTTGGAAAGAGGCGTATGTAAGTCCGATTCCAAAAAATAATGAACGTTCTATAGTCTCAAATTATCGACCGGTGTCACTGCTTAGTAGTATTGATAAATGTTGTGAAAAAGTAGTATTTAAATATTTGCATAATCATCTTTTAGATAATAATATTTTGACTCCGTTTCAATCGGGCTTTGTACCGGGTGATTCTACCATTAACCAACTTACATTCTTATATGATGCATTTTGTCAGGCTCTTGATGAAGGGAAAGAAGTTAGGGTGGTGTTCTGTGAAATCAGCAAGGCTTTCGATAGGGTATGGCATAAAGGACTTTTATGTAAATGGGAAGCTGCTGGTATCACAGGCGCCACCCTTAGATGGTTTACTGACTATTTAAATGGCAGAAGGCAACGAATTGTAATTCCCGGGGCAATGTCTGATTGGGTCTATATTAAAGCTGGAGTCCCGCAAGGCTCCATTTTGGGACCCTTACTCTTTTTAGTATATATCAACGACATAGTTACTGATATTGGTGCCAATATAAGATTATTTGCTGACGACACCAGCCTATACATAATAGTTGAAAATCCAGTGGATGCTTCACTTTGTTTAAATCGTGATTTACAGAAAATTTCAAACTGGGCTCAACAGTGGCTTGTAACGTTCAACGCTTCTAAGAACGAATCCATGGTTATTTCTCGTAAAAGTCCAAAACCCTACCATCCACCAATATTTATGGATGGCGTTCAGGTCGATGAAGTTAGTAATCACAAACATCTCGGAATTTTTTTATCAAATGACAGTTCTTGGCATTGTCATATCAACTATGTTAAAGAAAAGGCTTGGCAAAGAATTAATATTATGCGTCGATTGAAATTTATTTTAGACAGAAAGTCGTTAGAAACTATATACCTTTCTTTTATTAGGCCAGTCTTAGAATATGGGGATGTGATATGGGATAATTGTACCCTGTATCAAAAGAGAGAATTAGATAAGATCCAAAACGAGGCTGCTAGAATCGTTGTTGGTGCAACAGCCTTAGTATCAATACAAGTTTTGTGCACTGAAGTTGGTTGGGAGTCTCTTCAGGAAAGACGAACAAAGCATAAACTGAACCTGTTTTTTAAGATGCAACATGATCTTGTACCGAATTATTTGTCGTTTCTCGTTCCTTTATCTGTGAGTGAACTCTCGCGGTATAATTTGCGAAATGCAAATGATTACTCTACAATACATTGTAGGACACAGCAATATTACAAAACTTTTTTACCCTCGGTGGTAAGAGATTGGAATGGTTTACCAGAAGAAGCTAAACAGTTAAACTCTCTTTTGTCTTTTAAAACCTATCTTAATCGTGAAAGGAAAAAAGTCCCTAAACATTTCTATTATGGCAGAAGAAAATATCAGATATTGCATACAAGGTTAAGAACAGGATGTAGTGCTTTAAATAACGATCTTTATTTGAAAAATATTACTGATTCTCCTTTATGTACATGTGGTGTAGTTGAAAACACTTTTCACTTCTTTTTTGTTTGTGAGCGCTTCAGTATTATTAGACGGGAGTTAATGAATGACTTATCGTTCATACCTAATATAAGTTTGGCAAAGTTATTGTATGGGGACGATTCTCTGAATCAAGTATCAAATATTGTGATATTTAGTAGTGTACAAAAGTTTATTGAAAAGAGTAAAAGATTTTAAAAATTATAAAATAATAATTTTATGAAATTGAATGGCATTTAATAATGGTACATATACATGTAACAATTAAAACAAAATACGCGAGTTTGTTGTGGGAGTGCTGTTTATTGACAATTTAAAGTTAAAAGTATAAGTTCTAAAAATAAATAAATAAATAAACAAATAAATAAATAGTATTATGGTTGCGATTAAAACAGTTATAATAATGAAAATCTATATACATTAAAGATCCCTAGACTATTGATTATAAAAATGGATAATGTGTTATTACTTGCTGACTACTTATAATTGCTACTATTATTAAACTGTTCTCATTTGTTAATATATGGTATATTTCGAGGGAAACAGGTTCACATACATATAATTTTAGCATCTTTTGAGGTTTCAGGATCGTCATGGGCTGTGTTTCATCGAATATCGCTTCATGTTCTGTTCTTTTCTTTCTATTCTGAGTTGTTTAACAGTAACATTTATTATAATATACAACTATTCATATTTTTCTATACTATATTGTTCAGTTGAAACTTAGAAATTGAAAGTATCTTTTTGTATCTGTCTTTCGAGCATTCTTAACTAAATTAATAGTGTTTCCCTTTTCTGTCATTATTATTTCTTAACTAAATTAATAGTGTTTCCCTTTTCTGTCATTACTATTTCTTATTTGTCTAATTATGTCCACATATGATCGTTCAATCTGTTTATGTGATCTCCACTAAGTTTGTAAATCATGTGTTGAGGGAGATGAACACTATAAGCTCTTAGCTTTCGTTCAAATCCTATGTATTATTTATGTAATTTGTGGATTATGTATTTGACTTGAAACTTGAATAAAATATGTTTAAACCAACCTTTATCCGATGCATTGGGAGACACAAACCTTACTCTGTGCCTGGGCGATTTAAAATTTATCTGGTGCATTGGAGATTCAACCCTTATCCGGTGCCTTGGAATTTCAACCCTTATTCGGTGCCTTTGGCGATTCAACCCTTATCCGGTGCCTTGGGAGCTTCAACTCTTGTACGGTGCCTTGGGAAATTCAACTCTTATCCGCTGCTTTGGCAGATTAAAACCTTTACCGGTGCTTTGAGAGATTCAACCCTTATCCGATACCTTGGAAGATTTAAACCATATCCGGTGCCTTTGAAATTAAACTCTTTTCCCGTGCCTTGAAGATCCAAATCTTATCCGGTGCCGCGGAGAGTCAGTCCTTATCCAATGCCTTGGAAGATTCAAAACTTATCTGGTGTCTTGGAGATTCATCATTTTTTCATCCGGTGCTTTTGGGAATTCAAAAGTTATCCGGTTTGGGAGATTCAACCTTAATCCGGTGCTTTTGGAGATTCAACCCTAATCCGGTGCCTTTAGAGATTCAACCCTTATCTGTTGCCTTTAGAGATTCAACCCTTATCCGGTGCCTGGGAGAGTCAACCCTTATCCGGTGCCTTGAGAGATTAACCCTGATCCGGTGACGGGGATTCAACCCTTATCCGCTGCTTTGGCAGATTCAAACCTTATCCGGTGCTTTGGGAGATTTAACCCTTATCCGATACCTTGGAAGATTTAAACCTTATCCGGTGCCTTGGAAACAACTCTTTTCCCGTGCCTTGAAGATTCAAATCTTATTCGTGCCTCGGAGATTCAATTCTTATCCGATGCCTTGGGAGATTCAAACCTTATCCGATGTCTTGGAGATTCATCTTTTATCCGGTGCTTTGGGAAATACAAACCTTATCCGGTGCCTTGGAGTTTCAACCTTTATCCGATGCGTTGTGAGATGAGAATATAGCGGTTATTGCAATCGTGCTATTGTGTCTTGTCGAGATTTGTTACTCTTGTTTTGTTGATGCCTCAGAAAGGATGTGCTTCATATTGTGGTCGTTATGTGGATAACTTGATATATATATATATATATATAATGTTTTGTACTGCGTCCAAACCACTTAATTGTACTTAATTGTGTTAATTTTCTGAATAGCTCATAATCATTTATAAAATGTTAAACACTCATAATTATTGTCCAAACGGATAATAAACAAATGACCTATGTGCCACGATTCGCTCACTTGATAAAAATAGTTATAGCATATCTACAAATGCCATGCAAATTTTTCCAGTATTGCCACAACAACTAGGACACAAATTTGACCATACCATAAAGAGGCCAAAGGTCATTTTAGTATCATCATTTGAAAAAAACTTAGAAAACTTTGAGTTCCAACTTTAGTATACCAAGATTCAGCCTCAAAGTTTTCTTTGTTCTGAAGAAGAAGAGTTTTGTTTAGCATTATATTGGCATGGCGGCCAGCTTTTTCAGTGGCTCAGAACCATTCGAACAAATTGTCCATACCCTGTGGACAGAAGGCCGCATGTGAAATCTGGTGAAAATTGCTCAAGCAGTTTCAGAGAACAAAACGTTTGAAAATTATACAATTTTATTTATGTATATAGCCCAGGGGCATATGCAGATAACCACCCAGAACACAAATATTTTATTGTAACTAAAACATTTTACTACTTCGGTTTAAACATATTCTATTTTTCCAAATATTACATAATAATATACATTGTAGCACATAAGATATAGGATCAGAACGACTACTTAAATCATACATTGTAAGTTTCAGTAAGTAGTCGTTAATACCTTTTGAGAAAACGACTTTTCTACATTTCCCCTACAAATGTACGTTTGGGAGTGGGGGAGGTGTGTGTGTGTGTGTGTGTGGGGGGGGGGGGGGGGGGAGGGGAGGGGAGGGAAATTAGACGTTATCGTAAAAGGTCAACCTACGATCATCTTTTGACAAACTTTGTAGACCTTGATTCCCCAATGCTATATACCATGATTCAGCCTCCAAGCTTTATTAGTTCTGCAGACGATTTTTAAATGTTTTACTATATTTTGGCATGATGGCCTCTTGTTCGATGGCGCGGAACCTTTCGAGCAAATTGTCAGTATCCTTTCGACAGACGTACCCATGTAAAATCTGGTGAGAATTGCTTATGTGGTTTCAGAATAGTAGACATTTTAATATAAGATAATTTCATGTATGTAGATTGCCCAGGGCATAAGGAAGATAACCCCCAGGGGACAATTTTTTTATTGTAACTAGTTTTAATAAAGTAATCATGCATTGTAAGTTTCAGCCATTAGTCTTTAATACAGTAAAACCTGTGTAAGACAGCCACCATTGAAATTGACTTTAGTGGTTGATGTTGAAAGGTGGTTATCTTATAAAGGTACATGTCATGTAATTTTGCTAGCAAAATTACATGACATGTACCTTTATAAGACAGACAACTTTTCCACATCAACCACTATTAAAAGTCAGTCTCGAAGGTGGCTCTCTTACACAGGTTTCACTGTACTTTTAGAGAAAATGACTTTTCACAATTGTCCCCATATGAAATGCATAGGGACGCGAATTTGACCTTGCCGTAAAAATGGTCAATGGTCAACCTACGATCATCAATTGAACAAACTTAGTAGACTTTGGATCCTCAATGCTCTATACCAAGATTCAGCCCTAAAGCATTCTCGGTTCTGGAGAAGAAGATTTTTATGTGTTTTTACCATATACGGACAGCTTGATTAATTGACCGTGACCATTTGTACGAATTTTTAACAAAAGGTTTTACAAGAAGTTTGAAGAAAATTGGAAATTAGTCGAGGGGTTTTAGAGGAGAACTTATTCAACGACGGACGGCAAGCGATCACCATAGCTCATCCTTAGCCATGCTCAGGTGAGCTAAAAAGGGTGTTACATTCTAATATTAATTTCAAAGCTATTTACTTTATTTATGTTTATTATAACATGTCGATGGGTTTCCTTGGTTAACACGCTGTTATAAATCTGTTTACTGCAAACAGTTTTCGTCACAGAAAACAATTGTCTGTATTGTGGGAAAGATAGTTTCGGGTCATATACAGATAACGAAGTCAATTCACATGGATTGCTCAGCGCCTTCGCTGTCCGCTTAGCACCCAGTCATTGTATAATGATTACTATATCAGCGGAAAGCAAAGGTTCTGAATGGCCTGCGCAAATGTACGTGCCTATATAGCCCTTTACTACTGGTACCTCAACTAATAATTATTCTCCTATTTCATGGTTTTATTTTATCAACCGTCTATATATGGAGAGATAGCAAGAGACACATCTGGTTTGTGTTAAAGAGTACATCTTGACAGAAGCTGCTTATGGAAAACATCAAAGTATAAATTACCTAGTTTTATAGTATTGAAGACTCTCGTAAATTTCACTTGATTACTCACTTTATTGACAATAAGCTCCATTTACCTAATTTATTACAAATTTTGCAGCCATTTTGCCGAAACGTATTGGTACAAACTCTAGTTCTAAAAACGGAGGTCTTGTGACCGGAATGACGTACATTGTAATTAATAAAATGCTTTGAAGAAATTGCCTCAAAATATGGGCAATACACGCTGGATTTATTACTTGGCTTTGCTGCTTTTTCTCTATACATACAACCGGGAATTTTTTATGTTGACGGATTGATGTCCAAGGTAAATGAGCATCAAGTACTATTTCGCTGTTTTGAAATTATATTCCCTCTTCCGTCTCAATTTAACGATGTACACTGTTTCTGATGGTAGTGACATGCACTGAAGGCCTACCCTAGACATTTGCAATGCGTCTACCTTTTAATGTATTCAGTTTAAATTTATCTAATCTACTAAAGGAAAATAGATAGATAAATAAATAAATAAATAAATAAATAAATAAATAAATAATATTATTATCAATAATAATAATAAGCCAGAAAATGTACCTTCAGGCATGGTTGAAGATTCAGATCAGTCTGCATACACAGATCAATGTCTTCAACGGCCGCATTTTCGGTGTCCAACCATTGAAAAAGTCTTCATGCGAACAACGAAGACTCTGGTCAGATTGCAAAGATGTTCAAGCTGATTTTAGTCTCCATTGGGAGCAAAAGTCAGAAGGTACGTTTGCGTTGCAGCTCGAATGTTTTCTAAGAAATAGTACTTCATGTATAGGTTAACATTTTAACCCTTGTCTTGCTGAATAAATTAAAATGCCACGCCCACTTCAAATTTCCAACCAATCAGATTACTTGATCCGGGTTTTTGATAGAAATTCAGATATTTAATGACAAACAGTGCAGATCCGGATCAGAAGCCAACTGATCTGGATCTACACTGTTTACTAAGACTGTTCAGCAAGACAAGGGTTAATTTCTCCATATACGGATACTAAAATATGAATATGTTTAATTGACTACCTCATTACGCATTGTGAAACGTGCTGACTGGCAAACAGTGACGGCTTTCCTTCAATATACTCATCTGCCTATTTGAGATAAATACCATACGCTTCTTTTGTAGTATTTAGGACTGATGTAAATTATTTATTAGTTGTTTCAGTAGGGCACTGGAATAAACTAAAGCAATAAAGCTCAATTATTTGATTAAGACTAGGTAGTTAGGTAATTAGCATTCAAACGAAATAGTTCTTTTACAAGAACGATTTTACGATATAGCCTTTGTTGGCAAAACAGTGTGCTGTTCCATATTATGTTCTGGGCAAACTGACATCTATCATGAATAATTGCGTGATCAATTCTGCACGGACAATTCTAAATTCGAAACCTGCCATACCCATCCTAAATATTCTTACACTTAAACGGTTTCGATAGATAAAGATTGGGTACAACATAAATGTAATACGATAGACTGCATGCATGGCAGTTAACTCAATCACGGTAAATAACTTGCTTCCCTCTTTGGCTGCACGCCGGCGGATCGGTCCTCAGACTCTATGACGGCTCCGGCCTATAGACTTCAAAGTAAGTCGGTTGGTACCCGGTGCTCTGGCTGTGGTCGGGCCCACTGGAGTCCACTTGTTGGTTTTCTTTTGCTTCAGCATGTCATTTATTTAGTGCTGTCGAATCCTCATCGATGTTTCAATTCTATTTTCGTTTGATTTTTTTTATTCTCGTTGTTGTTGTTGTACCGATGAGTTAGATACCCTCCACGCGGACTGAAAAAAATCTTGTGTATACCACGGCAGAACTAAGGGTGATGGTTGAGGTCTGGTAAAATCGATTTAAGCCCCACCCCCTCCCCTCCATAATATTTTTACTGAACGTTCCAAGGTTGTGCTTCTGATGTGGTTTACTGTTCGTGTCATTGTATGTCTAGGCATGTATAACTTTGTGAACTTTTTGTTTTGGATAGCCGTTTGGCCGTTTTTTTGGAGGTGGGGTTGGAGGGGGCAGGGGGCGGGGAGGGGGGTGGCAACTGTCCTTTCGGCTTTTTGCTTGTCGTGTTTTGATTGTGGTGCCGTAGCTTTAAGTGCGTCCTTCTTTCCCTTTGGTATCTTGGACGGAAGGCTTAGGTAATTATATCGATTCCTGATCATTACCTTTCTTTCTATTTACCTTTAAGTTACTTACCTTACATTTTGAACAATTTCAATGGAAAATTGGAAGTTCTCTGTCTAATAGATATAACGTCTACATACAACTGATTTACCGTGTGTTCTACGATTTGTTTCTACAGTCAATATGATTTTTTTTTATAAATGAGTGTGATGTATGTATGTTGTTTTAAACACCGGAAACTTACACTATTTAAACTAGGTCTGCTTTGTGATTTTTACCCTTTCAACACTGTAGACCAAGACAGATAGCTGGCTTTGGAAATAATGTAGTACCCATAGTCCCCTAATGGCAACAATAGCGTGCTGAAATTCATCTTAAGATATATAATCTAGCTCTTTAGACTCAGAATTGAACGAGTTTACTTAAGAAAGAGACCTCCGATTTTCGTTCTTTTGTGTGTTCTTTGTTTCCAAATGCAAACTTTATGATTTTAAGTGTTCTTTTCTCGCCAAGTTTTACGAAGGGAGCCAACTCAATGTTCCATAAATTTAAATGGATATCAAGGAATTGCCACACTAATGAAACGCAGTCTTTCCTTAGCACCGAAAGAAGGAGGGACGAGGAACAAACACCGTAAAACAAACGGACATATGAAACCACAGACGCCGTTCTTCTTTTTTAGTTCTCCAGTGTTCGTGTCTGACATTATTACTACCATTGATATATTGGGAATGTTGTGTTTTTTATGCATAGTATTTGTTTTATTCGGATAATATGAAACTGAAACAGCAAAGTAAATCCCAATTCAACTGATTATGTCGACCAATTTACCTAATTAAAATTAAAGGCAAAGACTATTCATCGGGAATTGGTTCATGGGCAATGTCAATTTGCTATCAAGCATTGCGTCATAGAAACAACTGGCATATCTCACAAATACTTTTGCGAGTAGTTTTGCAGGCATAATTTTAAAGAAAATAATAGTTAATACCAACTGACTAATGTTCGATAAGGATACATTTGCCGACTCCCATGATTACCGTAAGGGATCTTGATACACTTGATGGATTTCCCATCATGTTTTACAAGGAAGACAACTTTTGTGACTTCCTGTTTACTTCTCCCATTTCTAGGGGTCTACTCTAAAAGGAAAGGACTTGCTTCCCTTGGGAACCAACTTTTTCAAGGTAGACAACATTTGTGATTTTCTCTTTGCCGTCCTACACTCTCCTTCGGAAAATGGGTCTTCATGAAAAATTTCCTTCAATTCATATGCGGATTGACCATTGCCCGCTGACAGAATGAATAAATATTTCAGAAAGCATCGATGAACAAAAAAGGCCTGATCACATTGCGTGAATGAGTATTTTGATATATGCCATATGTTGTTTACTTCATTTTGTATATCTTATATTGTAAGTATGTCGTAGATGGGAATATGTTATGCGCAGACATGCCCATAAAACACACAGAATCTACTATATAAAAGGTTCAGCTGGGCATACATCCTTATTGTGATACTCTTCAGAACTGTCAACTAAGAGCATAGATAGGCAATTGAATTGTGCATTCTGGAAGTTCAGTCTATTTCTGGTAAGGTATTATAATTTCTTTGAGAGATTATGCACGTTAGGTATTTGGATTGAAGATTTGTTTATGCTGTTTAGGCATTATAAGCTGCTGTTTTACTGAATATGTAAATATTTTAATAAGCCTATTCTGCTTTCGACCTCTTTTGGAAAGCCATTTTGCCTGGCACATTATACAGAAGAAGTAATTTTGCAAACTTTTATCATGATTTAATGCCAAACCTTTTGTCGTAGCTACCCATATATAAACAATATTTGGAACTATACGTTAATGAGTTAAGCTGACAAAATATATAGAATAAATATTTTATGCATGCAAGTTTAGTTCGATGCTAATGACTCTCTTAAAGCTCACTAAAATAAGTTATGATTAAACCAGGTTCAGTGCTTTCCTGACAAGATGTTATACTCAGCATGCTCTCCGTTCATTTATCTATACCGAAATAAAGATCAAAGATATCATTAAAATTCCTTTTATAAATAAAGGAATAGAATTTATTAAATTACATAGTATCTTTCATGACGGTTCATAACTGCATCAAATACTATTTTTTATTTCAATAAACTTGTTTCCAAATCTTGACATTCATTTTAACATCCCTGAAACGTGCGATTGTAGAGATTCCATGTTTAACTATTCCGCAGCTTTTAGTATGTTTGTTCGATTTGCGATTGTTTGGTTTTGTCTGTATCCTCTTCCTCTTGGTGTCTGGGATGGGCTGCGGTTTGTGATTGTGGCACTCCCAATACTTTTTCTCTTGCCTTTTTTTTCTAAATTAGGGTTATCGGTACAATAAACTCCTGAAAGCCTTTTCTAAATTTTTAGACGTTATTTCGATTTAGTTTCAAAATTCAATGTTGGACTTAAATCTCTTCCGCAACAAATGCGTATCGGAATATAGAAGGGAAGGCAATGATCAGGAACCGATACAATTATCCCTCACCTCCCATCAGAGACATCAAAGGAAAAGAAACACATACACAAAATAACTAGACCCTACTAGAAACATCACTAGCGGAAAGCCAAACGGACAATTACTTTCCCACAAAGTGGTCAATGGCTATCCAAAACAAAAATATGTAAGCGACACACACATTCAAAGACGAACTATAACAAAAATAAACCATGGCAGAAGAATCGCCTTGGAACGGTCAGTGAAAAGTATTTCACTGGGGGGCTTAAATCGATTTTACGGAATCTGGTGACTTAGTATGTAAATTCAGAAAAAAAAGTATATGCTTTCAATGACTTTAATACTCAATTTCGAAAATCAGTTTTCGAGATATAAAGATTTGGTACAATATAAATGTAATACGACAGACAGAATGCATGGTAGTTAACCCAATCACGGTAAATAACTTTGCTTTCCTTTTTGTTGCATGCCGGCGGGGCGGGCCTCAAACTCTATGACGGCTCTGGCTAAAGACTTTTAAGTAATTCGGTTGGTGCTTGATGCTCTGACTCTGGTCTGGCCCACCGGAGTCCAACTGTTGCTTTTTTTTTATTTGCGTCAGCATTTCAGTTATGTCTAGCCTTCGAGTCCTCATCGTTGTTTCATCTCTGTATTCGTTTGATTTGTATGTTCTCGGAGATGTGGCACTGATGAGTTAAAAACCTTTCACGCGGACTGAACAAATGTCTTGTGTATACCATGTCCGGACTTAGGGCAAGGGTTGCGGCCACGTAAAATCGATTCAAGCCCACCAGTAAGGTTTTACTGTCCGTTCCAAGGCGGTGCGGCTGCTGTGGTTTACTATTTCTGTCATTGTATGTCTTTGCGTGTATGTCCTAATGGTTTTGTTTTACTTTGGATAGCCAGTTGTCCATTTTTTGGGGGTGTGGGGGAGGGGGGGGGGAGGGGGGCGGGAAGAACTGTCCTTTTGGCTTTATATTTTTGTGTGCTTTGATTGTGGTGCCAATGCTTTAAGTGCGTCCTTCTTTCCCTTTGGTGTCTAGGGGGGCGGGAAGAACTGTCCTTTTGGCTTTATATTTTTGTGTGCTTTGATTGTGGTGCCAATGCTTTAAGTGCGTCCTTCTTTCCCTTTGGTGTCTTGCACGGAAGGTGTTAGGTAATTGAATCGATTCCTGGTCATTTCCTTCTTTTCTATTTATCATGTTCTCCTAAATCTCAAATACATTGCTTATGTTCTTATGCCACCATTAACAAGAATAGCTTTAAAAAGATACATGTCGTAAGGGAAATGGTAGAGAGTTTTTAATAAGGAGAGAACGTTAGTGATTTACAGATTAAGATTTAGACTTGCCTAACCTAACAGTGACTTTCCTTGCACAAGTATATTTTATGATACGCTAAATATCTTGTTAACTCTATTCGAAAGGCCTGGTGTTAACTCCTGGACTTCAATCCTCTATTTAGAATAGAATAATTATACAAATCCATCAAAATTGACACTCCAGCTAAAACTATAACTGCGTTTGTAGAACACTATGCCATAGTCATGTCACAGGGAAGGAAAAATCACATGGCTCGACCGGGACTCGAACCAAGGACCTCTCGTATACCGTGCGAGCACTCTAGCCAACTGAGCTACAGAGCCACACGGTCGACCTGCGAAAATTTCACCTGCTTAAATAGATTCGTCCCCGAATCTGCTCGGAATCGTGCCGGTACCGATGAGACAGTTCCTTTGCTGCTCGCAGCCTGAGCACGGACCCACACTGAGCCACCAAATGTCACGGGGGTGGGGGGGGGGGGGGAGGGTAAAAAGCACATGGCCCGACCGGGACTCGAAACAAGGACCTCTTGCATACCGCGCGAGCACTCTAGCCTACTGAGCCACCGAGCCACACGGTCGACCTGCGATAGTCACTTTGAATAATAAATGAACAGCCGCATAACAAAATTAACAATTTGGCGTTTGCTTCCAGCAAAGATTCCAACTAGCCTGGGCGTCCGCTCAACCTGATAGAATTCTTCGCCGTGCGCTCAGTTTGTAGCTAATGACCCAATCTTTTTTCATGTGGACAGCAAAATCTCGTCTGATTAGTCTTGGTGGATGGCTAGATTAAAGATACAAGAAACTTTATTTTAAGTCGGCATTCAAATTAAAACTTATCTAACATAAGCCATTAAGGCTATTTTACTGACAAATATAAAATAGCTGTACATATGTATAATTATGAAAACAAAACAATGACATCACAGAGAAAAGGCAAGCTATCACAAATATGTACATTGTGGCACAGAACTATATCACACTGATTAGGAGCAGCTCAATCCACAACAACGAACCTTCGTCCGAAAAGGCGAAAAAAATGATGAAGGAGGTTCACAGACAATCTAATCATGTAACAAGTTTATTCAGTACTTCTGTGGTTAGTATAAGCAAATTAAATAACTAAAGCAATTAAGCATAAGCAACTAAAAGCAACCGAGGAGACTGCCTAAAGCAAATGAAGATGATTACAAGCTAACCATAAGAAAATATAAGCAATTAAAATTAGCGAACTAAGATAACTGAATCTTGCACATGGAACATTTACATGCAGAGCCTCCCGAAGTCAAGATCAGTCGTCCAAACTCTTTGAAGTCCGTAGTTGTCCTCAAGCCATTTTGGAAGACTGTTCCAGACGTGGGCAGCCTCAAAGCGAAAAGATGTTTTACGTCAGTCGGAAAACACTTCTGCAACAAGGTACGAGCGTATATCGGAACCAGAATTTTACGGTGACTTAGTGCACAGATTTAGAAAAATTGTAGGAAAATCTAGCTTTTCGGAGCAATTCAGAAAACTTATTAACCGTTATAAAAGAATTGGCTATAGCCTGGATATTATGCGACAGACTGCATGCCTAGTTGTCAACCAAATCATTGTTGAAAGCTATGCTTCACTCTTTAATTGCACGAGGGCGGTTCGGGCCTCAGCCTCAATGACGGCCTCTTCGTAAAACTTTAACCAGTGGGTTGGGGCTTGACGATATGTCTTTGGCTTAGTCCACCGTGGTTCAACTATTGGTTTTCATTTACTCTGGCATACAGTAGAATTAGCCATGAGTACTCGCCTTTTTTATTATAGTGATTGAGTTTTATGTTTTTGCTTTGATGCATTGACTGAGTTGGGAGCCTTTATGCGAACCGATATTTTATTAAGACTAGATCGGGACCTAGGGTGAAGTTGGCTAGCTGTAAAGGTGCTTTAACACCCCCCACCTCGGTTGTTTACTCTACTGACCGTTCTAAGGCGCTGGTCCCGGTGTTGGTCTTACTCTTTGTTGCTTTGTGGTTTATTCTAAGAGGCGATTTGTTTTATGTCTTACCTTGTGTTATTTTGTTTTTGTGTTTTTCAGTCCTTTTAGCATTGCAATTACCTCGCATAGGGAAGAGAGAGCTAATCTTTGTGCTTTTCGTACGTTTGTTCCATTTGTGCTTGTTTCGTTTTGTCGGTTTTCTCTTCCTCTTGGGGTCTAGGAAGGGCTGCGGTTTATGATTGTGGCAATCCCTGGACTTTTCTCTTACCTTTTTTGATACCTGAAATAAAATTTGTGCTTTTTAAAGTAACTAAGTCTTGTATAACTTCGACATAAACCATTTAAAATTTTGAAAACTTCCCTAGCTATTGTTCTAGTTTTATCAAGTTATAAGGTGGGCATGTTTGCTTTTGTCAACAAGTCCTCATAAGAGCTATGAAAGTCACTGAACACTAAACTGAGAGCTCTGTACTGCAGTTTTTCCATATTATCAGTGCTTGTCTTAGAGCAGAAATGCCAGACCAGTGGACAGTAACTGAAATTCGACCTTATAAAAGACTTGTAGATTAGCAACATAATCTCAGTATCTAGATATTTGCCCAATCTTAAAAGGACATTTATTTGTTTGGCGGTATCTTTTGCAGATGTTTGAGACATGGGAATTTAAAATTTAGCAGATAGTCAAAAGTAACGCCTAGCAGTTTCACTGGATCCTCACATTTAATCGTGATACCACGGACAGTGAAATCCTCAGGAGAATAGCTTGAAACGTCTCAGGATTCGCTTGCATGAGATTAAAGTCAAACCACTGAATGACAAGTTCGGTCTGTTTCAACCACTCTCCTGGTTTGAGGTAGGTCAGGATGGCTGTTAGACAGAGTGTTATCATCTGCGTAGTTGTACAGTGCACTCTCGTTTACAAAATAAAAAATGTCGTTGATGAAAATATTAAAAAAGCAGGATATTTATTTGTTTGGCGGCTTTTTGCAGATGTTTGAGACATGGAAATTAAAATTTAGCAGATAGTCAATAGTAACGCCTAGCAGTTTCACTGGATCCTCACATTTAATCGTGATACCACAGACATTGAAATTCTCAGGAGAATAGCTTGAAACGTCTCAGGATTCGTAAGAGAAAAGACCAGGGAGTGCCACAATCAGAAATCGCAGCCCTTCCCAGACACCAAGAGGAAGAAGAAACCGACAAAACCAAACAAGCACAAATCGAACGAACGTACGAAAAGCACTAAGATTAGCCGAACAAACTCTTCCCAAAGCGAGGTAATCGCAATGCTAAAAGGACTGAAAAACACAAGAACAAAATAACACAAGGTAAGACATAAAACAAATCGCCTCGTAGAATAAACCACAAAGCAACAAAGAGTAAGACTAACACCGGGACTTCCGCCTAAGAGCGGTCAGTAGAGTAAACCAACTTCACCCTGGGTCTTGATGCTACTCTTAATACAATACATAAAAATTCGGTTCGCATAAAAAATCGGTTCAAACCACTGAATGACAAGCTCGGTCTCAGTTTCAACCACTCTCCTGGTTTGAGGTAGGTCAGGATGGCTGTAAGACAGAGTGTCATCATCTGCATATTTGTACAGTGCACTTTTTTTTAACAAAATAAAATATGTCGTTAATGAAACTATTAAAAAGCAGGGGTTCTAAAATGGATCCTTGGGGTACTTCCTTGATTATTTGAGGTAAGAGATGTGATACGGACCTTACTTTACCATCTGTTTTCTGTATGACAGATAACTTTGCAGAAAATGACATGCTGTCTTAGAAAGGCCATAGGCAGACAGCTTTCCAATGCTGAAGTCATGCAGAAGACAGTCGAAGGCCTTAGACAAATCCATCAGTATGGCTCCAACATATCTGTAATTGTCCAATTCCCTCTTCTAGTCCTCCGTAAGCCTCAGCAAAGTGGTCTGGCAGCCTAAAAGCAGTAAGATAAGTATGAAAGATAACTTGAAAATGATCAGTAAGTTGATCAAACATTATACTTTCGAATATTTTGGAATGTATAGGTAGGACACTAACAGGTCTGTAATTCTTTTTGACAAAAGGATAACCCTTTTTAAAAATAGGACTGACCTGTCCCACTTCAAGTCTGTCGGGAAACTGGTGTAAATAAACACATTTATTCAAAATGTTGCATACAGGGCCGGCAATAACTTCAGTCCCAACTTTGACGATTTTGGGCGGTATATGATCAATACCAGTGGCTTTCTTTGTAGATGAAGAGTGTAGCTTTCTCAAAACACTATCCTCATTTACTGGCCTAAAATCAAAACTCTGATACCCTCGGAGGGACTCTTTGCTGTGATAGCATCAATACAAGGGTGATTTGCACTGCTTAAAAAAAGTATTTGAGTTAATCCCATTTTTTTTAACCAATGTTGATATAAAGTCATTCAAAACGTTGCATATATTCTGACCTTCGCTGGAAGCCCATGCCAAATTGCTGGTTTTGTCATGCAGCATCTCAGATAATAGTAAAAGTTTGTCTAAAATATTGATCAAGACATAAATCGATATACAAACAAGAAATATATTTATGGCCGTACCTGAAAGCGCTTTTCTTACGTGTTTCGATCAAAATATTATTAAATATTTTTCTTCAAATTATGTTATCATCAATCTTATCAATATGAACTCTTACCCCATTTTATGTAGCTTATACATCTTACTTCAAACGCATAAATGTACCTTTAATTCTAGCGTCTAAAATACGTTTCCGACACAGGTGCCGAAAGGCTAGAACAGACCATTGTTTTTTATCGTTCACCTTTGTCTACATCCATAATTTTGTTCGCTCTACCAAACATTTCACCGCAGTTTGCGTGGGGTTTCTGAGACACGATTTATAAACAAATAGTCTCTTCGAAACTTCTTCATTGGGTGTCTGCTTTTTTGCTTGGACCCGGTTTTAAAAAGGTTTGTTAAGATCTTTGGCGCCATGTTTTTTTCCCTCTAACCTTCATTCAGCATTACCTATCATCATACAAAGACAATGCATACATCAACTGTATTATTTCATCAGTTTGTTTATATAGTTCTACCATAAACAACTGCCAAAGTAACAGTATCATGTGACCGGCCTCGGTGGCTCAGTTGGATGCGCCGTCCGACTGGAGACCAGGAGGTCGCGGGTTCAACCCCCGCAGAGGTCGGCAACATTCTTTCGTGGAGATTGATCATGAAATATTTTCTACGGTCATTCTCTCCCTTCCGCTGATTCAAGAAGGGCAGTTGTCAGTTTCTGGCGAAAGAATGTGCACAATACTGGTTAACCGCTTAGAGGACTAAGCCTGCCCAGTAAACGTGTGGTTAGGTAAACTGACCGCGCTCGACATGACCCCATTGGGTTGACTGGGCCGTAAAACCTCAACACACACAAAAAAAAAAAAAAAAAACAAACAAAAAAAAACAGTAGCATGTGTATAACCTGTATTTACCCTACATCTAATTTCTTTGATGACGTCGGGACCTAACGTAAATTGCAACTGAGTTGTAGAAAAACTTCTTTTCTGGAACCAAGAAAACACCGAGTGCTTCTTTATTTCCGATTGACTTCGGACAAAGCCGAAAGTTAATTTATTTTGGAAGTCCAATACAACTGCCTGAATTTCGACATGCTTCTTATTTTGACCAATGGAATAGCCTAAAAAACAGGGCCCAGTTATTAAAAACTAACAATGTCGTTAGCTAACGCATCGTTAAAACTTTGATCGTTAAATATGGCATATAATCTAATATTTCTGCTGAAAAAATGTGAGTAGCATTTGCAAAAGCTACTCACATTTTTTTCTGCAAAAATACCTGTGAATTAGATATTGTACATACTAGAACATTAAACATTTTGACCACTAACGAGCTCGCTAAGCTAACGATGCTTTGAACAACTGGGCCCTGGCCAATAGTGAGAATAGTACGTCTTACGACGAAAAAGATTAATATCACCTTCATTGAAACTATGACTGAGTTATTTGCAAATTTCACTATAATGAATAGCGGCATTATTTTAACCTCATAATTTTATGCAATACAAATTGGAAAAAAAATGTTTTGTCACCATTCTGGAAAGGAAATATGTTCAAATTAAATGATTTATACAGACTTGTAATGAAAGATATAAGTTGTACAGATTTGTGATAGCATGCTAGCATGCTTCAACTCCGTGATGATTATATAATCGAAAGCGTATCAGTTTCTTTTATAACTGTTTAACTCTTTATTCCCTGTAGACCAATACATATGCCTTTGCAAACAGTGTAGATCCTTACGAGACGGCTAATCTGCCCTGTTTTCTAATCTGTGATTGATTTTGACTGAAACCCCTATTTGCAACGATGAATGTGATCAAATTCTGAAATGGAAGAGTACCTTTCATAAACTCGTTTGTGAAATGGTTTAAACTCTTTTTGTACAGACGGTGTTATTTAAAAACGATGAAACAGCCTGCAGTCTGGGCCCGGTTGTTCAAAGCGTCGTTAGCTTAACGAGCTCGTTAAGGGTCATTTCGTTAACTGTTCTAGTGGATTCAATACACAATATTCTGATATTTTTTGCTGAAAAAAATGTGAGTAGCTTTTGCACTGCAAAAGCTACTCACATCTTTTCAGCAAAAAATTTCAGCATATTTGCGTATCACTCGATTAAAATTTTCACGAATCGTTAACTAACGACATCGTTAGCTTTGAACATCTGGGCCCAGATGTGTAATATGGGCAGTTACTGATACGTTATAAATTTTCGATTTCTTGTTGTATGTAGCTTCCCTTGCTACCACTCCCATAAAACCTCCATATTGCATTGTCATAATTATGCCAAATTTGTTTCAGGCAAAGTATGGGAGGTAAACATTTGCAAAATGTGAACAATGAAACCCTCGATACAACGTCAAATTTCGTTATATTGATACTTTGGCAGGCACAAAACCTTCTCTAAAAGGTGCCAGTTTATCAGAAATTATTCAAGACTATTCAGTTTGTATTAAATAAACCAAGAAACATATGTTTTGGATAGTTGTAAGAATCACTTCGGTAAGGCGATTCTAACAAGTATGCAAAACATATGTTGTATGATGAAATAAGAATAAAGCAAGCATTTTTTGACATACAATACTCACACACACACATTACATTACACACCTGACAAAATGAACAATTCTATTTTGTAGATTTTTTTTTTTACATTTTTATTGATTGTAAATATGCACAACCTGTAATAATAATAATAATAATAATAATAATAATAATAAAAATAAAAATAATAATTAGAGCTAATCGATGGAGCGCCATCGCCTGTCACTGCGCTATGTTTTGGATAGTTGTAAGAATCACTTCGGTGAGGCGATTCTAACAAGTATGCAAAACATATGTTTTATGATGAAATAAGAATAAAGCAAACATTTTTGACATACAATACTCTCACACACACATTACATTACACACCTGACAAAATGAACAATTCTATTTTGTAAACTTTTTTTACATTTTTATTGATTGTAAATATGCACAACCTGTAATAATAATAATAATAATAATAATAATAATAATAATAAAAATAATAACTAGAACTAATCGATGAAGCGCCATCGCCTGTCACCGCGCTTTGAACATCATGTTGCAATATGGCTCAAAAAGCCTAGGAGGAGTTGTGTGAAAGTCGATAAAAAAAGACCCGAAACGCTACTTTTTGACCCCTGGTGACCCCAAACATGCCTCCGGAACAACTTTTTTACATCACTGCATTCCACTCTTCATTACCTCTGATTTGATATAGAACATGACTATGTACAAAATAGATTTTGGACCCCTCGGCCTCGCCCCAAGGGGTCACATCAAAATTTCAAAAGTTCTCATCCATAGATCTATTTTCTGTGACAGTTTCAAGGTTCTAGCTAAAAAGCCTAGGAGGAGTGTAACAAAGGACCCGGAACCCTTTTTTGACCTCTGGTGACATACCCCCAAGTTTTTTTTTTTTTTTTTTTTTTTTTTTTTTGCGCTACTGTATTCTACTCTTCATTACTTTTGATTTGATATGCAACATGAGTATGTTTGTACAAAATGGATTTTTGACCCTTCGGGGCCACATCTTCCCTGGCCCTACCCACAGGGGTTACATCAAAATTCCGAATGCGTTCTTCCAGTCCTCTCTATATGGCTATCGCCTGTGAAAGTTTCGAGATTCTAGCTTAAATGGTCTAGGAGCAATGGTGTGACATTACAGACCGACGGACGGACGGTATCACAATATCCCCGCTTTTTCTTCGAAAAGTGTGGGGAAAATAATAGGTCCTGCAGGCCATTTGTGTGGACTGCGGATGTACCAGGGTTGGTTTACGGCATGGGCCTAGTATAGTTCAAGTTGATTTCTTATATCATAAGAAATGTTATACTCTTTATTAAAGTTAATTTCTTATAAACTTTAAAAACCTATAGTGTAGTTATGACAGTCTCAAATACATGTTATTCTGATAAGAATACAAGCATCTAGATATAATTATGTATGTCGGTATGTATATGAAATCGTACACCGGGATGATAGCTACTTATTAATACCATACTATAGGGCACAGTTAATAATGTGAAATACAAACGCAGACTATGGCAATCTAAACGGAAATTAACAATATGTAAGCAAAAGTCAAAGCTAATAGCATTTAATGATATTAATTATGTTATACTAATAACCGTGGACTGTCTGTGTAAGACCAATTACATTCAGCAACAACTGACCTCATTTACTGTTGTTTATCTTGCATCTTTCGTGCGCTATATATGTACAGGGTTTTCTCCCAACTTTGCCTATATGAGATAGGCTTTTTATCCATGTGAGTAAGTTCTCTCACATGACCACTGCAGTCCACCATTTAATCCGGTGGTCCTAGGAACAAAAGGTGGGAGAAAAAGAACCCATCGTGAGCCAGTCCATGCAGGATAGGGAACTCTCACCCTCGGGGTAGGAATTTCAACCAGCGACTCGCCAAGCCTCGTCCCTGGTTGGAATGCCTACCCTTAGATGAGATTTCCCTATTCAGCATGGACACTCATGATAGAATCTTATATTCTTCCAGTTCTACTTGTATATGTGATGTAAGGTGAGAATACAGACCTTATCACTTATGCAGAAATGAAGGATGAGATTAGAATGCGCATTTGCATGGTCTGATTTGAGCCTTCAATGCCCGCTTCAAAGAATCATGGACACTTAAGAATTTATCGATGATGAGAGATGGCCATGATCAAACCCCGTGTATCTGCTAGTATGCGTTTTGTGTGTGTGTGTGTGTGTGGGGGGGGGGGGGGGGTAGGGGGCGGGGGAGAGAGAGGAGGTGGGGCTATCGCTGCTGTTTGCATATAACATATAGGGATCCATTTATCACTTAGCCCATCATTTATTAAGACACCTTAGTATAATCATACTTTATTTTCAAATAATCAACAAGCAAATGTTTAAGACAACTTCGGCACTTGATTACTTCCCGTTAGTTTACAATAATTTTACTTTGCACATTATGACATGTATATGATGTGAAATATGCACAAGTCAATTTAAACTTATTCCTTGATGTGTTTGTTGTACATTGCGATTGTACTTTCCTGTGTTTTGTATTCTTGTATTTTAGTTTAAACAATATTTTATTCATTTAAGTTCACATATATATACATCGCATAATGTTATATGGTACAGGATTTGATAAAAAGCTAAAAGCTTATATAAATCATCTCCTGAATTGTAGAAAAACTCCTGGGCCCAGTTGTTCAAAACTAACGATATCGTTAGTTAACGATTCATTAAAATTTACATCGAATGATACGCAAATATGCTGAAATTTTTTTGCTGAAAAAATTTGCATTGCAAAAGCTACTCACATTTTTTCAGCAAAAAATATCAGAATATTGTATATTGAATCCGCTAAAACAGTTAACAAAATGACCCTTAACGAGCCCGTTAAGCTAACGACTCTTTGAACAGCTGGGCCCTGTATTCTTGTATTTTTGTAGAAAGCTGCTACATGAGATGCTAAACATTGCGAAAAAGCCTATGCAAATATATAGAAAATTTCACCTCCAAAAACTGAAAAATTTCAGATTAAAACTCTGGGCCCAGTTGTTCAAAGCGTCGTTAGCTTAACGAGCTCGTTAAGGGTCATTTCGTTAACTGTTTTAGCAGGTTCAGTATACAATATTTTGATATCTTTTGCTGAAAAAATGTGAGTAGCTTTTGCATTGCAAAAGCTACTCACATTTTTTCAGCAAAAAATTTCAGCATATTTGTGTATCACTCGATGTAAATTTTAACGAATCGTTAACTAACGACATCGTTAGCTTTGAACAACTGGGCCCTGATATTTTTTCATATTTCTGCTCAAAATATAGATTGAGGGTACCAGGTGCTAACGAGTACCCACAGTCTATGTTTTTGAGCAGAAATAAGAAAAATAATGTATACCCCTGTAAACCCCAGTTTTACTATATAAAATTGGGGTTTAAGGGGGTCAAAATTATATAGGCATGTTTTCGTGATGTCTATAGCTGTTGTTTCTGTTGAAAATTCCACGGCGGTTCCACTGTTTGCAGTTCTGTATTGTTAGTACAGTCGACTCTCGTTATATCGACTTCGCTTATCTTCACTTATCTCGAATGACCGCTGATCTCGAAGTGAAAATCTGGTCCCTGATTTAACATGGAAATGTAACAACCAGTAACAAAATACTGTGGAAAACAGGAGATATTGCTCTAAAGGATCAAGGAAATATTGCAGTAAGGCGAGGATTTTCCCTTATTCGATCAGTTGATGGACCAGATTTCGGAAATAACAATATTCAGTTTTTATTACATATTCCGGTAGCCCGATGTCTGAATCGTAGCATAAAGGAAAATTATGCTTCAGGGTTATGATGATGGGGAGATAATTCAGTCGTGTTTACCCCACCTCGAAAACTCCTAAATTAGTATCACGTTCAAAATGATGGGAATTAGAATTAGTTACCTTTCTCTTTGGGAAACACAACACTGATGGGAAATAATGGTTAAATATATACAATCAGTGCGCATGTCTGGTATATTGGACTTTAATTCGCTTTCTCATTTATGGTAAAATGCAAAATCGAATGTGTTTCATAAAAGTTGTTATAAAAAATATGTCCCCCCTAGACCCAAGATGCCCTTTGGTGGAGATATTCCTCTGACATACTTACAATGTACGTAGTATAAACGAATGGAAATTTGGATCTGTTGAGGAGTGGGGGAGGTGGGGGGCGGGAGGAGGGGCCATATTTTTATAGCAACTTTTATGAAGCACATTCAGTTTTGCATTTAACCGGAAATGAGAAAGAACACTCGTCAGCTATACCAGACATGGGCACCGGCTGTATTCATTGAACCATTATTTTCCATTAGTGTTGTGTTCGTATCATTCTGATGCAAGAAATATTTCCCAAAGAGAAAGGTAACTAAATCTACTTCCCATCGTTTTGAACGTATTAATTATGGAGTATTTGAGGTGGGGTAAACAGGACCAAATATCTCCCCATAATTTTAAGCCAGAAGCATAAATTTTCGTTTCTACTATGATTAAGACATCAGGCTACCGGAATATTTAATAAAAAGTTGAATATTGTAATTTGAAATCTAGTTTTCAACACCTAAGCCAATTAGGGAAAATCCTCGCCTCACTGCAATATCTCCTTTCTCCACTTTTCCACGCTATTTTTAATATATCTCTAACTTCGGGAGTCAAATTACATATTCATTTGTGAAATGTAGTTGTTCGATTTATTGTTTTCTTCAATTCTGCAAATCTGATCGAGGCATGGATATCTCGAAGTATTTCAGAGAGTCCCTTGGACGTCGAGATAACATGAGTCGACTGTATATCGGTTATTGCAACTGTATTGCTGTGTGCTGACATTATTTGCTCTTTATCTCATCTTCTATCGGTGTCTCTGGACATGGTGCAATCTGTGCTTCCACCTAAACTCTTAGGACCAGTCCATTTCCAGTTTAATGGGTGTCTGGTCAGTTTTTGTTATCACCATGATTTATTAAAATGTCTGTAATTAATGCAACATTGTAGACCTAGATCAGACGCCGCAGTCTGCGGCGTCTGATATGGGTCTACACTGTTTGCAAATGTCCCATTTATAGAACTCTAGGCAAAAAATGGGTTAAAACATACATATTTCTAATGTCTCGTCTTGAGCTGTCAGAAGAATTTTCGAGGGACGCAAAACGAGTTCGAATAAGCCATGTTAAACGAGTCATCTGCGTTCGAGTTATTGAGGTTCGACGTTACATAACAACACAAAAAAGCACACTGCCGAAAACAGAAAAAATAGACGGAAAGAGAAGGAACAAACTAGGAGAAACGCCAACAGAAACACCACCTTGTAACGTTCAGCAGTTCTAAACAGACTGAAAACCACTGGCAGAACCACACTGAGATCTATCACGCCTACCAAACGAAAGAATGCGTTTCCACTCTCTCTTAACATTCAGTTAGATGCAACTATGCATGTGTTGTGCTGAGGGGAGATATGCGGAAACCGAAGTCATTAACATGCTAACAGATCCATTATCATTTCAGACCTGTTTGCATCATTTGTTTACAAAAAACATGATGAGAGTGTTATTTCAATGTTCTAAATGATATACTGCATGCGTTTATAGAATAATTCATGTCAGATAAGCGGCTATTATATGTATAAGAAGGTTGTTGCTGTTCAGGTTTATTGTTCTGCAAGCTTCAATTTAGCTAATCAGAAAAAAAATGACATGTCGATTTAGCAGATTTCCGACATTTTGTCATAGGCAGGCTGATTTGAGACTTTGATTCCCGCATTTTCGTTGCGGATCCTATTAGCGCAATGCAGCTATCATTATCAGAACACAATAAAAATTCGATCCAGAAGCGAAAACAAGTTAATTAGCATTGTATGTCTGTTTATCACATTAAAATTCGATAACAATGATACCAAGGCCATTTACAAAATTAGAACGATCAGGCTGACGTCATAAAAATAGATTTTGAAATGCGATCATTTTAAAACCAGACTACTACAAACTAGCTGCAAAAATAGCCAAACGGTGTCAGCTAAAACAAGCAATTAACTCTAACTTAATGACCGTTTGTTTCACGCAATGCTGCAATGGGTAAAACTGACTATTGAAGTTTAAACCAGTCCAGCACAATACATTTTGTTCCGTATTTAACTTGTCTAGATCTGAATTTATCGTTATCTAGCAGGAAAGTATAGAAAGGGAGATCCAAATCTGCCCACGCATGGATTTCTTTCAAACTTTGCTTTGCAGGTTATAAATACAAGGTCCAGCAACTATAAAAAATGGCATTGTTTTATAGATTTCAAAATAAAAAAAAAAATGGCCACTGGAGACCTCTCTGATGTACACCAAGCTGATAAATATACCTGTCACAAAACCTGTCAGCAACATGTTACAATAAAAAAAAATGTATACATTTTTGTAACAATTATATCGAATGTTGAAAATCAAAAACTGATAAAATTTTAGCTGAAAATAGAAAAACAAGAAATTCATCTTAAAATTTATGAATGACCCACTTCTTGTCAACCTTTAGTTTTTGCCTAAAAATAAGCCACATATGTTTTCTCCTGAAATGTGATGTTTCATGAAATTTAAAAAAAGGTAACATGTCTATAAAATGAATGATATGCACTTAGATCGGTTTATATGTATATATCTCGACTGATCAAAGACGTTCCAAATATTCTGAATCCATCAGATAAGTAATTGAAATGACAATTACTTCCAGAGAACATATGTCAGACAAAAAAACAACAACAAAAAACAACAACAAAAACAACAACAACAACAACAGAAACAACAACAACAAAAAAACAATTAAATTAGCATCGGTTATGAACAGTGGCTAGTGCATTAAATCATACTCGGAGTTGCATAACACATGTTGTAATTACAAGAAAATGGGATTCTACATATGCAATTTATTACGATGGCGTGTCAATAAATAGCCAGCCCATCCCATTTCCGATAGACCGAGACGGTCACGATTTTCATGCTTTGTTTCAATATATGATTTATACATGGGTTCAAAATTACACGCATATCAAGTCATTTTTAATAAGATATTGAATGTCAAACATGGCTTGTGATGCAAAGGCATGCTTTTCATCTAAAGTTGAGTACCGTGCTGTAATTCGGTACTTATATTCAAAAGGTAAAACAGGCAAGGAAGTACACAGCGAGTTAGCCGATGTTTATGGTCTTCTGCACCATCTTATGCTCAGGTTAAATTCTGGGTAGGGGAATTTAAACGCGGTAGAACGTCTTTAGAAGATGAAGCCAGATCTGGACGCCCACTGGATGCCACCGACGAAGAAATGTGTAAGAAAGTTCGGGATCTGGTATACTCTGATAGGCGAATTCAGGTGGAAGAAATAGCCCAGGCATTAGGAATTTCACATGGTAGCGTTTCAACAATCTTACATGATTGTTTAGGTATGCGAAACTAAAAGCCCGTTGGATACCCAAATCCCTTAGCGATAAGCAAATGACATCAGTATGCAGTGCCTTGTTGAAGCGTTTAAGGTCAAAAGATGTTTTTTTTGCGTCTGGTGACTGTAGAGGAGACTTGGGTTCATTATTATGAGCCAAAGAATAAAGCAGAGTGGTCAGTGGGTAGGGCCTGGGTCCCCAAGGCCAAAGAAGTTCAAGACGCAACCATCTGCTGGCAAGGTGATGGCCACAGTATTTTGGAACGCAAAAGGCGTTATTATGATGGACTTTTTATCCAAGAGAAGTACAATAACTGGAGTGTACTATGCAAACTTGTTAGACCAGCTGAGAACCGCTATCCGTGAAAAACGCCGAGGTAAAACTCTCTAAAGATGTTTTGCTGCAACAGGACAACGCGAGAGTCCACACCTGCAAAGTTGCAATGGATGCTGTAGAGCGAAACGGGTATGAATTAATACCACATCCTGCCTATTTGCCTGACCTAGCTCCTAGCGACTTCTTCCTATTCCCAAACTTGACAATGGTTTATGGTTCTGCGTTCTGTTCTTGGTGTCGGGAGATATCCATCCAAATCCCGGCCCGCTATCATCTCTTTCGGATAGTTATTATAGCTCTTCATCAGGAAACGGTTCTATTTTTGGTACTTCGTCTCTCTCTTCCCATTTATCATTTGTTCATTATAACGTGCAGAGTATTTTTAACAAACTCGACGTATTATTTGCTGAACTTTCTGACTTTGACATATTAGCATTTTCAGAGACCTGGCTTCATTCTGCTATATCAACTGCGGACCTGCAACTTCAATCTTATCACTCTCCTGAACGTAAAGACAGGGTCAGCGATAATCATGGTGGTGTGATCATATATGTAAAAGATACACTTTTATATAGACGCAGGAATGACCTTGAGCCACTAGGAATTGAATGCCTGTGGATAGAGATTATTATTAAGCATAAGAAACTACTTTTCGGTTTATTCTACAGAGCACCCAATTCAAATGCTAATTATTATACATCTATTGAGGATTCTATCTCCCTGGCAGTTGATACAAGTATAAAGGATATTATTATAGCAGGAGATTTTAACTTTAACATGCTCAGTCCAAACTCATCTCATAAAATCAAAGCAATTTGTGAGCAGTTTTCTTTAAACCAAGTTATTGAGGAACCAACTCATTATACTGAACACTCTTCGTCACTACTGGATATCATTCTTACAAATAATAATGATCATTTAGTCATGAGTGGTGTAGGAGACCCTTTCTTACAACAAGACCGACGGTATCACTGTCCTACTTATGGTATCTTACGATTTGTAAAACCAAAACGAAAATCATATGTGCGCCGTATTTGGATTTATGAACAAGGTGACTATAATCTATTGAGAAATAAAGCATCATCAACGGACTGGGAGGGGCTGCGCAATACCGATATAAATATTTATGCTAAAAATATAACTGAAAAGATTATTGCTTTATCCAATGATTGCATCCCTAATCGAAATGTAAGAATACGTCCGGCTGACCCACCTTGGATTACTACGGCAATTAAAAGACATATTAGGATACGTAAAAGGGCATACAGAAAGGCTAAACTTACAAATATACCTGCAAATTGGGAAAGGTTTAGACACTTAAGAAATAAAGTGATAGAAATGATTCATAAGTCTAAGAAATTATACACCGATAATCTCTCGAATAAATTAAAAACTTGTACTCTTACCTCCAAAGACTGGGGTCAACTTTAAAATATTTTATATCTCCGCTCTCTAATTCTCACATACCAACACTTGAACATGAAGGTTTTACATATACTGAGGACCAAGATAAAGCAAATATTTTAATGACTTTTTCAGGGATCAGACTTTGTTGGACGATGAAAATGCAGATGTTCCTGAATTGCCTATATTAGTTAGTGAAGAACATAAACTGTCATCACTTAACATTACGGCTTTAGAAGTGAATTCAGTTTTGAAAAGTCTTCCCTTGGGGAAGGCTGTTGGACCTGACGGTATAAATAACAGAGTACTTCGTGAATTGGCAAATGAACTTGCAGATCCACTATCCATATTCTACAACCTCTCGCTTCAGAATAGCAAAGTTCCAGATGACTGGAAAGAAGTACACGTCTGTCCGATTCACAAAGGTGGTGATCCTGTATTAGTTTCAAATTATAGGCCTGTTTCCCTACTTAATACCTTGGATAAAGTCTTTGAGAGATGCATTTTCAAACACATTTACAATCATTTTCGTGATAATGATATCCTTTCACCCTTACAATCTGGATTTACACCTGGAGATTCTACTGTTAATCAATTAACTTATCTCTATGATACTTTTTGTCATGCTCTCGATTCGGGTAAAGAAGTAAGAGTTGTCTTTTGTGACATTAGCAAGGCATTTGACCGTGTTTGGCATGCTGGCCTCATTCAAAAACTAAAGGCAGCTGGTATAGCAGGAAGTCTTCTGAATTGGTTCATTGATTATCTAAGCAACAGGAAACAACGGGTGACTTTCTCAGGTGTTAAATCATACTGGAACTCTTTAAAAGCCGGTGTCCCACAAGGTTCCATCCTTGGGCCTTTATTATTTTTGCTGTACATAAATGACATTGTGAAGGACATTGGCTCAAATATTCGTCTCTTTGCTGACGACACAAGCCTATATATAGTTGTTGAAGACCCAAGACTTGCAGCTGAACTTCTTAATGCTGACATGGAAAAAGTTGCACGATGGGCTAAACAATGGCTGGTATCTTTTAATCCTTTCAAAACTGAATCCCTTTTAATATCACGGAAGACCAACAAACCAGATCACCCTTCTATCTTTATGTCAGGACAAATAATTAAGGAAGTAGATACTCATAAGCATCTTGGCATTTTTTTATCAAAAGATGGTACGTGGCATAAACATATTGATTATATAAAAACCAAAGCGTGGGCAAGAATAAACATCATGCGTAAACTTAAGTTTCAACTTGACCGTAGATCTCTCGAAATTATATATACCACGTTTATAAGACCGATCCTAGAATACGGAAACGAAATTTGGGATAACTGTACACAGTACGAAAAAGAGGAAATAGATAAAATTCAAAATGAGGCTGCAAGAATTGCTACGGGAACAACAAAATTAGTATCTATTGAAACACTGTATTCTGAAATAGGATGGGAAACTCTAGATTCCAGAAGACGGAAGCAAAAATTATCTCTTTTTTACAAAATGTATTCAAATATAAGTCCTAGTTATCTTTCCGCTCTTGTACCACCTTCTATCAGCGATATTTCTTCATATAACTTAAGAAATGCAAATAACTTGCAAACTGTTGAAACACGAACACGTCAATATTATAATTCTTTTCTCCCTTCTGTGATAAGAGAATGGAATGGTTTGTCGGAAGAAACAAGAAACGCCAGTTCAGTTAGTGTCTTCAAATCACGCCTTGACCAAAACGTAATTGTTCCACAAATACCTAAATACTTTTATATTGGCGATAGACGTCTGCAGATGTTGCATACACGTCTTCGAACAAACTGTAGTGCTTTAAATCAGGATCTTTTTCGTAAAAATATTTCTGACACTTCACAGTGCATTTGTGGCAGTACGGAAACCGCTGATCACTTTCTTTTAGAATGTCCCCTTTACCATGGACAAAGACAAGAACTTTTCCAGGTAATCTCACTCATTTGCCCAATTTCTGTTGACGTTCTATTGTTTGGCAACAGCACTGTAATTTATGAAAATAACGTAAAGATTTTCGAGGCAGTTCATAATTACATTAAAAAAAGTAAACGTTTTTAATCTTACCTTTTCATGGCACAGTTTTCCTCATTGTTGAGTGATGCGAATACAATGTATTATGATACCGGTGAGATAGGCCAGAGGAATTATAAATACATTTAGTATACAGCAGGACAACAGGATTATAACAGGATTATAGTGTATTTGGCCATTTTTTTTTGTTCTCTCGGCGCAGAAGGCGGTCCCTACTCTTCTAACACACTTTGTTTCTCTTCTTTTGTCTTTCTTTCTGCTCTTTCGCTCCTCCACATGCCACTTCTTTAATTTTTTCCTCCTTATCATTGATTAAGTAGACTATTATTATGTTTTTCTTTTTTGTTTGTGTTTTTTTCTGCTGTTCTTCATGTTTGTTAGGTTTGAACATATAAGGCTCTACTTTCGCTATATAGTAATCTAATGTTATAATTAGTATATATTGGTAGATATGTCACATGAATACGTTAACATATTTACAACCTTGTGCCGTTATCGGATATATTCAATTATATGCATGAGGAGAGGAACTTCATAAGCAATTTGCTTTCGTTCCAATCCTAGTATTTTGTATATTGTTATATTTATTGATGTGCCGTTAACTCTGAATAAAATATGTTTAAACTAAACTTGACAAAGGATATCTGTGGACTTCATTTCCGGTCTGATGAAGAAGTCGTGACGCCAGTTGAGGAGTGGGTCAATGAAAAGGACCCTGACTTTTTCAGTTCTGAGCTGATGGCACTTGAACACCGTTGGTCTAAGTGCATCACACTAAAGGGCAATTACATCGAAAAAGAAGAGGTGGATCTCATCCGGAAATACTTACTGACTCACCCTCGTATGAACCAAAACAAATACCCAAACCGGAATGAAACAAAACATCACCTGGATATGTATTAATTATTTTGTGTATTTTCACATTTTGCTGTAATCTGCGTTGTCATATTACTAAAGCTTACTACTAGGCTTTACGACAAACGGGATGACTAATTTTCTCATTGTTAACTTTCCATTCCTGAGCAGTAATATCCCTTCTGCACCAGCATACGGCGTTTACGTTTCACAGTTAATCCGTTATGCCAGAACCTGTTCAAATTATCAGGACTTCATGGAGCGTGGGAAAGTGCTCGCTACAAAGTTGTTGAGCCAGGGGTATCAAAAAACCAAACTGGTAGCAACACTTAAGAAGTTCTATGGGAGACATCATGATCTAGTCAATCCCTACAATGTGGCAGTTTCCAGAATTGTTTCTGATGTTTTTTGCCAGTGACGCGCCATAAGTAGACTTCCCAAATCCCGGACATACGCTTCTACCGATGTTTCCTTCGTTCAGGCCTATGGGCATGGTGGGCGAAGCTCGCTTACCAAATAATGCTTACTATCCGCGGACGCCTGATTACACCCTTTGTTCTGGGGTCCATGTCTGTTGGTCTGAACATTCTGATTCGTCATTCGTTTGTGGATTTATGAGTTTGGATTACTGCTTTGGTACCATGACCGCAACTAATTAATGTTAAAAAACAGTATGTTACCGGTTTTCAATTTGAAAGAAGTTTTGTGAAAATAATTCAGAAAGGCATGGCCAGTATTTAAATTTTAATAATATGTTGACAAGAACTGGAAGCCAGTTTAATTAAAGATAAAATTTGTCAGAAAATAATTATGCAGTTGAAATCTGGGGACAGCTTGAAATTAATTTGAACGTAAAAGCTCCAATATCATACAAATAAGTAAATGTTTGCTTTTAGCATTTTTAGCAGTGACTTACTGTTTTTATCAGCAAATCTGACATCCGAATTACGAGTTACTGATAGTGGAAAAGGGCTTTTGCAGGGTAACCCATATGTTCAGATATAATTTTATATAAAACCATCTATTAACTAAGGGAAATAGATAAAGGGGGATATGTACCTCATGTACACAGTCATAACCTAGGTAATAAGGCAATACTTGTGCATAATATTATAAGATTCCGATCGTGGGCAGAATCCTATGTAAATTCTCCCTAGGCTGGAATTCCCCATTTCTCAATGTGATGATATGAAAATCACATACATTTCACGGTGTCAAAACTGTTTTATAGACTACTTCCTCCGTTATTGCATTTCATTGTTAGAATTCAGTTCACAAAACGGAGGAATAAGCCAGCCAAACGGAAAGTTATGTCACGTGCCGTTCCATCATGGTGGCGACGTCGATTATATTAAAGAACGTACTGAATCGGTCGTTCTTGTCCTGGCATTATTACATGCTCTAATGCACAAATGTACACGGTTCCGTGATGCTTTTAAGAAATATAAACATTCACGTGCAGAAAGCTATTTAATAAATAGAATAATATACAGTGTTTGCTTGATATGAAACATTTGTCACGCTAGAGCGTGGATAGTGCGATAAAATAACTCGTGCCTTCGGAACTCGTGTTTTACGAATCCCAGTAAGCATTCTTTATAAATCTATAGCGGGCCGTAATCGGCCCGTCAGCTACCCTGACAGGCCGATAACGGCCACCTATAGATTTATAAAGAATGCTTGATTTATAGATTTATAAAGAATGCTAGCTGAGATTCTCCTTCATAACAGAGTTTATGTATCAGTCAAAAACCGTTGCGTATTCTCTATTTTGTCAACACAATTGGCATTAGTAGGTGGCACGGGAATATTCATCAATTAAATGTAATCCGCGCTATCAGGATAGCGGTTTCCGCGGCATATGTGAAAATCAGGACCCTGTTGTTCAAAGCGTCGTTAGATTAACGAGCTCATTAGTGGTCAAAATTTTAACTGTTCAAGTAAGTACAGTATCTAATTCACAGGTATTTTTGCTGAAAAATGTGAGTAGCTTTTGCAAATGCAAAACCTACTAACATTTTTTCAGCAAAAATATTAGCGTGTCAGTCATAATGATTAAAGTTTTAACGATACGTTAACTACGACATCGTTAGTTTTGAACAACTGGGCCCAGATATTCAGATCAGCCAACGAGCTCGCACAATCTGATAAGGATCTTTACTATACATTAATATGGTCTACACATTCCAATAACTCTGTAAGTGGTGCTATGATCATACTGGACCCTCACTGACCGCATATGCAGGTCAAGTAGAGGTGGCCACTGTCAAGCTTTCCTCGTGCGTCTTTACAGCTCCAGATAAGGCACTTTTTTAAAATTTTTTAACCAAAACATGCTTATTTCTCTACAAAAACAAAAAATGCATCAACATCACGAAAACATGACTATATAATTTTGACCCCCTTAAGCCCCACTTTTATATAGTAAAACTGGGGTTTGCAGGGGTATACATTATTTTTCTTAGTTCTGCTCCAAAGATACACTGTGTGTACTTGTTAGAACCGTCTCGACGAGGCGGTTCTAACGAGTGCCCACAATCTATGCTTTTGAGCAGAAATAAGAAAAATATCAGAATTTTTATCTGACTTTTTTCAATTTTTGGTTGTAAAATTTTCAGTATATTTGAATAGATGATGCCACCTAAATATAAAAGCCGCGTGACAAAACGTACCTACTGACATGTGCACCCAAAGATGACACAAATCAGCCTGGGTGTGCGGCTAGTCTGATCAAAGTCTTCGTTGTTCATATGAAGTAATGTTGCATCCATGGAATCCGAAATGCGCCCGATGACGAATCTGATCACCTTGTGCGAATCTTGACCTTCGCGTGCCATTAGGCATTAACAAATTAAGAGGATCGGATACACATTTACCATTACGAAAACATGCCTATTCAAATATATTGAAAATTTTACGACCAAAAAAGGAAATTTTTCAGATAAAAAGTTCTGATATTTTTCATATTTCTGCTCAAAACATAGATTGTGGGTAATCGTTAGAACCGCCTCGGTGAGGCGGTTCTAACAAGTACCCACAATCTATGTTTTTAGCAAAATAAGAAAATAATGTATATCCCTGTAAACCTCAGTTTTATTACAAGAAAGTGAGGTTTATGGGGGTCAAAATTATACAGGTATGTTTTCGTGATTGTATCTCCACTTAGATCGGTTAAGAGTAAGATTTGCTCTCAAAGGGAGCAAAACAGGCAGACCCTCTTCAGATGGAGGACAAGCAATTTTGACAGTAAATTGTATCAATTCTCCTTAGTCAGTTTACAAGTCTGGCACCACTCGTTAAAACTCCTGAACGAACAGACTATGTTATTCTGTAAAATTAATGCTTAAACTTTTCAGCAGTGGACACTTTGAAATATTTACATACTTTTTTCCAGAAAACAAGATTTGAAACAATTGTATGAAATGTTAGATCTTGTTTTCAGAGAAAAATAAGTAAAAGAAAATCATCAATTTGTCGTCTGCTGAATTATCACAGAGAGTGGTAAAGTTTAAATTTAACTGGGCCCAGTTGTTCAAAACTACGATGTCGTTAGTTAACGTTTCGTTAAATCTGTGATCATTAAATATGGCTTATATATAAACTAAAATTTTTGCTGAAAAAATGTGATTTGCAAAAGCTACTCACATTTTTTCAGCAAAAATACCTGTGAAATCAATATTGCACTTACTAGAACAGTTAATATTTTGACCACTAACGAGCTCGTTAAGCTAACGACGCTTTGAACAACTGGGCCCTGATTAATTACATACATAGTAAATCATAAGGGATCCCATGAGTATTCTGCCTTATTTACCATAAGTATCGGAGAGTGGTTAAATTTGATGACAAATACTTTGAATAGGTAATGTATACAAATACTTGGGTAAAATACCATTCAGCACCCTACAACCTTGATAAGTCTATACATCTACATCTACAGAACTGTTAGCTGGGTTCTGATATTAATGCTTAGCACGCTGGGTAGAATTTTCAGCAGACGACATATTGGACTATTTACTTATTTTCCCCAGAAAGGAGGTTTTACAGCTCATGCAAATTGTCTCAATTCGCACGAAATATTAAACCCTTCTTTCTGATTAAATAATAATAATAATCACACACACACACACACACACACACACACACACACACACACACACACACACACACACACACACAAACCACACACACACACAACAAAACAAAACAATAATCAATTTGTCGTTTGCTGAATTGGCCCTCAGAGTGGAAAAGGTTAACTGATTCTTATCACAAGAAATCGGTTTCCGGCAGGTTAAAAATACGTATGCCTAGCAGTGTCTGAGAGCACGAACCGATTGGTTTAGAGGTGTACATTCATATATTAGACATCTACACGATTATCCAACAGAAATGCATGTTGTTAAGGGGAAACACAAATATGTAGACTCGTCTAAACATGCGTAGTTCGCATTTGCCCTGAAGATAGATTTTGTCGTGACGCTCCTCATTATTGTTCTGTTTGTAATACAGAATAGATTACGTCAATACATTTGGGAAATTAAACTTGTGAATTAAATTACGTAATTTCCAGGGCCCAGTTTTCAAAGCACCGTTAGCTTAACGAGCTCGTTAGAGGTCAGAATGTTAACTGTTCTAGTGAGTACAATATCTCATCACGAAAACATACCTATATAATTTTGACCTCCTTTAACCCTACTTTTATATAATAAAACTGGGGTTTACAGGGGTATACATTATTTTTTCTTATTTCTGCTCTAAAACATAGATTGTGGGTACTCGTTAGAAAGGGCCTCGTCGAGGCGGTTCTAACGAGTACCCACAACCTATGTTTTGAGCAGAAATATGAAAAATATCAGAATTTTTTATCTGAAAAATTTTCAGTTTTGGGTGCTAAAATTTTCAGTATATTTGAATAGGCGTGTTTTCGTAATGTAATTCACAGGTATTTTTGCTGAAAAATAAGAGTAGCTTTTGCAAATGCAAAAGCTTCTCACATTTTTTCAGCAAAAATATTACTTCATATGGCATAATTAATGATCGAAATTTTAACGATACGTTAACTAACGACATCGTTAGTTTTGATTAACTGGGCCCAGTTCGTCAACCTTACCTGATGCGTTTTTTGTTTTTTTTAATACCTTTTTTATTAAATCTTTTGTATCGTTCTTTGTTTTTACCCTAAGTATTTGGACAGACAGGCCTGAGCATGATCAGAATGAATGAAGGCCAAGATCTGACGTCGCAGAATTTTAAACACTAAGAAGACATGTTTAAACATTAAACGGAGGAAGTTATTCTTAGCGGATTTGGGCTTTCATCTTTCTAGTTTGTTTGTTCTTGACTTCCGTAGCAAATGCTCGCTTCGGTGATTGGCTACCCGATATCTGGCCCCGTCTTGCTTCGCGGGTCGAGGCGACTGAATATGTTCAGTAAAGGCTGCTTGTTTATCATCCTACTGCCTGATATCTTCGTCATTAAAAATTATAAATCAAATATAAATATAATCAGATTCGACCTATCGGCAGCACTGGACCCACTAGGGATTCAAAAACAATTTGAAATGACGTATAAATGGAGAGGCAATCGTTATCGTTATTTTTTCGTAGAGCGATGTTTGTTCTGCTGACTTCTTAAATAAAAAGCAAGAAAACACGGAAAATAAGAAAACCATTGATAATCAGAGAGAGAGAGAGAGAGAGAGAGAGAGAGAGAGAGAGAGAGAGAGAGAACAACAAAAGACAAAAAAATAGGCAAACTCGTTTACATTTAAAATAAAAAAAAGTGGGACCCGTATACAAATTGAATAAATGACAATACATGAATAGTAATTGTAGGGGGAATATACGGGTAACTTATGTAAATAACCGTTTAAGAGTGCATGATGCAGTGAACACTCACTGAGTGCACCAAACATGTCCGTTCTAGTACTGTCTTTCACTCGGGGGGTAGGGGTGGGGGGTGGGGGGTTAACTGCCTATATATGGCATAGTATAGATGTGCGTGCCGAATAGCCCCCTTTTTCAGCGCTGCCAGGTATATGATTGGCCCCCTTTTTTCAACAAAAAGTATATGAATGGCCCGATTATTCTGGATTCCTATGTGAAAATCCCCATTTTTCTGACATCCTGGTATATGCACATATTTTTCGCTCAGAGATTTTTCAAGGCTGCTTATCCTCTTGGTATTACATGAATTGACTGTGATATTTGTGTAACAACCAAAAAAATGGGTACAAAAACTCAAAGAGCAGTATATGAATAGGTCAGCATTTTGAATGATCAAGTATATGAATGGGTCCGTTTTTTTCAAAGGCCAGGTGTATGAATGGGGTAGGTTTTGAAATATTGGCTCGCTCACCCGTACCAAAATTACCCCTAAGTTACGCTTCCACCCCCCCCCCCGACGAGGTCTTTCACCAAAATTGCAAACTTCATACACATCCACCCCCCCCGACGAGGTCTTTCACCAAAATTGCAAACTTCATACACATCCACCCCCCCCCCCCGACGAGGTCTTTCACCAAAATTGCAAACTTCATACACACATATCCAACAAATACACCCATATGGTCTGCCTATGTCCGATAATAGTATCGGTTCAAACTACATTGAATTAAATGGCAAATGTAACATAACATAACATAATTTTATTATAGTGACATGTGTATCATGATACAAACAAAGTAGCAAAAGTATATAACACCCGGCCGCATTGGGCCTATATGTCACTTAATTTACACATCTGAAACAACTTTACACAGTATATATACATTTTCAGTTCAATTTTTCATTGCATGCTCGCAGAATTCAGACGGATGCTTCTTTAATGTACATTAATAACTTCGTAATTTGAGGTTTTATGGCTACTGCTGACCGTTACCGCTCGTCATTAGGCATCGCGCTGGCGACGCCTAGTGGCGCGCGACGATTGCTAACAGTCGTTGACATTTGGATTTTGTCAATTTACCGATGTAGAAGCGATTTCCTCCTGATCATTGCACTGACTATAAATTTTGCACATTCCCTTTCTTCATATCTCAAGACAAGTTTAAGTTTTTCTAGATCTGGCATTGCATTAAAACCGGATTCTCTATTTTCTATCTTATTAATAAATGGTATTCTGATATCATTATATATTTGACAATGAAATAAAAAGTGCAGTTCATCCTCCATCGCATTTTCATTACAAACTTGACATATTCTATCCTCAACGCTTAGGCCAGAAAATCTACCCGTTTCAATTTTCAATGGCAAAACCGCACACCGAAACTGTGCTAAATGAGACCGTTCTGTTTTCATTATGTTCACTTGTAGGTAATGCTCTGTTTCATAGCGTGTCTTGAATGTTCTATATGTTCTAAGTTTAGACACAGTCTGCATTTTGTCACTCCATTCTGCTTGATTCATGTTGGCAAAAGCATTTTCGACAAATTTTAAATCAACAATGTGTTTATTCACACAAGAATGTGTCACGTTAGCTTGCTCTAGAAGTGATTTTATTTCCGAGCACCAAGTTTTACCAGAAGTTCTGTAATCAATATCGAATACTTGTTTCGTCAGGCGATTATCGTCCATGTTAACAAGTCTGTTCCACAACCTACACATATTAGCCCAACGCCTATGCAAACATAAAGTCCAACCCATTTCCCCATTTATCGCCAACAAAGGAGTAAATCTATGAACGCCCAGAAAGTATCGGATTGCTCTGTTTTGTACGTTATCCATTTTATTCAACTGTTTGAATCCCCAAACACCTGAGCAATAGTCTAACACAGGAACTACACAAGAGTTAAACAATTTAGTATATGTATTGTATCCTACATCTTTATAGCAATGTACTTCCGAAATCGTGGCACCCAAGGCTCTGCCCCCCCGCTTGCGAAAGAACTTCCGCGATTTCAGTGAAATCGAGATTTTCGTGCATGTGAATACCTAAGTAACGGTAGACATTAGCGTAATCGAAAGACTGGTCCCCGATTCGAAAAACAAAATTACTGCGTTCTTTCCCTTTGTTGCGAAAATGTATAACATTTGACTTAGCGTAATTTATTCGCTGCCTCCATTTCCTACACCAGTCATGTACATAATCTAGCATAGCTTGCACATCTTCCTCTGATTCTGACATAAGCATAATGTCGTCAGCATAGAGCAGACAGCTAATTTCAAGATTGTCAAGTTTAACACCCTTGTGCAAATTCTTCAGACCCTCTGCTAAATCATTTATAAAGAATGCGAAGATCGTTGGGGAAATGCTGTCGCGACGCACGCCTGATGAGACCGGGAACCAGCTGCTAAGCATACCATTTAGTTTAACACAAGATGCTGTGTCTGAAAACATAGCTTTGATGGAGCTATAAAACCTAACATCAATACCATTACTAAGCAACCTATAAAGTAATGCATCTCTATCCACATAGTCGAACGCCTTTTGAAGGTCAATGAATGTAGCGAATGTACTTTTCTTTTTCAGAAGTCTATTTCGTATGACTGTACATGCGGTATATACATGATCTTCACAAGATCTTTTAGGGCGAAACCCGTTTTGCTCGTCAACTAACATATTCTCCGTTTCTAAGTATGACAGGAGTCTCTTATTTAATAGTGAGGAGTATAGTTTGCTGACGACTGATAATAGGCTAATACCACGGTAGTTCAACGGTATTCTATTGTCTTTTGTTTGATCCTTTGGGAGGGGCGTTATGATTGCTTTTCTCCAGATACTTGGGATTAGTCCGGTGTCAAAACAAAAATTGAACAAAGGATGCAATGTGTCAATGATGACTGGATGTTTTAAGACCTCATACGGAATTTTATCTGGACCGACTGATTTTCCATTTTTTGCGCCATAAACTACACGCTCAACTTCGCAACGCGTGATACAATAGTTCAATAATACATTTTCTTGGTATAAAGGGTCAAGCATATTGTCCTCAAGAAAACGTTTATGCTGTAGAATTCTATCATAAAATTGTTGATCAAACTGATCATCTGTACATTCGGAGTTATACAATGACGAAAATCCGTCCGACCATTTGTCGAATATTCTATCAGAGTCGGATATTATGTTTCCCTGGTCGTCATAAACTTCTAACGGTATCTCGTGTTTGCGCCTGGGGCCCAAAGAGCGAAGATGATCCCAAAATTGTCGTGGGTTATCCGTACATGCGGTTTCTATATTTATCGAAAGGTCGCGCCTATGTGCTCTTTCGGCATTTCGTAAGGACTTATCGAAGGTATTCCGCGCAGCTTTAAAAATGGTAAGCAAATGATGTTTTTCATTGGTACCCTGTGTACATTTTGTAAATGCACATTCCTTATGCCGCATATCTTTCCAGAGGGACTCTAACCTGTCATCCCAATATGGCTTATACGTTTTATAACGTTTTCGTGATGTTTTAGAGCAATCAAATGAGGGTATTGTTTGATTCATCTCTCGTATTAAAGTATCACAGAATGTACTGTACAGGGTATCAACGTGATGCTTTCTCTACTTAACTCGATTTGGTTTGTCAAGTCCAGAAAAGCTCTCCTTACTAATTCGGAAGACAAGAAAGTTTCTGGGATTTTTTGCAGTTTATATTTACTACTATTAAATTGTGGTCTAATCGCTGGAACGCTCTGTTCATTCGACGCGCATGTATCACCATGGACATTGGACCGATATCGAAACTTACACTTCAGTATATAGTGGTCGGGCAACTTGCTTCGTTCACCAATGCTGTTATGTAAGTTATACTTTGCAACCAATGATGAAGGAGAAATAACCTGAAAACTTTCAAACTGGGAGAAATTGTCGTGAGGTACGCACATGTAGTCAACGACAGATTTACCTTTCGTGGATACGGAAGTGAAATTATCGTCAGTGTCTCGGAAACGACCATTTAAAACACACATTTTCGCATCATTTAAAAATTCTAAAAACGTGTGTCCATGTTCGTTCACGACCATATCAAGACTGTTTCTTGGCGGAATACTGTCCATATCGGAAATTGTATCGTGCATATTGCCAATTCTCGAGTTGACGTCACTTGTTAATATGATCATATCTATATCACATAAAAGGTACATTTGTCCTAACAGATGCGCGTAGAAATCAGTCGCATTTCTACCCCACGGTGAATTTTCTGGTGGCAGATAAGTGGCAAAAATAGCTATTTTATATAACGTTTCTTTCTCTGTAAGGAGTAATCCCAGTATGCCGTCATACGATTTATCAATTACAGTTACATCAAATGTGTATGTTCAATTTAATATTTCATGACAACATATAATGATAGACTTTCTGTGCAAAAGGAATCTAAAATTTCAATGCTTACTGAACATTATGCATATTTTGTTTTCAAAAAAAAAAAAAAAAAAAAAAAAAAAAAAAAATGGAAAGGATTTAGATTTAGTTCGGGCAAATTAAGGGCAAATTCGTAACCCCACATTCCCTATATACATATAGTGAAAAACATAAGAATAGCGTATGATAGGTGTCTAAAACACAGAAAAACGCTTATGTATCATTAGGCTATAAAAACTGTGTTAACGGACAGGGAAAGAAAAAAAGTCTTTTCTTTCCAATGATGTAAAGATTACAGATATATAATGAAAATAAATTAGGGCAAATTAAACATGATGAATTCTATGTATAATTTAGGACATTACCCGATAAATGTACACCCGAGCTAGTTTTTGTAGTCGGCTTTCAGAAAAGCTGCAATAATCGATACTCATCGTACTAGTTCGGTATCATTCGGACCGATACTCGGAAATCCTCATAAGTAACGTATATTGAACACATTTTATGACATTAAAAGTTCTTTGATATTTTCATGATGAAGAATTTGCTAAATAAAATGAAAACTTTAAAATCTTTTTGTCAGAAACCACTGGACAAATTTAAATATAACTCGGCAGAAATGTTCCTTTGGTGACCCTCTATCAAGATTCAGTTCAAGCCGTCATGATGGGTTAAAAGTCATGGCCGCTAGGGGTGCAGGGCTATAAAATTTATACAAAAATCTTAGAGGAGTGAACTTGGCTGAAACTTAAATAGTAAATATGCAAATCTGTTCGCTCAGGTGAGCGATATAGGACCATCATGGTCCTCTTGTTTATTAAACCGTGGTGGCGATAACGAAAAACGTGCGCATTCCAATGCACAAAAATAATTTTGAAAACACGCTAGTTTGCATAGATTTGTCTGCCTCATGCATGCGTTCTGCATGAAATACATTCATCATGAAAACGAATTATTAACATTTTCCGGTTTCTCTCGACATTGTCCGTGATCACTCGGTAACAGTCCGTTAACTCGGAGAAGGTGTTAGCTACAATAATTCCTGAGGTAACCTTGACAAACTGTCATTACGAGTTTCTTTTCTTGAATTATCATGACCATTGGATCCACTGTTGCATATGTCTAGTTATCTAGATACTTCGACCAGTCACGCTTAAATGATAAGCTTTATCGGATATCAACATAGATGGTCAAAGTGTCTGAATATATGTTACGTTTCAGAAGCCCAGTTTGTTTTTAAAGACGGATAGGCTGCATGTCAATGAGTTTTATGCACTAAGGTAATACAGTCGACTCGTTATCTCGACCTCGCTTATCTCGAATAATCGCTTATCTCGAAGTGAATTTCTGGTCCCTGTTTTAGCATAAAAATCTAAGAACAGGTAACAAAATATTGTGGAAAAGAGGAGAAATTTCTCCACTTTTCCATAATATTTTCAGTATATCTCTCTCTTCAGAAGTCAAATTACCTATTCGTTTTATAATGTGGTTGTTCGATTTATTGTTTTCCTTACTTCTGCAACTCTGATATTTCGAGGCACGGATACCTCGAAATGTTTCAGAAAGTCTCGTAGGATTCGAGATAACGAGAGTCGACTGCATTCTAAATTTCTGAAAACCCTAGTTAAATCAACAAGCTTCCGAAACACATGTTACCGACGAAAAAAACGTGTCTTCATTATCGTTATGACGTAGGTTGTAAAGGGGTGTATCTTTGCAGAGAATACTGATAGTGGATAATACACACAAACACATCGTAAAAAATCGCAACCATATTCAGCAGCATCTCAAATTACGCCTCCCCGGCTACGAGTCAAACGTGATAAGATCGCCAGTCCCCATAGGCAATTGTTTGCTTTCTTAGGACACTAATAGTCCTAAGTTATCTTTGTTAAAACTAAGAAGCCTTCAATCGCCGGGTTCACCACAAAACGTTCAACTATCGTCTTCAGGGCTCATGGGCTTAACTGGTTTGGGGAGACCAATTCACACCATGCATAATGTAGCAAAGGGAGACATGGGTATTGAAGCCATGCCCAAGTAAGGCGAAGTTCACGGCAACAACCCTGAAAATCTGTTTAAAATCCAGTCCGAGCGACGACCAGCCATATGTTAGAAAAATAAAGGTTTTGTTACAAGCCAGATCAACTGAAAGTCCGTAACTATAATAGATTCAACGTTAGAAAACGTACCTTCTGACCTGTACGCCCAACGCACTCAAATCGGCCTGTGCATCTGCGCAGTTTGATCAGACACTTCGTTGTTTACATGAAGAATCTATGTATCCTTGGCTATCCAAAGTACGCCCAGTGAAGATTCTGTGCAGGCTGATCTGAATCTTCGCTGGCACATGTCCGAGAAGGTACGTTTTCTCTCGTTGCGGTTGATTAGTACTTAAAGGAAAGAAAACTTTGCTCCCACGACCATGAAACTAATTACAGTGACATTCCAAGAATTGTCATCTCGCTGCGGTGCAATGGTAAATCGTCGGACTCGAGATTAAGAGAAAGCAGTTGCGATCCCCGCTAGCACAAATTGTTGTGCTCTTGAGCAAGACACTTTATCCACATTTATTTGCTTAGCACTGGTTCCTCTCCAGGCAGACCTGAACAGAATGTCATATGGCAGTATATGTAGAGGAGAAAAGCTCTCAGCAACGGCCACATTCCCTATATTGTAACACCCACTTTTCCGATATCCCAAAGTACAGGTTTTATTATATACATATAAAGTCGACTCTCGTTATCTCGAATCCTACGGGACTCTCTGAAACATTTCGAGATATCCGTGCCTCGAAATATCAGAGTTGCAGAAGTGAGGAAAACAATAAATCGAACAACCACATTTAAAAAATGAATAGGTAATTTGACTCCTGAAGATAGAGATATATTGAAAATATTGTGGAAAAGAGGATATTTGTTACCTGTTCTTAGATTTTCATGTTAAAACAGGGACCAGAATTTCACTTCGAGATAAGCGGTTATTCGAAATAAGCGAGGTCGAGATAACGAGAGTCGATTGATTGTAGTTATCCTCTCTGCAATAGCTACCTGTCTACAACAGCCAGTTAAGTGTGTTCCCAAGCGCGGCTGATGTAGGGAGGTAGCACTGTATATTCAAGAGGATAACCTTCTTTGACAGTTGAGGCAAACAGTTTCAAGACAGAGTGATCTCCCCTTATATTTTATCGATTCACATTCTGGAGATTTGATGCGTTTGGTAGATTTCCATCATTTTTTCATAAGGAAAACGATTTATGTGACTTCCTGTATGCTTTCCTGCACAACAGAAATGGGAGCAAATTATATCTTTAGCTAGAAAAGAACAATATTCTGAAGGGAGACAAAACATGTTTGCTAGAGTTGCCTCCCTTGAAAACGCCTCAATTCCCCTTCATTAAATTACCACACATTTGTTGCCTGTTTATATCGCCTTTAGCTTACAGAGGGTTAAGTGCTAGATAAAACACCACCAACTCAAAATGGTTTATTTAAACGCTTGCAAACCTTTATATCAGAAACTTTCCAATACATTAAACATTGAAAACCAATTTACTAGCTTTGCTTCTGGGCTGTTTTCGAAATCCCAAAATGCATTAATATTTTGATGTGATCTAGGGCATCGACACTGAATTAGGATTATGCATGTTTGAATATGGTACCGTTGGGATTAACCGCTATTACGCTTTTCACCTCAATATTGGATTTGTAGGAAAGTAATGATTTCTAAACCTTAAAATGAGAACTTAACTCTTAAAGCGCCAAGCAAAATTTATAACAGACGATCTTCTATTTTGTTTCTCAATTTTTTTCATAGAAAATAAGTCTTGGCGTTTCATTTGAATCGTCTGCTTGGCAGACGATTCACTTGAAATGTCAAGACGTATTTTCTTCGAATAATAATAAAAATAATAAAAAAAAGTATTTATATTTAAAACTATCGTCTACGGCAGTTGTGATTGGCGCTTTAAGAGTCAACACAAAAAATAACTATTGGCGTATTTTCCGAATATATTCGGTAGATATATTTGAGCAAACAAAGCAAACGCATATAAAATTCCATAAAACATAGCTACAGATATGTTTTCTTTTTGCAATTAAAACGCATTATTTTTCCATGGAAACATATATAAAGGGTAAGCTTTATATACGCCCTGACAAGCCGCATCTAATGAGTACCCACAATATGTTTCCATGGAGAAATAAGAAAACACTTTACTTGATAGTCTAGTGTTGTGCCGATTAAACGAAATAATCGAGAACTAATCGGATGAGCCTACTATTGGCAGCTATCGATTGACTTTTTTCAGTATCGATTATTTGAAATTCTATTTTCAGAAACGTGGATCAAAGGTCACATAATGGGACATACAAATTAAGAGTATTATGAAAGACTCATTGTCTAGAAACATGGCTGCTAGTAAAACATGTATAATCCTAATTCAGTGTCGATGCCCTAGATCACATCAAAATATTAAAGCATTTTATGGATGTGCCCTCAGCGAAGATTCAGATCAGCCTGCACAGAATCTTCACTGGATACTTTAGATAGCCAAGGATACAAAGATTCTTCATGTAGACAACGAAGTACATGTATCTGATTAAACTGCGCGGATGCACAGGCCAATTTGAGTGCGTGGAGCGTACAGGTCAGAAGGTACGTTTTCTAAAGTTGCGTCTATTCTAGTTCTAGTAAGTACAATATCTAATTCACAGGTATTTTTGCTGAGAAAATGTGAGTAGCTTTTTGCAAAAGCTACTCACATTTTTTCAGCAAAAATACCTGTGAATTAGATATTGTACTTACTAGAACTAGAATAGACGCAACTTTAGAAAACGTACATTTTTTCAGCAAAAATATAAGTGTATATGCCATATTTAATGATTAAACTTTTAACGATACTTTAACTAACGGCATCGTTAGTTTTGAATAACTGGGCCCTGGATACCCGACACTGGCCACCAAATGTCACAGGGTTGAAAAAACCTATACCTTAAATTATCCCAGTTAGGCTATTTTATGTTGTTGCATTCTAAGTTATACAGAAACTTAAAGCCCGTATCTATAATCATCTATTATTATAGGGTATCCGATTGTACAATCGATTATCAATCGGTTTTACTTTCCCGATAATCGATTGTGATTTTGCTGTCCGATTCCCAACACCACTTGATACCCCTCTTATCCTAAGTTACAACATAAAAGGAGCAATTTGACTGTCTGCCATTTAATCAGCTATTTTTAGATACCTCAACGGCCATTAAAATGACTTGTTTAACTATCAAGCCAAGTACAATTTGGGCCACACCACGCAAAAACGTGTCTTTGGGTATGTGCGGACAGCGAAGGCCCAGATCAGACTGCGCATTCGCGCAGTCTGATCATTGCCTGCGCTGTCCGATAATAGAATCATTAGACACTATAAAATGTATCAATGGAGAGTAAATCTGCGGATGGCTTTGCGCATGGGCAGGATGATGTGAATCCGTACATTTTGCGCATGTTCGAATCCAATTTAACACTTGACGCGGCCCTTATGCAGTTACGCTGTCTGAGCCTTCAAGTAACTACGGTAAATATTATTGTTATTGATTGTAGAAAGTTAGCTCACAGAGATTAGGACTAACCAGTTTAGCGTTAAAAATAAGAGAGCCACCGGGGAGTTAGTTCAGGCGCACGAGGTATATCCTGTCTTGATTAAATTTACACTAAAGCTTCAGCGATTTTAAATTAATTAAAACTCCCGTTTGTATACGTTTTGTCATGAAATGGAAGGTTTCTGGTTTCAAGCAGGCACACTCTTAAAAACAATTACCATTAAAACGATTTTAACTTTCAACACTCACTCTGAAAATCTAGCAGACAAGCTATTGGTGATATGTTCTTATTCACCCCCCCCCTCCCCCCCCCACCCCAGAAAATAGGGTCTGAAAGGTTATGCAAATAAAGGCCAATTTGCACCAAATCCCAAATTTTGTTTTCTGCGAAAAATAGGAAATTAATTTCAAATTGTCGTCTGCTGATTTTGACCTGACAGGCTTATCGCTAAAGAAATCAATGTCCTTTATATGGAACAAAGGTAAATAAGGTTTAGTTCTACAATTTATCCTGCTTGGTTTGTTTTAAGTTTTACTTTGAGCACATTACGAAAACACGCCTATTCAAATATATAGAAAATTTCACCTCCAAAAACTGAAAATTTTGAGACAAAAAACTCCGATATTTTTCATATTTCTGCTCAAAACATAGATTGTGGGTACTCGTTAGAACCACCTCGGCGAGGCGGTTCTAACGAGTACTCACAATCTATGTTTTTAGCAGAAATAAGAAAAAATAATGTATACCCCTGTAAACCCCAGTTTTACTATATAAAAGTGGGGTTTAAAGTGGTCAATATTATACAGGCGTGTTTTCGTGATGAAGCACTTGATGCCATACTCGAGGCGAATTATATCTTTTTTTTTTTTTTTTTTTTTTTTTTTTTTTTTGTCCACATCTTTATTTTATTAATTTATGCATGTAATACATATACATAATAGATACTGATATATTGATAAGCTTTCATTCTATCTCTCATCCTTCTTAAGCTATATGAACTATTGTTTTGTCTGTCAGAGTACAATAATATTTCAGTATTCATATACAAGGAGACTCTTTTAATTAATAATGTCTGCTTTTGTATATGAAACAACTTTTCATTGGCTATAGTCCCTTTTCGCAACCACAAAAACTGTTTATACTTTCTGCTTATTTTGATATAGGAACCATGAGTTATCAAAACTGTCTTTGTGATTTGAAAAAGGATCATGTTTATATATATACATGCAGTTGATTATACTATACTAACCGAACTTGATGAAGACATAAACATTCTAATCTGCTCTGCATTACTTGTCTGCTTACCTGAACATAAACATAGGGCTGTATGGCTTATGGCTACAAAAGATATTAAGTTTAAGAGTTTGGGTATCGGCTACAGCTATATTAAGTTTAATGGTTTAATAGTTCCTGCAACTGCCTTTTTTCAAGATGATGTTTGTGGAAAAATATTGTTGTTTTTTTTTTTTTGTTTTTTTTCTTTTGTTTTGTTTTTTCTGGCTATGGCGTATCAGTTGTACCTTCCATTATGTGACTTAAAAGTGACCATTTGGCTTGAAATTTATTCTGTTTATTATGAATTTTTGAGATGTATTTCTCATTCTGATATTTTCTTTTCAGGTAGATAATAAAATTTTCCAGCCTAATGCTATTTGCCAAAAACTTTGTTTTGTAGATAAAGTACTTACCTAATAGCAGTATGTAGTTAAGTAGTTCATTATTTTCTTGTTTAGAAAAAATAACATTCTTTATGGTTAAATGAAGTATAACATTAGCTTGAATTCTTAACCAATTCTTCATAGCCAACCAAAATTCTTTCACCTTATTACAGTTGAAAAGCACATGTATTATTGTTTCAGTTTCCAGGCTGCAAAAAGTGCATCTGTCATTGTCTACTTTATTTATTTTGTGAAGAAAAGATTTTGTAACTAGTATATGGTTATTTACTTTAAACTGAAACTCTTGTAATTTTACTTCTTTGATATTTTTAATTGTATCATTATAACTATTCCATTCTTCCTGTGTAATATTTCCTAATATATTAACCCACTTTTGAGATGGTGGACTTGAATCCTGGTTTCCAACAATAATATTATATAATGTTCTACTACCTTTTTTGTCTTTACATAATAATTTAAGATAACAATTTCGAGCAACATTTTGTTTCCTGTTCTTACATACAAAATTATTTTGGTTGACTTTAGTTTTCCAGTACGTAGGCAACTTTCTTAAGATTGATTGATAGTCTAAAAAAGTCCCATGTATACCATAATTTTCTTTCAGTTCATCAAATTGATAAAAATTTCCATCTTCATTAAGTAAGTCTATAACATTTTTAATACCTTTATCATGCCATTCTTTAAAATATAAATTTTGTCCCCCATTCATATTTGAGTTAAACCATATTGGGCAATATAAAATATCTTCAAGTGTCTCGATTCTGACTGCTTTGCAAAAGTTATTCCAACTTATTAGTAAATCTTTCCAAAATGGGTTTATTAGCTCATTTGCCTTTATGCCTGCATAATTATTTCCTTTAGTAAAAAGACTATCCATATTTATGTATGAAAGACTGCTCCATGTGCAACTGGGTTGTGAAATTAGTCGCCTTAGCCATGTAACTTTTAATGCTGTAACAAAACTGTCTATTTGAATCATTCTTAAACCCCCTTGTGTTATATCTTTAATTATAATTTTTCTTTTTATCTTGTCAGGCCCAGAATTCCACAGGAATTTATAAAATAATTTATTTAGGCTTTGTACTAAATTTCCTGGTGGGTTGGGTAGAGCCAGAAATAAATGAACAAATTTTGATATGGCTAATGATTTAATAACAGTTATCTTTCCAGGCAATGTAATTTTTCTTCTTGACCAAGACTTGATAATATTTTCCACTTTTTTAAGGACATCAGTTGCATTTTGATCCCATATGTCAAAAACCTCTGGAGTAAAAGTCACTCCTAGGATTTTAAAAGGTTCTTGATTCCAGTCTAAATTATATTCCAAGCATAACTTACGATTTGATCTATTCATGGATCCAATCCATATTGCTCTTGTTTTTTCAACATTTATTTTTAAACCAGACATTGAATAAAATAAAATTAATTTATCTAAAGTTTTTTTTAGCGATATTTCTGATCCGTCTAAGAATATTTGAGTGTCATCAGCATATTGACTCAATTTGAATTCTTTATTTTCTATTATTATCCCTTTGATAAGATTGTCTTTTCTGATCATTTGGCTTAATACCTCTGCACATAGGAGAAAAATGTATGGGGAGATAGGGTCTCCTTGTCTACAGCCTCTTTGTAGTCCAAAAAACTCTGACATATGACCGTTTTGTAATATACATGACTCAGAACCAGTCTGAAATAATTTGATCCACCGTTGAAAGGATGGTCCAAAATTAAAGTATTTGAGTGTTTTGTGTATAAATTTCCATGAAACGGAATCAAATGCTTGTTGAAAATCAATAGAAAGTATCAAACCTGGTAGTTGTTGTTGTTTTGTCTCAAAAAGAATGTCATAAATTTGTCTTATGTTTTCTCCTATAAATCTTCCAGAAATAAAACCTTTTTGATCTTCATGTATCAGTTTATGTAGTACAGTTTTAAGGCGTGCAGCAATAACAGAGGAAGCTAATTTATAGATTACATTAAGAAGGGAAATAGGTCGCCAATTCTTCAGATAGAAGGGTGATTTATTTGGTTTTGGTAAGCAGGTGATTATACCTTGTTTTTGAGTTATTGATAATGAGCCAGTTCTATAACCATAATTTAATGAGTTTAATATGAAAAATTTCAGATCAGTCCAAAAAAATTTAAAAAATTCTGCAGTAAATCCATCATTTCCAGGTGTTTTTAAATTTTTCATATTTTTCAATGCCTCTGCAAGCTCTGAATATTTAATATCTCCTTCCAATAATTCAGCTTCATTATCAGTCAGTCTAGAACTATTTTCTCCTATTTTGGATTCAATTGGAGTATCATCAATAATGATATTTTCACTGTACAAATTTTTAAAGTATGTTTTCTGGCTGTTTAATATTTCATCTGTGCTCAAACATTCTTGGCCATTTTCCTCTATTATTTTTGTGATAACTTTATTTGTGAAATTTCTCTTTTCAAGATTAAGAAAATAGCCAGAAGGTTTCTCTCCTAAATCCTCGTATCTACACCGTGATCTTAACATGACTCCTTCAATTTTACTTTTTCTTATTTCATGTAATCTGTTTTTCTTATCATTCAGTAAGTTAATGTCTTCTTGACTGACTGTTTGTAAATTCTCAGTAATTTTGCTTTCTAAATTTAATATTTTGTCTTCTAGCTGTTTTTCCTGTCTACTGTTTTCCTTCTTTTTTCTTGAGCTGTATTTTATTGTTTCCCCCCTGATAGCTAAAAGTATCATTTCCAACAAAAGCTGGTCATTTATAGAATACGTATTATGTATATTATTATTATTGTTATTAAAGATATTGTTATTATCATTATTGTTACTATTGTTATTATTATTGTTATTATTATTATTATTATTATTATTAACCCTGTTTTGTTGAATATTGACAATTTTATATGTGTTTTTCACCTCTTCTACTGACTTCTTTACAAGTTGAATATAATCTTTATCTTTCAGAAGTGAATTATTGAATTTCCAATAACTCTTTCCTCGTTCATTTTGATTAAGTTTTAATTTAAGTATAATTCCTGAGTGATCTGTTCTGTATCCTGATACCACATTACAGTCATAAACAAGCTTGAAGCTTTCCTCACTGACCAGGAAGAAGTCCAAACGTGCTTGTTTTTTCTCAGGATTAATTTTCTTCCATGTAAAGCCTTTGCTGTCATGTAAACTTCTAAATACATCAATATAATTATCTTCATCAATAAGTTTTAAAACTTCTGACCGTGCTCTTGGATTATTAATATGACGATAATTTTCAGTGTCAACATCCGGATTCAGAACTAAATTCCAATCACCACAAAAAATGACGTTTTCATTTCCAAAATCTAGTACTTTTTGTTTGATATTTTTATAGAAATTTGGCTTATCGTCATTTGGTCCGTAAATACTTACTAGTGTAATTTTCTTTGTATGGAGGTTTAACTCCATTATGACAAAGTTTCCTTCTGGATCAGTTAAAATTTGTCCTATATCACAATGGAAGTTATTATTTATTAGGATCATTACTCCTCGGCTAGCATTTACTCCATTCTTTGCACTCAAGACAAGATTATGTCCCCACTCTGCTTTTACATATGAATACATGTTTTTGTCAATATGCACATCTTGTAAGCATGCTATATTGTATTTTTTTGAACGAATATACTGGAATAAGTCTCTTCTTTTTTGCATATTTTTGAGGCCTCGACAATTTTGGGAAAAGACAGTTATCAAATCAACCACTTTTTGTTTAAAGTTAACCATACTAAAGCCCTTATGTTCACATATGCAAAGAAGTCATGCACAACAGCAGAATTTATTTTAAACAAGAAAACAACAAAAATAAAACAAAATATGAGTGGCATAATGTCCACATATAACAGAATTTTTAGCTCTTGGAAAACTTGCAGCTATTGTATTGCAGCACATAGAATGATACATGGATTTTTGTTTTACGAATATCTAAGAAGGGAGAAAAAAAAAAAAAAAATAAATAAATAAATACATAAATAAAAAAAAAAAAAAAAAAAGAAATAAATAAAAAAAAATAGAGTTGACCAGCTAAAGAGATGTTCACGGTCCCATACGCTTTGCAACAAACACATACGTGCAGCACAATGGCACTTTTATGACCATAAAATGTTAAAGTTCAGACGAAAAATGTGATTCCTTTTCAGTCTGTGCACACAACATAGATTATGAGCACTTGTCAGAACTGCCTCATCAAATGTCCACACACCATGCCCCATTGCAGAACTAACAAGAGGTAATGCCTACCTCCAGCAACACCAATTTACTATGTAGAAGTGGGATATGTAATGATCCAAAGCGTATTGGACCGTCAATATGATATTCAGTGATATTTCTGGTGGGCTCTTGCAGCCATTCCTTGATGTCAATGTTTAACGTCTGCTAGTTTCCTGTTCGTGCGTGTGCACACAGCAAAAGCCCGAGCAACACTGCACAAATGTGCAGGATCCCCCAAGACCTCACCGGTTGCACACACCACAAAAGCCACCTTTTATCTTTTGTCTTCTAATTAGTAAAATACATGTGCTTTTTAACCATTGTCCTGCTGAACCTGGATATACCCTGCCTTTGCAAACAGTGTAGCCAACTGATCTGGACCTACACTGCCTGCCACCAAGCATGCGAACTTATAGCAACATTCTGGATCTAACAATCCGACCAGCTGAATATTAGAAGTTGGTGTGGCAGCTACATGTAAATCCATTCAGCAGGACAGGTTTAAGTATTGCACAACCATTTCGCAATAACTAACTTGATGTCTAATACTAACACATACAACATATGGATTAATTTGCAGTATAATGCAAAATTTATTTTTAAATATTTACATGTATATATAATTTTAGAATCCTTCTTTTTTTTTCTTTTTTTTTCTGCAGTATACACTTAAATATTTTTAAGTACTATACAGTAAGAAATGTAATTTCAAAAGCTATACCTAAATATAAGTTGTAAAGATTTTCATGATAGCTTTCCCTTTGGCTACAACTAAGAATTAAGAATCTGTCTCGATTATACTTTTGGTTCTCTAAAATGTAGACGTACCTATTGTTTGTAAAAATGATACATTATTCGTATTTTCTACCCCCTTTTAGCTTCCTCAATACTGAAATGGTGTTAATTTATTTTAAAGAACCCCTACATTTTCCGTAGGAGCTCCGTAAAGAAGAGAACATGCCATGCAGGGTTTCATGTACAAATTTGTTTAATCCCCCAATTTTGCCTTGCCGAAAAGGCGAAAATTGCAAGACAAAATTCAGGAATTTATCTTCTTTTTGTTTTGCTTTCCATTTCCTGTACATTTTTTTTTTTTTTTTTTTTTTAATTGTTATGTCCGTAAGTATTGATTCTATACAAAATAAACTCTTTATAACAGTTTGTTATTATGTGGTATTTGCTATAACAGAGTTCTAAGATGGATCCTAAAAATGTACTGATCATATAGAAAATGACCATAACTGGTCTTCCCATACAATCCATATACATATATCTTTATATAATGGGTAACACAAATGGGCCCGTATGATATATATTTTGCAAGGAAGATCTAATTATCAGCATACGCATTCGTTCTGACCAGACCTTAACCCATTGTAGTCCGGAGACCCCTAAAAAGTAATTGGCAAACAGTGCAGACCCAGGTCAGACGCCGCAGAATGCGGCGTCTGATCAGGGTTTCCACTGGTTGCATATTGCTCAAACCATTTGTCTCTCGAAATATAATATTACATAGATTGACATACCTAAAATCGAAATTAGATTCTTCCAATATATAGTGGGGGAGTTCGTTTAGTCTACAATGGGTTAATAGAATCGACCATCTGGCGACAGTTCTGTAAGTTAGAACACTCTCCCTGTAGACTTTATCATAGTCTGCAAATTGTATGTACAAGATTTACTGTTGCCATTACTTTTAGAATGCCCCTTGTACTTGTTGATGTGTCTAAAACTGCTGGGCCCAGTTGTTCAAAGCATCGTTAGCTTAACAAGCTCGTTAGCGGTAAAAAAATCAACTGTTCTAGGAAGTACAATAACAAATTCACAGGTATTTTTGCTGCGAAAATGTGAGTAGCTTTTGCAAATGAAAATTGCTTAGTGGTAAAAAAGTCAACTGTTCTAGTAAGTAAAATATCTAATTCACAGGTATTTTTGCTGCAAATGCAAAAGCTACTCACATTTTTTCAGCAAAAATATTAGTGTATATGCCATATTTAATGATCAGAGTTTTAACGATACTTTAACTAACGGCATCGTTAGTTTTGAATAACTGGGCCCTGGATACCCGACACTGGCCACCAAATGCCACAGGGTGAGAAACATGTACAGCGATACCGGGGCTCGAAACCGGGACCCTCGGATTACCGTACCGATGCTGTACCGACCGGGATATCCGGCCACCACTGTTACGTGGTACCCCAAAATAAAGTGAAGATACTCAGAAAATGCCACAATCACGAAGTATAGCCTTGCCTTGGTGCCGAAAGAAGACGAGGTAAGTAACAAACAAAACAAAAACAAACAAAAACATACACCATATGAAACCACCAACGCACGAACAAAATACCTAAAACAGAGGAACCGCCTTGAAACGGTAGGTAGAGGGTGTGTGTGCATGGAGTGGGGGGGGGGGGGGTAGGGGTGGGGGAGGGGCGGAGGGTAACCTGTTTTACTCGCTCGAAATCTCACCCTTAATTCTGATGCAGCTCCAAATTACAAATGTATGTGCCGTCCGAATAGGGCTCCTCTCCTAGTTTGTGAAACACCACAGTAAAACATCGTTAGCTATAACTACAAATACAGTCGACTTTCGTTATCTCGAATCCTATGGGACTCTCCGAAACACTTTGAGATACCCGTGCCTCGAGTTGTAGAAGCGAGGAAAACAATAAATCGAACAACCACATTTAACAAATGAATAGGTAATTTGACTCCTGAAGATAGAGATATATTGAAAATATTGTGGAAAAGAGAAGAAATTGCTCCTCTTTTCCACAATATTTTGTTACCTGTTCTTAGATTTTCATGTTAAAACAGGGACCAGAATTCCACTTCGAGATAAGCGGTTATTCGAGATAAGCGAAGTCGAGATAACGAGAGTCGACTGTACTATTATTAAACAAAGCAAAGGGGTCGTTGGCGATTTAAAGCTAGAAAATCATACACAGGACCACGATAGCCCCATCTATAAAGCAACACAAAAAATAGAACACGGTCTTGTTTTTAGTTGTGCATTGAAACTAAAGCTTTTGCGAGAATTCATCAGTGCATCGTGTAACAAAATATTTAAAGTAGCATGATTACTCCTAGAAAGTTGTATATTATACATATTATCGACAGAACCCAATTACCAGCTGCATTAATAGCTGTAAAAATTGTAATATCCGCGTGCACGAAAAGAATAAGTTTTTGTGCCATCTTTAATGAAGCAATATTGTTGTACATTCCTCTTATGATCTGTCATTAGACATTTGATCTGTCATTAGACTAATGATGCTGATACATATGCGTGTCAAGGCAAATTAGACGATCTGCGCATGCCAAGATTAGAGCTGCCTAGGTATTATTTGGACCTCATATCGAGGGTTGAGCGCAAGACTATCGTAAGTCAGATGATTGTTTTACCCCAAACCTAATCTCCTCACCATGAAGGCGTTATGAAGATTACAACAGTTCTTTCTGTAAACAATGAAAATTTAGGTGCCATTGCTCGTATGAGCAATGGCACCTAAATTTGCATTGTTTACAAAGGGGTCCAAGTTGCCCCTAAACAAGGGTTTCAAAAATACGTTTGAGTTACCATAGTCTTGCGCTCAACCATCGATATACTATATATTATGCATTATAGTGAATCTGCGCATTCCGTTTTTTTTGCGTGCGTACTTCTAATATGCTCGATGACACATGTTCTTTGTTTCTTAGCCCCTGTATATAGAAATGTACATGTAAAACAGTATGAACGGTCAATGTTCAAAACACCTTACATGGATTAATACACAAATAATTATGAACGTGCCTAAATCTAAGAAAATTACATGTAGATATTTTAAAGTTATGAATAAATTAAAACTTATTTGTAGGTAGCTCCTCCCCTAAATACCGTCATGATTACCAGGTAAAATTTATGAATTAGAGATGAAATATTTATGGTTTTGCTATATTCTTCATTAACAAATCACGTTTTTTTTTGTTTGTCGCCATTAGAGCTGGCTGGCTAAACCAGAAGATTTTGAAGTTACAGTCGACTCTCGTTATCTCGACCTCGCTTATCTCGAATAACCGCTTATCTCGAAGTGAAATTCTGGTCCCTGTTTTAACATGAAAATCTAAGAACAGGTAACAAAATATTGTGGAAAAGAGGAGAAACTGCTCCTAATTTCTCCTCTTTTCCACAATATTTTCAGTATATCTCTATCTTCAGGATGTGGTTGTTCGATTTACAGTTGACTCTCGTTATCTCGACCTCGCTTATCTCGTATAACCGCTTATCTCGAAAATCAGGTCCCTGCCTAAACATGAAAATCTAATAACAGGTAACAAAATATTGTGGAAAAGAGGAGAAATTGCTCCTAAGGAGCAATTTCTCCTCTTTTCCACAATATTTTCAATATATCTCTAATTTCAAGAGTCCAATAACATATATATTTGTTAAATGCGGTTGTTCGAATTATTTTTTCCTCAAGTCTGGAATAGTTTTCTGTCTGACAGAGGCACAATCGCAGAACATACCCAGCTAGCATTCTACGTAAATCTATATCGGGCCGTCATCGGCCCGTCAGGGTAGCTGACGGGCCGATGACGGCCCGATATAGATTTACGTAGAATGCTGACTGGGTAGCCTAACAATTGCACCAAAATCAGTAGTCAACAATGAACACATGGCTAAAAAAAAAAAAAAAAACAAAAAAAAAAACAAAAAAAAAAAAAAAAAAAAACACAAACAATAAAAAAAAAAAAAAAAAAAAAGAAGAAATTTAAAAAGACAAGCGAACTTAGTTACATTTAAAATAAAAAGTTGGACACAAATTGGTACACATTGAACAACTGACTGAACATATAAAGTACAGTCGACTCTCGTTATCTCGAATCCTACGGGACTCTCTGAAACACTTCGAGATATCCGTGCCTCGAAATATTTGAGTTGCAGAACAACCACATTTAACGAATGAATAGGTAATTTGACTCCTCAAGCTAGAGATATATTGAAAATATTGTGGAAAAGAGGAGAAATTGCTCCTTAGTAGCAATTTCTCCTCTTTTCCACAATATTTTGTGACCTGTTTTTAGATTTTCATGTTAAAACAGGGACCAGAATTTCACTTCGAGATAAGCGGTTATTCGATAAGCGAGGTCGAGATAACGAGAGTCGACTGTATATGTAAAGGGACTACTGGTCACCTGAAGTGTTAAGTCCATTTTACTACCTGTTGCAATGTGTACAAACTGCTGGATGAGAGTTATACAGTGTAGGTCTGATGAGCGTCTGTTCTATTATTGAGGTTTATACTGAAAGCGGGGGAAATGAAAATGGTTCAAAGGAAGACAGTCTAACGTCAAATTACACAAATACGCCAGATCAATGTCAACAACAGTCTGGAAATGGATTCCGTACGACACCTAGTGTCAGCGAAATGCGCATACTAGCTCAGACTGAGAGATAAACAAACTGACCTTGACCTGCGCCTTTTGCATTTCATGTATGGTACCATTTTTCTTCTTGCAACTTATATACCGTATTTACCCTAAGTATTCAGACAGACAAGCGTTAGCAAATAGTGTAGACCTAGATCAGACAATTCAGAACGTCTGATCAAGGTCTACACGGTTTGCATTCATCAGTTTTTAGACACATAAACAGGACGTACATTAGATACAGTCGATTCTCGTTATCTCGAATCCACCGGGACTCTCTGAAACACTTCGAGATATCTGTGCCTCGAAATACCAGAGTTGCAGAAGTGAGGAAAACAAATCGAACAACCACATTTAACAAATAAATAGGTAATTTGACTCCTGAAGATAGAGATATATTGAAAATATTGTGAAAAAAAGAAGAGAACTCCTCTTTTCCACAATATTTTGTTACCTGTTCTTAGATTTTCATGTTAAAACAGGGACCAGAATTTCACTTGGGGATAAGCGGTTATTCGAGATAAGCGAGGTCGAGATAACGAGAGTCGACTGTATATATTCAAATTTTAAGGCAAGCATGGTTAGGACTTATGTCCCAATTCTCAGGGTAGAAACGGTAGCAATATAAATTTTTATTGTATTTATGTTATCGATGCTTTACTTTGTTCTAAGCTTGAGTGCGAATTATACAAAATTGGATGTAATTGGAGAAAATGATCTATAATTGGTGCACAATTAAACGTCAACAAAAATAAGGGTTCAACCAGTAAGTGTAATATTATTTCAAAATACCAAAGTGCATATGTTCAGGTGCTTGTTATTGAGCTAACATGACATTTACACTGACACAATTAACACTTCCAACCCTGTTTTCTTGAACTGGCTTTCAAATTTGGACATATATGCAGTTGCTAGTGGGAATGTCAGTCAAAGGTCAAAACCAGAATGACAAACATGGTAGATTCAGATCAGACGGCTCATTATGAGCCGCTTCATTGTAATCTAGGCTAATTACGAGCCGTCTCATATGGATCTACACTGTTTTGCATGGCTATGTTTTGCACAGATATTTGTTTAGCATAAGTTTCTGATTTGTATATGTATCTATTTAACCCATTGTTAACTAGGTAGACTCTCCCACACTATATATTGGAAGAGTCCAATTTCAATTTTAGGTACGTCCGGCTATGAGATGTACATATTTCTAAAGAAAATGGCTAAACTATTTGCAAACAGTGGAGACCCTGATCAGACGCTGCGTACTGCGGCGTCTGATCTGGGTATGCACTGTTTGCCAATTACCCTTTTATGGGTCTCCCGACTACAATGAGTTAACGTAGATATTGTTTTAGAACAGGTGTCTATTATATAGAAAACGCCATAAGAAAAAAACGTACGCAAGCATTGTAAACATGAATGTTTAGACAACCATACGCACACGCACTGGGTAAGTCAAGGTCTTCGCTGTACTCATACATATAACGAACAGTAAGTAGAAGCGTCCCTGTTGCCATATGAGAGCAAACAATTAACCAGGGCCCAGTTGTTCAAAGCGTCGTTAGCTTAACGAGCTCGTTAAGGGTCATTTCGTTAACTGTTTTAGCGGATTCTACAATGTTCTAATAGTTTTTGCTGAAAAAAATGTGAGTAGCTACTCACATTTTTTCGGCAAAAAATTTCAGCATATTTGCGTATCACTCGATGTAAATTTTAACGAATCGTTAACTAATGACATCGTTAGTTTTGAACAACTGGGCCCAGATTAGCCAATGCATACGCAAAGTCTGATCAGAGCCTTCGTTTTCACAATATAAAATACAGTTCGTACATGTACGTGCATTCACTTGCTCATGATTGCGGCTTTTGGTTTTCGCTTTTTGAGTTTTTTTTTTCTACATACATTGTGAATTAGATTTTGCAAAGGTCACTTAACTGTGCAATGATCAGGAATCGACACAATAACCTAACACCTTCCGTCGAGGACACCAAAGGAAAAGAAAGACGCACTTAAAGCAACGGCACTACAATCAAACACCTCAAGAAACAAAGCCAAAGGGACAGTTTCTTTCCTAAAATTTGGCCGAACAGCTATTCAAAATAAACATTTCATTCGGACACACCGGGACACACATGCAAAGATATACAGTGATAGAAATAGTAAATTACAGCAGAAGCACCGCCTTGGAACGGTTAGTAAAATATTACTGGGATGCTTAAACTGATTTTACGTGGCCACAACCTTCTCCCTTAGTTCTGCCGTGGTATACAAAACATTTGTTCAGTCTGCGTGAAGGGTTCCTAACTCATCAGTGCAACATCTCCGGGAACATAAAAATCAAACAAATACAGAGATGAAATAACGTTCAGGACTCGACAGCAAGAAATAAGTGAAATGCTGATGCAAAAGAAACCCAACAGTTGGACTCCGGTAGGCCCGAACAGAGCCAGAGCATCAGTCACCAACCGACTTCGTTAAAAGTATTTAGGCCGGAGCCGTCATAGAATCTGAGGCCCGACCCGCCAGCGTGCAGGGCCCAGTTGTTCAAAGCTAACGACGTCGTTAGTTAACGATTCGTTAAAATTTACATCGAGTGATACGCAAATATCCTGAAATTTTTTGCTGAAAAAATGTGAGTGCAAAAGCTACTCACATTTTTTCAGCAAAAAATATCAGAATATTGTATATTGAATCCGCTAAAACAGTTAACGAAATGACCCTTAACGAGCTCGTTAAGCTAATGATGCTTTGAACAACTGGGCCCAGGTTATCACAGTGTACCAGTATATTGGAGCCGGAACATGCATTCTGATTGCGTACGCGAACCATGAAGATCTAGATCAGCTTAATCAGGTCTTTCGTGGTCCGCCAACAGAATTGTTGTGTACTGTAGAATACATTGGTGACTATAGAAAGCGCGTTTTAGACGGCGCCGTTTGCGAAAATGATTCTAGTCTTTTGCGGGAGCTCGTCATAAGATACACCATTTAATTTGCAGCCCATTTTGTCTAAAACACTAATCCGCTGCAATAAGTGTAACTATTTTGACAGTGACTGTGAGATAAAAACAATTATACAGTTAATAGGCTTATCATTGGAAGGTCATAGCTTACCAGATTTGATCAAGATGAAACTGGACATGTTTTAATAGTATTATGAACTTTTATCAGACAGGTTTTCGAGACATGGGGCATGCCACGTGGCTCTGACGAAACAAGATTTATCTGGCGAAAAAACGATGCAGAAACTGAAATTGACCGTCTAGAATAGGAAATCGAGTCTCATCGTTGTATGTTGCTAAAACATAGAACCTGCAACAGAGTTGATAACAGGAGGACAGGGCTTCTCCAGTCTAGCATTAAACATGCATCATGCCTATCCATCTAAATATATAAAATATATAAGACTAGTAAAGTGTCTATATGGGACACTGATGCCCCTGCCTGGTGCCCTTTGTATCATACAATGCCTATAATATAGGCCAAGAGTGCATTACGAAAACACGCCTATTCAAATATATAGAAACTTTCACCTCCAAAAACTGAAAATTTTCAGAAAAAAAATCTGATATTTTTTTCATATTTCTGCTCAAAACATAGATTGTGGGTACTCGTTAGAACCGCCTCGGCGAAAAATAATGTATACCCCTATAAACCCCAGTTTTACTATATAAAAGTGGGGTTTAAGGGGGTCAAACTTATATAGGCATGTTTTCGTGATGGGTTGTCCAGAGAGATAATGCAGACAACATAATTGAGGTCGTCTACGAAGTATAAATTTACTAAACAAATGCACCATCAAATCCTAAAGGGGTAATTCAAAACCACAAAGCAGCCACAAATGTTTTTTCTTATTCGCGACACATTGTCTCGATATATATGATTTAGTCATCTGTGAAGTTTCATGAATATATTCAATACGGTTTAGGAGTTATGTGTCGGACACGAATGTTCAGCATTACACTGTCACGGATTGACCAAACGGGCTGTTGATAGTACACTTAGTAAACCCAAGTACAAACAACAACAGTTCACTAAAACTCATTTATATATAAAATAAATACAAAAAAATCGCACAATAGTTCGACACTATAATTATAAGATTCTCTGGTCCAATACGCATGTCCACAGGCAATGGATGCCGTCACAATTTTTGATTGTCAAATAGTCAGTACTCCTCCTATGCAACACTACCACATTTTAACCACTAATTTCTCCAGCTTATGAAAATGTTTAACAGTAAAGTTTAACGTATATGAACAAATACTTTCTTGTTCACTGTTCACATGGTGATATCCATGGCGATAATTAAGTTGAATAAACAGGACTGTTAGACGATTCCCTGTAGTAGCTGCCAACCATAGCACAAAACATACCAAACCACTACTGTATAACCCACAAAACCATGACTGTACAGTGGAACCCAGAAAGTCAGGGCCGTCCCCTCCAGCTTCCATGCAATGTTATCAAATGCAGAAGATGTAAATTTGTATATGAAATTTTTAAACTAACAGAATTGCCAAAATTCAATATGGTCATGTATCCTCTCGCATTGAAATCCAAATCTATTCTGCTACCTGTATAACCGGATTATAGATATTTAAAACAAAAAACCCACGATTATTAAGTGCGGTAGTGAGTACACACCGTATTTACTCTCATAAACAATACTAGGTAAAAAAACAGATTATAAGATGCGACTGTGACACTATCTTTCACCTCTGGAAAAGTGTGAATATATATATGAACATATGAACACTTTGCAATTTCACTGAGCATTTTGTTTGTTAAAAGAACTGAGCTATATACATGAAATATTAAACCCTACTTAATAGTCTGCACCAACGTTATCTCTTCCTCTAATAGCCTCTATTTTAAATCTGTACGGCTGCAACAGTAAAGCCCATCTCATAAGTCTTTGGTTTGCCACCACCTTACGGTTTAAATGGACAAGTGGTTGATGATCTGTCTCTAATATGAATTCTTTGCCATATAAGTAACGGGAGAATTTTTTAATCGCCCAGACCACGGCAAGACATTCTTTTTCTATGACTGAATATGCTTTCTCACTTTGTTTCAACTTTTTGCTTGCATAACAGACTGGCAGTTTTACACCCTGCTCATTTTGTAACAACACTGCTCCTAACCCTGCTTCAGAAGCATCAGTCTGAAGTATAAATGTACCTGAAAAATCAGGCAATTTCAGTATGGGTTTTGAAATCAGTGCTCCTTTAAGACTTCTAAAAGCATTTTCCTGGGCATCGCCCCACTTAACTTTGTTTGGCTGACCTTCTTTGACGATGTCAGTGAGCGCAGCGGCCACGTGCGAAAAGTTCGGCACGAACCAGCAATAAAATCCTACTAACCCCAAAAAACTCTTTATCTGACGCTTGGTTGTTGGTCTCGGAGCATTTTCAATAGCTTTTAGCTTCTCCAGTTGCGGTTCTAGCCAACTCTCACTTACCTCATAACCCAGGCATTCTAACGTCTGGAATCCAATAAAACACTTTGTTGGCCTCGCTGTCAAATTGGCATCTCTCAACCTCAAAAGTAATTGACGTAGAACCTGTAAATGATCTGCCCAAAAGTTGGAGTATATTAGAATGTCATCTAGAAAGTTATCTAAATCATCCATGCCTTTAAGTAATTTGCGCATTGAACGACTTAATGTTGCCGGGGCTGATACTAAACCGAAGGCCATTACTTTAAACTGAAATAAGCCTTTAGGTGTTTTAAAAGCTGTTTTATGTTTTGAACTCTCCGAAAGTGGTACTTGCCAGTATCCTTTTGACAGGTCCAAACGAGAGAAAAACTTGTATCCAGATAATTTAGAAAATAATTCCTCTATGTTACGTAAGGGTTCAGCATCAAATATTGTGATCCTGTTCAAAGCTCTCATATCTATACAAAATCTAAATGTCTGATCTTTTTTCTTTACTAAAATTATTGGTGATGAATATGCGCTTTCAGATGGTTCTACCACTTGCATCTCTAGCATTTTCTCTACTTCCTGATTTATATTATCTATCATAGCAAAGGGAATAGGATATGGTTTTAGTCTAATTGGTGTTTCAGTAGTTGTTCTTATGTCATGCTCTATTAAGTGCGTAAGTCCTGGTTAGTCTGTCAAGACATCAGGAAACTCTCTTATCAGACTAGCTACTTCTGTCATTTGTTCAAGTGTCAAATCAGCTGAAATATGTACATCCCCTGGTGATTCTGACTTACTTAAACTAGGATTGGTGAGCAGAGTATCTTCCTCCTCATCGCTTTCGGTCTCATTTAAATTTGACTCAAGCACAGCAACACCTACCTAGCCATCAGTATCTCTACTGTCCTCTTTTCTTTCAATATATTGTTTCAGTAGATTTGCATGAAACGTTTTCACTTTATTACCTACCAAAATTCTATAATCACAGCCGCCAAACCTTTCTTTGACTATATATGGACCACGCCACTGCAGTAAAAGTTTATTGGCTTTCTTAGGCAACAGAACAAGTACTTTTTCTCCTACCTTGATCTTACGTTGTTTAGCTTTTCTGTCATATTGAAACTTCTGTTTCTTTGCAGCCTTTTGCAAATTTTCTTGTGCTAATTCACGAACATTTTCTAGTCTTTGTCTTAAATCTAGGACATACTGATAAGTTGACTTAACCTATGGATCTGCAATATCTTTTGACCAAAGTTCATTTAGTATAGCCATTGGGCCACAAACAGACCTATCATAGATAAGGTCGAAAGGTGAGAAGCCTAAACTTACTTGAGGAACTTCTCGGTATGTCCCAGTCATGAGGATTTTCAGCACAGATTCGTTTTAGCATTGATTTCAGACTTCCGTTGAACCGTTCAACTAACCCATTACACATGGGGTGATATGGCGTAGTTGTTAATTGTTTCATTGAGATCAGACGACAAACCTCATGCATAAGAGAGGATGTAAACTGACAACCCATATCGGTTAACATTTCAACTGGAAACCCCATACGGCAAAATATGTCTAACAGTACTTCTGCAGCACGCTTTGTTTCTATACTGGGAAGAGCAACCGCTTCTGGGTAACGAGTAGCATAATCTACCAGCGTTAAGATAAACGATTCCCTCTGTCTGTTACGGGGCTCAACGGTCCGATTATATTAACAGCCACCCTCCTAAATGGCTCATTGATTAAGGGCATTTTACCAAGTGGAACTTTCCCTATACGACCCTTTGGAACAGTTTTTTGGCATATATCACATGATTTACAGAATCGCTTTGTGTCAGATTGGACACCTGGCAAGAAAAACTCTGACAATACCTTACTAATCGTCCTGGCTGTACTCATATGTCCCGCTAAAATGGATTCGTGAGCCAATTTTAACACTACATTCCTATATCGCATTGGCACTACTAACTGTGTAAATTTCTTACCGTTTTGTACCTTTTGAGATTGAAATTTTCTATACAGCAGACCATTCTTTTCAACATAAGCAACTATGGCATCGCCTTTACCTGTTAGGGATTTACCTTCCTGGGCCAACATGCGTATCTTCTCCTGTCAACTGATTTTTATTTAACAAACCCTTTCTTACAACAATTCTATTACAGCCTGTGTCTCTCAAAACTGTCGCTTTAACTTCGCCAATCTTACCTTCTGCAACTGGCATACCTGTTAGTTTCGTACTGCACGCTGTAGTCAAAACTGGCGTATTGCCTGCAATTTTGATATCTACCAAACTATCACTATACAAGGAACAGGCACCGCATGTTGCTTGCATATCAGTTATGTTTGGTCATCTCTACAATTCTCTATACTTTCGTCACTGATCCTGATTCTAGACCTACCGCGATCTGAATCTTCAAATCTTACCCGTGGATACCTATCTGGACCTACCACGTACTGGGCTGCTCGATCCTCTCCTTGAGTATGAATCTGATGTAACATTACCTACTTTGTTATGTTTCAATGGACAATTTATGACTATATGTGAGGAACTACCGCACCTGAAACAACGACCGTCACTCTTTTTGCATGCGGAGCTGTGTTTCTGTTTCTTACCTGCATCGTACTGACTGCCACCAACTGGCCTGGATTTAGAATTGCTTCTTTGAGATTTTGAACCAGTGGGATAGGTTAGACTTACCGCACTAGTCAATCTAGCTTCCTTAAACTGATCAGCCAGAGACGCCATTTCTTGTAAGGAGGAAGGAAGTCTTTCTTTGAGAAACAAAGTAAGTTCTTTATTGCATATATGTAAGAGCTGATCCCTCATCATTAAATCAAATAGGCCTTCATATGTCTTATGACCCCCAGCCATTTCGATCCATTTTGTTAAATAACTTGAGAGCCTGACGGAAAACTGACTAAAAGTTTCACCTAATTCAGGTCTACAAGATCTAAATTTTCTTTTAAAACCATCCTCTGTCAGTTCATACCTTTTCAAAAGCGCCTTTTTCAGTTCATTATAATCTAAAGCCTTTTCTACCGGGAGTAATGCATAAACATCTAAAGCTCTACCTTTTAAAAGTGCACTCAAATGAGTGGCCCATACCTCTTGTTTCCACAGTTGGGCAGTTGCATAACGCTCGAATCTGTGTAAATAACTGTCCATCTCATCTTTTCCTTCATCAAATACAGGTAACTTCGGGCCTTTCGGCTTAATTGTTTCTGTGCCTCCAGTACTTACCCCACTTTTTGCCTTAATCTCTAACATCTCCATTTCATGTGCATGCTCGGCCTGTTTGAATTTCAAATTATTATCTGACTGCTCTTTCTTAAGCTTGAGCTCTCTTTCTAATTTCTGCCTTTCAATTTCTAAAAGAGCCTCTGCCTTTTCTTTTTCTAATTGAACTGTTTGAAGTTTCAAATTATACTCACGCTCTTCCTTGTCTTTTGGCCTAATGGCCGCCCGTTCGTCCCTCTGTTGATCTTGTTGTGCCTTAATAAAGTCTCTTAAGTTCTCTCCTTCATACCCAAGCGACTCGCCCATTTCTTTTAATTCTTGGAGAATATCCATATTTGGACAAATGAAATTTACAGCCATCCAAACCAAGACTAATTATATTTTGTTTCCCATGCAATAGAGGATAAGATAACGTTTCAGTTAATTAATATACACACTGAAGCCTTGACCTTATACAATACAAAATATAAATCTGTTCCTTAGACAATGCGTGAAAGGACAAATGTACACCCAATACAAATCATGGCAGATTTCTACTCACAGTTTTTCTGCATAGAAACTGGAAGAAGACCACTGCATTTCCGGAAAAGTCTTCCAGCAACAAACCATAGTAACACTCCAGACTTCCCAATAATTAAGCATCTGGTACACTGAAAAAATACATTTAATATGGGTTATACTTATTACAAAATAAAAGGTGCTTGTACTTAGTTTTTATTGTCCTATCAACAATCCCACTTCTGACACCAAATGTCACGGATTGACCAAACGGGCTGTTGATAGTACACTTAGTAAACCCAAGTACAAACAACAACAGTTCACTAAAACTCATTTATATATAAAATAAATACAAAAAATCGCACAATAGTTCGACACTATAATTATCAGATTCTCTGGTCCAATACGCATGTCCACAGGCAATGGATGCCGTCACAATTTTTGATTGTCAAATAGTCAGTACTCCTCCTATGCAACACTACCACATTTTTAGCCACTAATATCTCCAGCTTATGAAAATGTTTAACAGTAAAGTTTAACGTATATGAACAAATACTTCCTTGTTCACTGTTCACATGGTGATATCCATGGCGATAATTAAGTTGAATAAACAGGACTGTCAGACGATTCCCTGTTGTAGCTGCCAACCATAGCACAAAACATACCAAACCACTACTGTATAACCCACAAAACCATGACTGTACAGTGGAACCCAGAAAGTCAGGGCCGTCCCCTTCAGCTTCCATGCAATGTTATCAAATGCAGAAGATGTAAATTTGTTTATGAAATTTTAAAACTAACAGAATTGCCAAAATTCAATATTGTCATGTACACTCTCGCATTGAAATCCAAATCTATTCTGCTACCTGTATAACCGGTTTATAGATATTTAAAACAAAAAACCTACAATTATTAAGTGCGGTAGTGAGTACACACCGTATTTACTCTCATAAACAATACTAGGTAAAAAAACAGATTATAAAATGCGACTGTGACATACACCACATGAATTTTAGAAAAAAAAGTAAGAGAAAAGTCAAGGGAGTACCACAATTACAAGCCGCAGCCCTTCTCAGAGACCAAGAGGAAGAGGAAACCGACAAATCCAAACAAGCGCAAATCGAAAAAACATACGAAAAGCATTAAGATTAGCTCTCTCTTTCCCAAGCGAGGTAATCGCAATGCTAAAAGGACTGAAAAAACACAAGAAAAAATGACACAAGGTAAGACATAAAACAAATCGCCTCGTAGAACAAACCACAAACAAATACAAGGACCAACACCGGGACCACCGTCTTAGAACGGTCAGTAGATTTAACAACCATGTGGGGTGCGGGGTGGGGGGGTGGGGGGGGGGATGGGTAGAAGCAATTTTACGACGAACAGTCTACTTCACCCTTAAGGCAAGGGGTTATTCAAAAACCAAAGTAGACAGAGTTGTATATTCAGTTGTCTTCGTTGTTCGCAACACTTCCGATATGATTTAGCCATCTGTGAGGTTTCATGAATATATTCAATACGGTATAGGAGTTATGAGCCGGACACGTATTTTCGGCATTACACTACATGGTCTTTTGTGAAGGGGTATTTCAAAGACCGAAGTAGCCAGTGTTGTCTTCCTTGTTCGTGACGCATCGTTTTGATATGATTCAGCCATTTATCAAGTTTCATGAATACATTCAATACGGTTCAGGAGATGTGAGTCGGACACGAGGTTTCAGCATAACATTACATGAATTTTAGGCAAGAGGAACAATTCAAAACCCAAAGTAGCTTGAATTGTCTTCCTTTTGCGCGAAACATAGTTGTCTCGTTATGATTTAGCTATTTGTGAAGTTTCATGAATATATTCCATAAGGTTTAGGAGTTATTGCCTGTACATAATTTCTTTAGCACGGACGGACAGGGGTAAAACTTAATGCCCTTCCACCATTCTTCGAATGTGCGTGGCATAAAAAGAACGTGTGGAGACTGCTTGCGTGTAAATATAAAAGCGACATTTATTTGATAAACACATTTTACTCAAACAGTGACAGTCTGTTGATGGCTTCATTACCAGCAGCAGGAGGATAGGTTAGTACACCATCAAAATTACACCCTCAGTTCTCTAGGGTAGCGTCGTTATCTAAAGTAACCGTAGTTTCATCCGCATTGTTTCTCGGTCTACAGACAGTAGACCCTCTTTTGGGCAGCATAGTAGAACCCTTCATGTAGCTATGATACACACAATTATGCTTGACGATTATGTGTCGGTGTGACCAAGAAAACAAGAAGGTGGATTAGAATGAAGACAGATAGAATAAAATGCAAAAATGATTTTTTTTCTGATACAAAACTTCCATCTGTCTTCATTCTAATCCACCTTCTGTGTACTGTGGATATAAAAGCATATTATACAGTATGGTAATTCTAGTAATAGGTACACTAATAATAAACTGGAATAAATGAGAATACATATTAGAGAGAAAAAAAAGAGGAACGTTTTTTCTATTTGCAAATAACTGTATATGGGAGATGTCTATATTTTGCGCATTCTGTACAGTCATCTGTCTCATGACTGTGGCTGCTATATTTTCATCTATCTATCTATCTATCTATCTATCTATCTATCTATCTATCTATCTATCTATTGTCCCACGCGGCTAAAATTTAAACCATCACGAAAACACGCCTATATAATTTTGACCCCCTCAAACCCCACTTTTATATAGTAAAACTGGGGTTTACAGGGGTATATATTATTTTTCTTATTTCTGCTCAAAAACATAGATTGTGGTACTCGTTAGAACCGCCTCATCGAGGCGGTTCTAACGAGTACTCACAATCTATGTTTTGAGCAGAAATAGGGAAAATATCAGAGTTTTTCATCTGAAAATTTTCAGTTTTTTGGAGATGAAATTTTCTATATATTTATATAGGCGTGTTTTCGTAATGCTTTAGGAAGCCATTATTGTTTTACAGTTAAAAGCGCACACTTCTGATTTAGAAGGAAAGAAATTCTTTGTGGTTATTGCAGTAGATGTAAGCTCGATTGGGATGCTTGTTTCATACTAAAACGCGCTCTTCATTCACTATCTATTAAACATGTATGGTTTATATTTGCTGGAGATGTAAATTACAGGAACATGAGTGTGTTCTTCAAGCACACAAAATTCCGTAAGCTTAGTATTCTACTGACCGTTCCAAGGCGTCTTTTCATTGTAGTAGTTTTTGTTAAATGTTTTGTAGTGTTTCACTTACATTTTTTTCTTTTAACAAGTTACTTTTGTAAGTGAAAGATATATTCAATTAAGTTTAGTAACATAGATGTCACCTTTTTGAGAAAGATTTGCCAACTCTGCTTGCCATCCGTTCCTTTTGTGGCTGTTTAATTCCATTTGTCTGTCTTTCCCTTTGAGGCTGAGAACTTGATGTGGATCTGATTTTATCAGGTCATGAGTTCACTTATTTACTTTTTACATTATATTTGGAAATTAGAGGACGAGGCATTTACTTTTACACTTGAATACAAGTGAGCTAAAACTAATCGCATATGTCCTTTCCAGATGGATTTTGAAATCCTATTGAGACATTCCATGTCTTGGTTACTAAGATTTTACATCACGAAAACATGCCTATATAATTTCAGCCCCCTTAAATCCCACTTTTATATAGTAAAACTGGGGTTTGCAGTGGTATACATTATTTTTCTTATTTCTGATCAAAAACATAGATTGTGGGTACTCGTTAGAACCGCCTCGTCGAGGCGGTTCAAACGAGTACCACAATCTATATTTTGAGCAGAAATATGAAAAATATTAGAATTTTTTTCTCTGAAAATTTTCAGTTTTGCGTGGTAAAATCTTCAGTATATTTGAATAGACATGTTTTCGTAATGATATAGTGTTGCTTCATTTGCGCCTCATGAATCTCATTACTGTTAAAGAGGAACCATAAGGAATATGTTTTAATGTGTTAAAACACACGAGCATAAAAATAATCGCAGATTTATAAGTAATTTAATTCTAACAACAACAAAAAAATCGATAATAATAATAATAATGATAAAAAATCTCATTTTATAAGTAAAATATCCAAAATCGTTATCATTTCTATAGAGAATCTGAAAGAAGATAATTATTTTTAAGAACTGAATAGTATATACCGTTGTCATCACAAAAACACGCCTTTATAGTTTTGACCCACTTCAACCCCACTTTTATACAGTAAAACTGGGGTTTACAGGGGTATACATTATTTTTTATTTCTTCTATAAAAATAGATTGTGAGTACCCGTTAGAACCGCCTCGCCGAGGCGATTCTAACGAGTACCCACATTCTATGTTATGAGCAGAAATAGGAAAACTACCAGAAGTTTTCATCTGAAAGTTTTCATTTTTTGGTGGTAAAATTCTGTATATATTTGAATAGATGTGTTTTCATAATGACGGACTGAGACGTCCCGGTAATAATACTGAATAAAAGGCTGCCAAAGAATTTTTAAAATGCAACTCGCTCCCTTGGTGTACAACGGTAAAATTTCACAGTGACACATTTAAAGATTCTCACAAAACAACTATCCGAGGCCGGTAGTGTTCACTACTTTACATTGCTATATAAAACGAATTGGCCTGATTAGTTATAATACATAACAGCTTTAGAAGGAAGACTAGCGGACACAAAAACAGCATAAAACCATGATTAATACGGATACATAGATTAAACTATCTATTCTGCTTGTTAGCGTCCCGTTACAAGGAACAGGGAACCGATTCATTTATGACTATACATGACAACAAAAGGGTAGGGAAGTCCGGGATAGTTGTTTATGTAAGGATGCCTCTGACTGGATAATTATAGAAAGGGCTTTAATAGTTTTAGATTACCAAATCAAGAAAAAAAAAAACGTATTTTGTGTTCTCGTACATCTTTCAGACAAATGTTTGTTGCCGTATGTGTTTATAAGCGCCAAAAGCGGAATCAGTAAAATGCAGAATTCCAGTTTTACTTCTCTGCCGAACTAAGGATTGCTATAAACAACTTCCAAAAATTACCTGAAAGAACATGCACAATGTTTTTAGCATTTGTGAATGCTCATCGAAAGCTTATTTTAAAATTAAAACTAAGTTTGGAGGTCCAGCCATATCCTGAAAACAAGTGTACAAGGATGACGTAAGGATATTCATAATGGAAGTATATGGGGAAATAATTGGTTCCCTGTATCCTGAAGGCAGTTTATGTGGACTGGATGAACTTGGTAGATTTTCCACCCTGTTAACTCTTTCACTGCCACAGGCGATAAAAATAGGCTTTGGCAAACAGCATAGATCCAGATGAGGCGGCTCATTGAGCCGTCTCATCTGGATCTACGCTGTTTGACATTCAGTCTTTCAACTTTACATATAAACGTCTTTCCAAGCGATAGTTTGTTAAAATAAAAAAGAGACAACAAATGTCGTCTGAAATTTGGCACCGAAAGAGCTAACAAGAAGAATACTTTTGCAAACTCCTGCTTGCTTCCCCAATTGGAGCACAATGTATTCTTTTAGAATGGGGGATAAACGATTATAATTGCATTTCCTCTCTTCTGAAAGTGTATTCATTCCCTAAAGAAATCATTTTTCTTTATTGGTCATATATGAAAACATCAGACCACCCAAAGCTGCACAATGACAAACATCCAAACACACAGCGGTACCGTACATATGTACTCCAAACATTAGGACACTTTAACCCCTTAATAATATACTTGTTGGATTTCGAAAAGTCCAATTTTCAACCTGCTGATATGTCTAAATGAGTGGCAAACAGTGCACTCCCTGTTCAGAATCCACGCGTTCTGTAATCTGATTTGGGTCTGCAGTTTGCTCAGGCTTTTCAGTCAGACTAGTAAGGTTATATACGGCATGTGAAATTATTTTAGTATTGTTGATAGGATTCATCTTCTGGGAAATCATATAAACGACCTCGGACGTTTTTAGTTTTAGAAAAATACCGTCTTTATTCCAAGTGTTCTGACATCCAGGCCTGTGACACTGTGTAGATACAGATCAGATGCTACAGAATGCAGCGTTTGATCAGGCCTACACTGTTTGCTACTGACCCAGCAGTTTAAAGATATATCAACAGTAAATAAAGTGGACAAAGTTAGGACAAGTACTGGTTGCAGTGAAGGTGTCCAAATACTTCGGGAAAATATTGTAAATCATTTATTGAACTATCATTATAAATATTTATATGTCAGCGGTATCTTTTGGTAGATCAAAATAATCTGATAGTATTGATTTGATAAATAAAACGTCGATTTGAAAAAAACAACAACAACAAAAAAAAAAACAAACAAAAAAAAAACAAAAAAAAACAACAACACTTTTTTAACAAGGCAACCAGTATTTTCATTCTTTGGTAATGGTATCCGTTGTGAAGTTTCTAAATACAAAGGTCCAAAACTCAGATCATCTTCCCATCCGAGTATATTTTTCATAGCAGGTTTTGACTTCTTACTTTTATTTATGTTGTTCTTAACCTGATTGACGTTGGGGTTTAGTGCTGCTGATGATGTTAACATCAGAAACGCACTTGAATCAAACATACCAAAACTAGAATGGTTACCTTTACAGGTTTGATAACGCGGCTCGTGGAGTTAAAGAGAATGGGATAAACCTGGTAGAGTTTTTTTTTTCTTTTTTACAAGGGGAAACAACTTGAGTGACTTCATGTTTGCATTCCTGTGCACTGAGCCACTTTTAAAAAGGAGTCTGTTTTTAAAGGAAATAATGTGCTCCCCTTAGATAGTAGTCTTCTGAAAGTATATCTGTTTATTCAACATATGTCTCAAAGGATATTACGAATTCATCAGTCAGTAATTTGGAGCTAGAAGAAAAAAAGAACGGTAAGAGAAAAGTCCAGCGAGTGCCACAATCACAAACCGCAGCCCTTCCCAGACACCAAGAGGAAGAGAAAACAGACAAAATCAAACAAGAAGTTCTTTGGTACTGCTACCAATAATTTCGTACGGATATACAATTACTTTTACACCATTTTCTTTACAAAATATCTAAACTGATTGTATAAACAAAGATTAAGTATCACGTAAAATGATCCAAGAGGGGTATAGTATACTTTTACATTAAATCAACTCCAGTTTAAACTAGCGCCCGGTGTATATTGCTATATGGTGGCCGTAAAACATCTCCCCTTAGTTCATCACAGTGAAAATCATATTTTCTAGTGCAGCATAACCCCGATGGCTCTAACACAGATGGCTCGTTTACCGTGGATGATTCCAGCTCGTTTTTGAGTCCCTAGGAAATTCTTCCGATAGCTAATAAAAACAAATATTTTGGGATTTTAGTGGAAATTTTCTTATTTTATCATAAAAGTGTATGTTGTGTGTACTCATTAGAATCGCCTCATCAAGGCGATTCTAATGAGTACACTCAACATACCATTATTTTATAGAAGAAAAGACATTCCTAGATTTTTTTCATTTGCCTTCTGACCGTGCGCTATGATTAACCCTAAGTGGCTCGAACTACCCATGTCTCAACAAATTTCCATGGTACCAAAGATAGTCGACCCATTGAAGTTCGACTATACTTTGGTACCACTGAAAAGTAAATAAGAGAGCTCAAGAGCTGACACAATTAGATCCACATCAAGCCCCCCAACACCAAAGGGAAAGACAGACAAATACTCTAAAACAGCCACAGATGGCAAGCAGAGTTGACAACTCTCTCCCAAAAAGGTGGGGACTCTGTTACTGAATTGAATATATAATCAACGTACATAATTATTAAAAGAAAAGAAAAAAAACAAACAAACAAACAAACAAAAAAAAAAAAAAAAAAAAAAAAAAAAAAAACACTAGAAAATGGAACACAAAATAACAAATAGCATTACCACAATGAAAGTACCGCCTTACGTAGAACGGTCAGTAATGAATTACAGGGGGCTTAAGCTAGCTTTACGGGATCCCAACCCTCGCCCCCAGCTACCATAATGGTAAAAACATATATGTTTTCGGTCCATGTGCAGATCTTACTCATCCGTGAATTATTAAGGACAACAGATTAATGACAGATAAAATCCATCATGAAGCAAAGATGATAACTCAAGAGAAACAACGTGTTGAGACATTTTGAGAACCCTTGGCTGTCAAATAATACCACAATCTGTCAACACCACTGGAATACTGGAGCAAAAGAAAACCACCCATTAAACCCCGGTGAGCCATGAAACATACATATAAAAGTCCGGCCCAGATCATCTAATGAATAGTTTGTAAGTCGGCGCCATCATAGAGTATGAACCCCGAGTTAATGAGGTAAGCTACGTGATTGGACCAACCGCTTATCAAGCAGACTGTTTTATAAATGTTATACCCCTTTCGTTTATAACATATGACAATATTACTAAAATGATCAGAGAATTCTGGTGTCCCTGTATTTCGAATAACTTATACACTAAGTCACCATAAAATTCAAGTTCCGATAGGCAATTAGCAGAGGTGTTTTAGTCCGGTAATGTATTTAGAGAGAGATCAATTCGTAGTGTCGACGATATAACTTAAAAAAACATTCCTAAGTTTATAATACCGATACCCCTGTTTGGCAGTAGAAGTTTCGTTACGAGCATTAAAACAAAACAGTTACCAAAGCATCCCTTAACCTCGTGTTTGTAAGCTCACCTGAGCAGGAAGTACTCATGGTGAGCTATTGTGGTCAGTCAATGTCCGTCGTCCATCGTTTGTCGTGCGTCGTGCGGCGTCAACAATTACTTTAAAAGCCTACTCCTCCTACACCCCTGGGCCAATTGACTCGATACTTGGCAGGAGGCATCGGGGTGAGAAGTAAATCAAAAATACTTAAAATTGTTTCGATCAGAAATCCAAGATGGCCGCCATGGCCGCCATTTTGAAAATCTATTTTTCGCTTCTTTTCCTGAACAGAAAAGCCCATTGATTCCAAACTTGCTAAGAAGCAGCGGGGTGACTTGTAGATCAAAAATTGCTAAAATCGTTCCGATCGGAAATCCAAGATGGCCGCCATGGCCGCCATCTTGAAAATCTATTTTTCGCTTCTCCTTCTGAACCGAAAGGCCAATAGACTCCAAACTTGCTAGGAAGCATCGGAGTGACTTGCAGATCAAAAATAGTAAAATCGTGCCGATCGGAAATCCAAGATGGCCGCCATGGCCGCCATTTTGAAAATAAATTTTTCGATCCGATCGGAAATCCAAGATGGCCGCTATGGCAGCCATCTTGGAAATCTATTTTTCGCTTCTTCTCCTAAACCTAAAAGTCAGTTGACTCGAAAATTGGTAGGAAGCATCAGGGTGACTTTTAGATTAACAATAGCTTTTTAGGAAAGGAACTAAATAAGCTTTTATGCTTTCGTTCTAATCCTATCGTTGTATTTTTGTATGTGTTGTACATGTAAACATTTTGGAAATAAATATGTTTAAACCAATAGCTAAAATCGTTTCGATCGGAAATCCAAGATGGCCGCCTTAGCCGCCATCTTTAAAATCATTTTTTCACTTCTTCTCCTGAACCGAAAGACCATTTGACTCGAAACTTGGTAGGAAGCATTGGGGTGACTTGTAGATCAAAAATAGCTAAAATCGTGCCGATTATAAATCCTAAATGGCCGCCATGGCAGCCATCTTGAAAATCTGTTTGGGGAGCACATTCTTATCTTTTAGAGTAGATCCCTTTCAGAGGACTTTAGGTTTGTTGTCAATATTGCTCTCGGGGTAATAGGAAAAAAAGGGTATAAATGTGCTGTTCCTGCAGATCAGAGATCAAGATGTCAGACTTAGACAATATTTCAACATCTGCGTCAAAATGTTTGTGTTGTTTTGCTTTGCTTATGTTCCTGATATTTGCACTTAAAGTTGATGATATATGTATGTGTTTAGTATTGCACGAAATAAATATAAATAAATTGACAGTTTATTGATGCTACTGACCAAAGATAGAGTTCATAGATCTAGACAATTTGCATTAGCTTTTGGCGGTAGCGACGGTCGGGTGTCAACTGCTATATATTTTATATGTAGATGGAAGTGATTTATCAGAATTTAAGGATGACATAATATACACTCTGTCCCAAAGGTTGCTGTTTTACAGCGTCAGTAAAACGGCATCCTAAACTAAAGTAATTTATCTACCTGCCAATAAGACAATGACCCTTGTCACGCCAAAGTGGCACATAACAAGACAAGCCGAAATCCACTAGTCGTCTATCACTATTATGTTCGCACTTCAGGCTAATTGGACAGTTCTTATATAAACTGAGCCAGCGCACAGGCAAGTTTGGGTTTTCTTGCCGTTAGCACATCCGTTTGAGTGTTTCGCCACATGAGCTTATAGCACCAAATTCGTAACAAAGCTCTGATTTAAAGGAAGTATCTGAACATCATCTTAAGGTCTAACTAGAAACCTCCTAATAGTGCAGTTGTCAATATGAAATTGTTTAGCTGAATCACAAAAAATCACTTATGACAGATGCAAACAAGTGATTTATTTCAGTCTTTACACTCAACTATAAGGACTTTCGCTCCCTTCCTTTCTATTCTATTCAGTTTGAAGGCTAGATCTATGGCCTGGCCAATGTCGGGCAAATGTCGGGAAATTGTAAGGTAGTGCCGTCTACAGAGGATTACAGTTAGGAGAGGTCCTGTTGCCTATTGTGTAGAATTTGTCCAAAAGCATTCGAAATGGTTCAAAGGTCAACCATTTCTGACGTCAGGAGTACTTCTCTAACGAGGATAATATTTCTTCAATTTTTTACCTTCAAGGTCATGTCCTCCGAAGACACTATAATGTAAAATAATCTTATCACGAAAACATACCTATATAATTTTGACCCCCTTAAACCCCACTTTTATATAGTAAAACTGGGGTTTACAGGGGTAAACATTATTTTTCTTAATTCTGCTCAAAAACATAGATTGTGGGTACTCGTTAGAACCGTCTCGGCGAGGCGGTTCTAACGAGTACCCGCAATCTATGTTTTGAGCAGAAATATGAAAAATATCAGAATTTTTATCAGGAAACTCCCATTTTTTTGGTGGTGAAATTTTCAATATATTTGAATAGGCCAGTTTTCGTAATGAAGTGGGGAAAATAGTAGACTTCGTTTGATTGAGTTTGGTTATAAGAAATATTGGTACCCTGCAATGTCCTCACTGCCCTGCTTAAAGCGTGTCCAGTCGACAACTTGGCAGTTAATCCAAGAAATGCTGGTTGTTTAGCGGAGAGTGCAAACCCCGATCAAACTACCTATTAAGCAACAGTTTGAATTGGTCTACAATGTTTGCTGAGAACTGTCTGTTCGAGTGTTAATGGTAAATACCGTAACACAAAGAATGTAAATATATTTACCGATTAACTAAATAAACATATCCTTTGAACTATCCTTTCATTTCGCAAACATTACGATGTGTCCCGTTATGCGAAAATGTCTTTTCGGGACACACCCGAACAATAAAGATCCAGATCAGCCAGTCTGTTCAGTGATTTCTGCAGTAAGTGGATATGCTCTAAAGTACTTAATGACGCTACAAAAGCTCAGCGAAGGGTCTGATCAAATGGTCAGTACCCACTGTCTTATGTTGCAAATAGCAGTCCCATACGTCTAAACGAAACATTTTCGTTTGTTGCCGCACATCCGGCCCTTTTTATCGTTTGGTAAAGCCTCACGTAAGAGCTGATTGGTTTTATATGTTTAAATAGTACACCAACAAAGGGATACGTGTATAATGGCGATGCAAATTCATATACTGCTGACTTTTTCTAAAGAGAAAACGCTTCAGTAATGACTACCAATTCGTGTTAGCGCCACTATCAATAGTAAAGATTTTATATTTAGGGAACTTGAAAAAAGTCAGGATAAAGATGTTTATTAATCCAAAGTATACTCATTGCCCAATTCTTTCAGAACAATTATATTATTACAGTTATTATAGAAAGTATCCAAACACCTTAACCCATTTAAGCCAGGCCTCCCTTTTGTGGGACATAGGCAAACAGTGCAGACTCAGATCGGACGCCGCATAATGCGGCGTCTGATCAGGATCTTCACTGTTTGCTTACAGGATTTTCAATTACAAATAGAACAAAAATGAAAAAAAAAAAAAAAACAAAAAAACTCCTGACACCCCTTAAAAGGCAAATGGACTCATCCAATGTATACGGATGGGAAAGTCCATCAGACTTATTTGGTTTAATTTCATCTCAAACCTGTCCTAAGAGCTGAACGCTGAGTGCGACTTTTTGTTGATGTGTACAAATGTTGCTGAATAAGTTGCAAACGATATAGACCCTCATGAGACACTTCATTTTGCTGCGTCTGATCTAGATCTATATTTACACTCTTCACTCAGGCTTGATTGTGCCAATACTAAGGAAAATTACGGTACCCGTAGATTAGACTTGTAAAACACATTATCGCCCTAATTTCTTCACAACGTTTTCTTTAATTTAACATTGCTGTAGGGACACTTTAAATACAACTAACAAGCAACGACTGAGAAAATAATTTAGCTGCAAAGTTGTGTAATATTAAATCGAACAATTTTTCACTGATTCTGAATATAAACAAATCAATGTTCTTCTAATATATGAAGATCCATTTTTGAATAGTTCGAACAGAATTACAAAAAAAAAAAAAAAAAAAAAAAAAAAAAATAAACATCTTTATTTTTTGAGAACTTGAGATTCTGCTAAGGAACATTTCGAATGACAGTCCGATGTCATTACGAAAACAAGCCTATTCAAATATACTGAAAATTTTACCACCCAAAAAATGCAAAATTTCAGATAAAAAATTCTGATATTTTTCATATTTCTGCTCAAAACATACATTTTAGGGTATTCGTTAGAACCGCCTCGACGAGGCGGTTCTAACAAGTACCCACAATCTATGTTTTTGAGCAGAATTAAGAAAGCTAATGTATACCCCTGTAAACCCCAGTTTTACTATATACGAGGGTCGTGCAAAAAGTTCTGTCACTACAGGCTTCTCTAGTTTTATCCCAGGTATATTTTAAAATGCTTCACTGCACTTGAATGGTGTGTTGAATAGCTAACGATACCCGTTTATTTCGTGCAAATTGCTTTCCACCTGACCGAGTTATTTCAAATTGAAATTGATACAGTCATATACACTGACCAATTAACTTGTTACATTGGAACATGTACCAGAAGACTGAAATTCGTAGCTATATTAAATGCCGCATTGGGCTTAATATAGATTCAAAGCAGATATTTAATGAACTATATGGTATATTTAGACCTCAGACCATTTCAATGCGCACAGTTTTTAGGTGGGTTAAAGCTTTTAAAGCTGGGAAATTTTCTGTTGAAGATGATACCCGTCCTGGAAGGCCTTAAACTCTGTTACCAAGGCTAACATCGCTGCTGTAAAGATTGTGGTCGAACGGGATGCGCGGTTGCCTGTCAAAGATATAAGTAGTTGCACTGGCATATCAGAAGGCAGTGTGCAAACAATTCTGAAAAAGCGTTTGTACCTGAGAAAGGGTTTGCGCTAGGTGGGTACCTAATTTGCTCACTGAGGAGCAAAAGACACAACGCCTTAAGTGTGCCCGGAACTTCTGAAAACATAAAAAGACTGTAATAGTCGGGTTATTTCTAACTTGCTAACAAGTGATGAAACCTGGGTGGACATGTTTGAGCCACAAAGAAGGGCTGATAATAAGCAATGGAAGCGAAAAGATAAAAAAAACGCCCATGTATTGCCAAGAGAACCATGTTCGAAAAAGATGTTGTACGCAATTTTCTTTAATTCAAGTGGACCAGTCGCTCAAGTGCCTTGTCCATCTGGTCATACAGTCACTGGCCGATTCTACAAGAATTCTGTACTGAAGAAAGTGAAAGAGTTTTACAATAAAAAATGACCAAGCAAAGGATGGTCAGGAGTCCACCTTTTACAGTCCGTACTCCTCTAAATCCCTTGATGCATCTCCCCGAACATGATTCCAGTCCGTACTCCTTTAAATTCCTTGATGCCTCTCCCCGAACACGATTCCAGTCCGTACTTCTCTAAATCCCTTGATGCATCTCCCCGAACATGATTCCAGTCCGCACTCCTCTAAATCCCTTGATGCCTCTCCCCGAACATGATTCCAGTCCGTACTCCTCTAAATCCCCTGATGCGTCTCCCTGAACACGATTTCAGTCCGTACTACTCTAAATCCATTGAAACGACTCTCCGAACACGATTCCAGTCCGTACTTCTCTAAATCCCTTGAAACGTCTCCCCGAACACGATTCAAGTCCGTACTCCTCTAAATCCCTTGAAACATCTCCCCGAACACGCTCCCAGTCCGTACTCTTCTTAATCCCTTGATGCGTTTCCCCGAACACGAGTCCAGTCCGTACTCCTTTAAATCCCTTGATGCGTCTCCCCGAAAACGATTCCAGTCCGTACTCCTCTAAATCCCTTGAAACGTCTCCCCGAACACGAATCCAGTCCGTACACCTCTCAATCCCTTGATGCCTCTTCCCCAAACACGATTCCAATCCGTAATCCTTTAAATCCCTTGATGCCTCTCCCCGAACACGATTCCAGTCCCTACACCTCTAAATCCCTTGATGCCTCTCCCCGAACACGATTCTAGTCCGTACTCCTCTAAATCCCTTGCTGCCTCTCCCCGAACATGATTCCAGTCCGTACTCCTCTAAATCCCTTGAAACGTCTTCCCGAACACGATTTCAGTCCGTACTCTAAATCCCTTAATGCCTATTCCCGAACACGATTCCAGTCCGTACTCTTCTAAATCCCTTGAAACCTCTCCCCGAACACGATTCCAGTCCGTACTCCTCTAAATCTCTTAATGTCTCTACCCGAACACGATTACAGTCCGTACTCCCCTTAATCCCTTGATGCGTCTCCCCGAACACGATTCCAGTCCGTACTCCTCTTAATACCTTGATGCCTCTCCCCAAACACGAATCCAGTCCGTACTCCTCTAAATCCCTTGAAACGTCTCCCCGAACACGATTCCAGTCCGTATTCCTCTAAACCGTGGATGCCACTCCCCAAGCACGATTTCAGTCCGTACTCCTCTTAATCCCTTGAAACGTCTCGCCGAACACGATTCCGGTCCGTAATTGATATGGCCGCTTGATGGTCATCTTCAAAATTCAGATTTCCCGTTTTAAAAATATTTCAAAATAAAGATCGAACATTTGTATTATCTGAATGTATATTGTAACAGTGATAAATCTGATTGCAGTAAGGAGCCAAAAATTGAAACCGCATCAAATTAAAATCATAATTTCCAAAGATATAAAGAGTTGAAGTTCGAAATTTCATTGAACTTGATAACCATGAGTATTTCTGTGACGTTATAGTTATATAATGAAAATAATTAGTTTTGATTATAAAATGCTTTTAGTTTGGTGTTTCAATATGATTGATGTTTGCATTTTGGTGTTATCATTTTTTGTACATATATAGAGCTGAAAACTTCAAATTTAAAATTATTTTTGTATTTATTTCAATTTCATTTAAAATATTTGACTGGAGTCTGCCGGGAGAAAACCACACATTACGAAAACACGCCTATTCGAATATAAGAAAATTTCACCCAAAAAAACTAAACAAAATTGAGATAAAAAAAACTCTATTTTTCATATTTCTACTTAAAACATAGATTGTGGGTACTCGTTAGAACCGCCTTGGCAAGGCGGTTCTAACGACTACCCACAATCTATGTTTTTGAGCGAAAATAAGTAAATAATGTATACCCCTGTAAACCCAGTTTTACTATATAAAAGTGGGGTTTAAGGGGGTCAAAATTATATATATATATATATATATTATATATATATAATATATATATATATATATATATATAATATATATATAATATATATATATATATATATATGTGATATATGTGTGTGTCTCATTGGATAAAAGCTCATAAAGTTTGCTTAAATGTATCAAAATGTGACTTTGTCAAGCAAAGACGGGACGAAAATGGTGCAAAACATATTTCTAAGATTCAACATTTTAATTAACATTTTTTTAAGGTTAAAATGTGGACATAAGTATCCAGTTTTATTTCCAAACTACAACTACGAGGGCCTCGTATACTGACTTTTCAAAGTATTATTGGATAATAATAGTGTTAACTATTAATAACAAATGATTTAAGTTGTGTTAAACAGTTTAATTCAACTATGACAATCACATAATAAATTATTATGTATATTGATAGATGCCTTTAATGTATGAAAATGGCATGCGTATAAAATAAGCTGGAAACACATTCTGAACCGACAAAATTTTCTTATGCAGTTTTCAGTGAACTTCTTGTTTGTGCAATCTCACTTCAACAAATCCATTGATTTTGTTTGTTTGTTTCATTGTTATCTTTATACAAATGCAACTTAGAAGCAGGCCTATTTTATATGAGCCAGCGCACGATGGAACGTGGAATAAGACCTGTATGACCAGCAAAGACTCAGATCAGCCTGTACAACAACCCAGTACGAGTATGGCAAGTGTTCTCGTTTATCCCTCTTTGATCAATCCGGAGGCTGTAGAAGGCAAATGCGATCAGCGAAGACTCAGATCAGACTGCGCGGATGCGCAGTCTGACCTGAGTCTTCGCTGATCACACAAATTTTATTGTAGGTTTTGGCGTGCGCTGGCTCATATGATATAGTAAAATAGGCTGTAAGCTAGATGAGTTGGATGTGCTCGCTGATGGCATTTTACTGCGCATGGGTTTGGTTTGAATACACTAGCTACCTTTGTGCACTGTCTCTGACAGCTATCTTTAGTAACGTGATTCATAGATGCATTTTTTTCTCAATATTTTAAGATAAGTATGGTAAGGGAGTAAGGTGTCCGAATATTAAGGGTAATACCGGTATGTCTGTACAGGAGCAATCGCACGCTCCTTGTGCGATTCCATTGACCTATGACAAACAGCGCCCGTGTTATGAGCGCTAGTTTGCCAGTAAACCATTGTCCGATATTTATTTGGTTTAGACTATCCCAATTTCCAGTAATGGACAAAACTTGTATAATGACACACCTTTCCCTTATAGCAGCGCACAGAATGGGCTCTTATGTAATTTGCGGACAACGCAGGCCCTGATGAGCCTGCGCATGTGCACAGACTGATCTGGGCCTTCGTTGTCCGCTTACAGAATCAGTGGATACGTTAGTATATGTCGACGAACAGAAAATGCTCATATTAGACTGCACAGATGAGCACGCTGACGTGGACCTACATTGTCCGCAAATTGCATAAGGGCCCTTTTCGTGCGTTGCGCATCTGATAGAATGGCATTGCCAAAGGGTCAGGTAGCCGGAAAACTTACCTGAGGACAATGTCCGAGGGAAAAGATCCAGAAAACTGCAGGCAACACCATAGCCTGCGTAACAGTTTTGCTATCAGTTATTTGCATTACATAAGGATTGCATGTTTCAGTATATCTGGGCGAACAGTGAAGACTGATAGACAAGCCGTCCAGTCTTGCATTTCGCCGGTCGCATGTATGTGACCAGCGTTATTTTTTGCTAACACTCAGCACAAAGAATGGTCCCGGAGGTGCACATTATTACTACATGTCACATTTGAGCCGCAACGTCCGGGAACGTACCTTCTGACATGCGTGCCAAACGAATACTCATATCAGCCTTCGCATCCGCCCAGTCCAGTCAGAGTCTTCGTTGTCCGCATGAAAAACATTGTGCATCTTCGGCTCTCCAAACTGTGCACAGTGAAGATTTTGATCAGACCGCGAATGCGCACGCTGATCTGAATCTATGCTGGGCGAATATGTCCAATAAGTCGTTGCGGTTCCCTTAGAAACACTGCTTGTAGCACGAAACGCACCCAATGTTAGACATTATGCGTCCAACAAGTGCAATGCGATAACAATCCTGTTTTAACGCTTAGCACTCTGGGTAAAATTTTCAGCAGACGACATTTTGAAATATTTTTCTTTTTTTCCTAGAAAACAGATTTGACATTTCATGCAAATTGTCTCCTAAGGAGACAATTTGCATGAAATGTCAAATCCTGTTTTCTGGAAAAAATAAGGAAAATATCATCAATCTGTCGTCTGCTGAAAATGCCCAGAAAGTGGTAACGGTTAACAGAACGAACAATACATTATGTACTTACACGAGAATTCCATTTAATTCGCTTGTACAGCTGTTAACTTGAATTCTGTTTGCAGTTACGTTTTAACAAATTTCCTTAGATGACATAAATGGTAACTACAAATAAAAGCCGCCCTGGGAAAACCGACATTAATATACGTGTCGAGTCATTGGAAAAGGGCCATTACAGCATACGCGAACAGCCGATGCGCAGTCTCTCATGAACCTATGCAGTTTGCTTGCAGGCCAATGGGAAACTTCAGCCAAAGAATTGGATGTCCGCCTCGCAAAGGAACCGGACATGCGCACTGAAACATTGAGTCGATGGGATGTTCGAAGAACATTTTTCTCGCGACGCGGCCCATAATATTCCGACCGTGATTTTTTTTGTGAACTAAATTATTTCTGTTAATTGTGCCGGCGTGTGAGAAAGAGATTACTATCACGTATGCGGGTGGTGGAGACCCTTATAAGACAATCTGCTTGCTGAAATATAGGGTATTACAGAACAGAGAAGGTCCTAAGACCGCGGATTTTTTGTAACGTTTGGGCTCACGTGAATCTTTAGAATTTCCTGTGCGGGTCGTCTCTGTTTGCCGCATATTTCTATAATGTTCAAATAGCTTGTGATACAACATGCAAATTGTATGCCAGTTTATGTTGGCGATTACATCGACGAAACGACGTTCCCAGCAAACACAGAGCGTAATAAAAACGTCCCTTCGACATCGCTGCGACGTCAAGACGTCGCAGCGATGTCGAAGCAACGTTGTTTTGATGTTCTCTGTTTTCTGGGTAATGGTGTGTTTTCGTTGAGTTTATATGTGCTAATACATGTTAAAGAGTAAACCTCGAATGTCACTAGACCTATGCTTACTTAATAAGACCAAGACTCCGGTTTTCTTGCTTTCGTGTGTTCTTGTTTCCAAGCGCAACCTTTATCGATTGTATGTCTTCACACTGTCCTTCTCATTACGAAACCACGCCTATTCAAATATACAGAAAATTTCACCTCCAAAAACTGAAAATTTTCAGATAAAAAACTCTTATATTTTTCATATTTCTGCTCAAAACATAGATTGTGGGTACTTGTTAGAACCGCCTAGGCGAGGCGGTTCTAACGAGTACCCACAATCTATGTTTTGAGCAGATATAAGAAAAATAATGTATACCCCTGTAAACCCCAGTTTTTCTATATAAAAATTGGCTTAAAGGGGGTCAAAATTGTATAGGCATGTTTTCGTGATGTATGTAAGTAGAGGCTTGGTGGAGATAATGGTTGGTGCTTGTTGCCATTTATATTTGAGCCGGGGAACATCATTTCCTACATGATCAGATGTCCGCCAAGAAATGACGCAGATCAATGCGCAGGCTGATCAGTCATTGCTTCGTGCTCTTTGAGTATCCAAAAATTCAAGCTTTTTATAGACGGACGGTAGATGTTCTGCTTAGAATGTGTAGGTGCGCAGGCTGACCTGAATCTTCACTGGGCGGAAATCATTCTTGTAGGAAATTTATGTGCCGACTCATTTACTAGATTCTATTTGTAGATACTTTAATCATTAACTATGATATCACATTATGCTAACACACCTGCGTTTTAGCCATAACTCTTGATAAGGCTTTTTTTTTCAACCTATAAATTTGATTCTTTTTCACAGAATACGTTTTTCTGAATAACAAATAAGAAAAAAAAAACTATTTCTAAAGATAACTGTTTTTTCTAGTGCAATGTAAACTATGGAATTTTTACCATATAATACGGAATATGAGGAAGGTTTCTGTTATTCACTCAATTTTGCTTAGCGTCCGTACAAGGGACATTGACAAACAGTGTGACCAAGATCAGACGCCGCAGAGTGCGGCGTCTGGTCAAGGTCTACTCTGTTTGCATTGAATATAGGAATTTCTATAAAACATGGTAATAATAAAAACTAACCAGACACCCCTTCTTTTGGATATGAACCTGTCCAAAAATTTAAAGGTAGACAAATGGAAAAGCCGGCTTAAAACAGCACAAATCTAAATTCCTCCCATACATACCTTGTTTTCACTATATATTATGGGGTTACACATTGCGTAGACTTGTTAACGTCATATACATATGATCAAGAACAAGTCCATGTCACTGCGTGTTGATATATCTATAACCGTGTTAGTCCTAATAAGACCATCATTAAAAGTTGATCCCCTTAAACCCCACTTTTATAAAACTAGGCTTTAAGAAAATGTATACCCCTGTAAAGCCCAGTTTTTGTAAAACTGGGCTTTACAGGGGTATATATTTTCTTAGTTCTGCTCAAAAACATAGATTGTGGGTACTCGTTAGAATCGCCACGCCGAGGCGGTTATAACGAGTACCCACAATCTATGTTTTGAGCAGAAATATGAAAAATATTAGAATTTTTATCTGAAAATTTTCATTTTTTTTCGCTGGTAAAATTTTCAGTATATTTGAATAGGCTTGTTTTCGTATTAATGCGAACGTCTTATCTGGATTCACACTGTTTGCTCAGGCCTGTCTGTCAGAATTAATGGGTAAATACGGCAATCAATTTCAATCAACTATATTGGTTCTCACGCTGTTTTTATTTCCACAGTCTGTGCAGAGAAAAACGGAAAATAGTATTGAATATACCCAACACAAGTATATCTAGTTTCATGTTGTTGAGCATTCACATTACGTTGTTGTCATCTGATGACTGTACTCTACGAAGGATACAAGAGAAACAAATCGCTAAAACAACGTCGTACAGTCAATCCTCTTTATACAGGCTCTCGATTAACCGACATTATTCGTTGTAATAACAGTTTGATTGACACAAAACCTTTGTTCGTTAGGTGACAGTTAATCGAAAATTATGCAAGAATTTTTTTAATACTTCACGAAACATATGAGGCGATCCTAACAAATATAAAAACAAAAACATATGTTCGAACAGGAAATAAAAATAACAGAATGCCTTTCTTACATATCGTTTTGCTCATTAAATATATTTTTACAACAGCAAATTCGTTTTAATGGCAACATCTTTCGGAACAAATGCTGTCGTTGTAATGTGGGTCCTCTGTATTACGATTCATGATGACACGACGTTGTTTCATCGTTCTGTAATTATTAGGTGAATACGGCTGAGACGTTTTGTATATTTGTCAATGTCCTATATATTAAGGATGGGCCACTCCATGTGCTTTCAGGGCATATCCGGGCAGCGTAGGCCGAGCTCAACCTGCGCACCCGCTCAGTCTGAGCTGGGTTTTGTCCGCTGGCTTTTTTTTATGCAGAGGCTTCGCTACTGCATATAAAGAGACCTAATAAAACCGAGTCTCCGATTTTTGTTCTCATTACGAAAACATACCTATATAATTTTGACCCCCTTAAACCCCACTTTTATATAGTAAAACTGGGGGTTTACAGGGGTATACATTATTTTTCTTATTACTGCATAAAACATAGATTGTAGGTACTCGTTAGAACCGCCTCGCCGAGGCGGTTCTAACGAGTACCCACAATCTATGTTTTGAGCAGAAATATGAAAAATATTAGAGTTTTTTATCTGAAAAAATTCAGTTTTTTGGAGGTGAAACTTTCCATATATTTGAATAGGCGTGTTTTCGTAATGTGTGTTCTTTGTTTCCATAGGCAATATTTTAGATTTTCATTTATTCGTGTTTACTGAAGAACTACATATACAGTTGACTCTCGTTATGTCGACTTCGATTATCTCGAATAACCGCTTATCTTGAGATGAAAATAAGGTCCTTAACTGTTTTAACGTGGAAATCTAACAACAGGTAACAAAATAGTGTGGAAAGGAGGAGAAATTGCTCCTAATATATTTAATCCTAAGGAGCAACTCCTCTTTTCTACAATATTTTCAATATATCTTTAACTTCAGGAGTCAAATACATAGTTATTAAATGTGGTTGTTTAATTTATTTTTTCCTTAATCTGCAAATCTGATATATGGAGGTTCTTAAGAGAGTCCTTTGGACTTTGAGATAACAAGAGTCGACTGTATATCGCCATGCCGCCAAGTGCCTTATCAAACTATATAGTTTCATTTGTTCGCATGTGCCATTAAGAAAACCTCTCCTTATATCCCGACTCACATTACGTTTTCCGCCTAATATACATTTTGAGCTTTAGCACTCTGTTGGTTTATCATTAGATGAAAACAATTGATTTTTTTCCTGATTTTCACGGAAACTGAGACTTCACAGTTCATTTACGTGATTTCCTGTGGAGACTATTCTATTTGAATGAAATGTTATGTGAAAAACAAGAAAGCTATTTTAAAAGTTATCTGCTGTTATTTATAATCGGTAGGTTAATGGCTAAACTGTCAACTTTGGCACCTCTCTAACCTGCTTGCACAGTTAGCCTCTGTCCGTTTTCGGTGTGCAGGTTTAGTAAATGTGAATATTTCACATTGTTTCTGGGTTTTACACGGTTCATTAACTGAATTGATTTCTTTAATAATAATTCAGGCAAACCTACTTATTCACATAAATGTCCTTTCAAATTTGTATTGGACTTTCGGCTATTCAAAATGTTGAAAAGTAAACCATAGTACAGTAAAATTTCGCTGTTAAGACCACAGTGGTTTCTTTCTTATTATTATATAATCAATATTGAAACAGCCACACTAATAAGATCACTTTCAGATAGTCCCGAAGATGGTCTTAACAGCGTAATGCCACTGTATTAAAATCTTACTATTAACTTCGAATTGCATAGAAATACGTTATTCAAACAATCTGTCAACACCGAAAAATGCATATTTACATTTTATCGCTTGTCCTGCTGACCCCGGATATACCCTGCCTTGCAAACAATGTAGATTTAGATCAGTTGCTTCTGAAGAAGCCAACTGATCTTGGTCTGCACTGTTCACCATTAAGTATGTGAATTTATATCAACAATCAGGATCAAATAATCTGATTGGCTGAAAATTAGACGTAGGCGTGGCATGTCAATTTCTTTAGCATAACATGAGTTATTTATTTAAACGTGAGCTCGCTATTGACAGACGTCTGTAACTAGCGACTTCCTTTTATAATATATAGTAACTAGCGACTTCCTTTTATAATATATAGTAAACGCGGGGAATCAAGGTGGGTGGAGGGCTCAAACTTCCGAAATAATACGATGTTCACGTATTGTGGCTGAACCCTTTCAATCCGGTAATCCAAAATCCGCCACTCGAACTTAATAACTCTATATACACAGACGACTATGATAGGGCGAATATTATCAATAATTTTTTTTCAAAGTCAAACACTATTAGAAGAATGCTGTGTTACCAGACCTATATCTTGACATTATTGAACCCCAACTCAGTCAAATCGTCCTTAGTCCTAATGAAGTAGATAGAGTGTTACGAGTAGAAACTTTGCCTATCGGTAAAGCTTCTGGTCCTAATGCGATCAATAATCGCATTCTCCTAGAGCTTCCTAGCGAATTATCTACTCCGTTGTGTTCTCTCTTTAATCATTCACTACATACAGGATGCGTACCTATCTTCTACAAAGAGGCAAATGTGACTCCCGTCCCCAAAAAGGGAGACCTATCTATAGTATCTAATTATCGACCCATATCCCTACTCAACTCCGAAGATAAAGTATTTGAACGTCTTGTGTTCAAATACCTATATAATTATTTACACCGTCATAACTTAATATCTTCACTCCAATCTGGCTTTATGCCAGGTGACTCAACAGTAAATCAGCTTGCTTATCTTTTGTCAAACACTTGATGTTGGGAAGGAAGTACGTGTTGTCTTCTGTGACATCAGCAAAGCCTATGACCGAGTTTGGCACTCTGGATTATTATTAAAACTTCAAGCAGGTAACAGGGGAAGTTCTGGCCTGGTTTAAAAGTTACTTATCTAACCGCAAACAGAGAGTTGTTCTTCCAGGCGCAGTATCTGATTGGAGTTTCATTCAAACTGGGGTTCCCCAGGGACCAATTTTAGGACCCTTATTATTTCTTTTGTATATAAATGACATTGTACATGACATTGGATCTAATATTCGTTTATTTGCAGATGATACTAGTCTCTTCATCATTGTTGAAGATGCTATCACAGCAGCTGCATGTCTTAATAATGATCCTGATAAAATTTCTCAGTGGGCACCAAGTGGCTGGTTACTTTCAATCCTTCGAAAACCGAATCGTTATCAATTTCACGTAAAACAAACAAAGTTCGACATCCACCAATTTTTATGCAAAACCATAAAGTAGTAGAAGTTGTCTCACATAAACACTTAGGCGTTGTTCTCTCAAGTGACTGTTCTTGGCATCAACATATCAAATATATAACAGATAAAGCATGGAACAGAATTAATATAATGAGAAAACTGAAATTTAAACTTAACCGTAAATCCCTTGAAATTATATATATTGCATTTATTAGACCGTTACTCGAATATGGCGATATAATATGGGACAAATGTACACAGTATGAAAAAAAAAAAAAAAAAAAAAAAAAAAAAAAAAAACGAACTTGACAAAAATACAAAATGAGGCAGCCAGAATAGCTACTGGAACAACAAAATTGGTTTCAATATATGCTATTTATTCAGAAGTACGATGGGATTCTCTCCAGCAAAGACGAAATAATCTAACCTTATTTTACAACATGACCCATAACTTGACCCTTGAATATTTATCATCTCTCGTTCCCGAACCTATCAATAATATTTCCATTTTCCAATCTACGTAACTCGAACAATTTTGGAGCCATTAACACAAGAACAAGTCAGTATGACCAATCATTCTTACCATCAACAGTAAGAAGCTGGAAAGATTTGCCTGTTGAAGCTCACCAGAACAATACACTAAATTCCTTCTAACACTACTTAAATAAAGACAAAGCGCGAGTGCCTCAAAATTTTTACACCGGTAGCAGAAAAAGCTCGGATCCTACATACTCGCTTATGTACAAACTGTAGTTCCCTAAATTTAGATCTTTTTATGAAAAATATTACTGACTCTCCTCTATGTAGTCGTGGTAGTGTAGAAGATGCCCAGCATTTCTTTTTTCACTGTCATAAATACCAAGCTGAACGTAACGAATTCTTAAACTCTATCTCTTTGTATCACACCCATCTTTACATCTTCTCTTACAAGAAGAGTTAACACTACATGTAGCTGTAGAAACAAACAAAATAATCTTTGAAAAGGTCCAAACATTTATAATAGAAACTAAAAGATTTTGACGTACAATATTGTGTATAATACCATGAAAACTATTTGCGAATGCTACTGTAACAAATTTCTGATCCACTAGCCTGGTTAACGATGTATGCTTGTGCCCTCTCTCTCAATGTTTCTCTCTTTACTGCTTATAATAATAATGATAATAATAGTGGTGATGATGGTGAAAATGATGATGATAATAATGATAATGGTGGTGATGATGGTGGTGGTAGTGATGATGATGATGCTAATTGTAGTGGTGGTGATGATGATAATAATAATGATAATGATTATTATTATTGTTACTATTAATGTTATTATTATTGTTAGTGTTATTATTATTTTTATTACCATTATCATTATACTCTTTTATTTAGTCGCTCTAAAATTGTTCTTCATAGTATTCTATTTTTTTTTTTGAATATTTGTAATGTATTTTTGCAATATTTCTCTTTGCATTGGCACTTTGCACACATTTTTCCCACTGGTATTACTTTTGTAGTTTTCCTTTCATTTTCTTTCTCTTAATTTTTCTTTGTTCCAAATGTCATATAGTTATTATATACATATATACTGAAATATGATATTTATCATTTAGCAATATCTTCTTATGTATAATAAAAGTGTATAATTTTGTATTAGGCTATCAAGTGCCATCAAATCAACAGCTGATAAATATATATTACAGGAAAAAAACCTTATAAGTATTCTTATGCTTCCCATTACGAAAACACGCCAATTCAAATATATTGAAAATTTTACAACCCAAAAAAGGAAAATTTTCAGATAAAAAAAAATCTGATATTTTTCATATTTTTTCTCAAAACATAGATTGTGGGTACTCGTTAGAACCGCCTCGGCGAGGCGGTTCTAACGAGTACCCACAATCTATGTTTTTAGCAAAATAATAAAAATAATGCATACCCCTGTAAACCCCAGTTTTACTATATAAAAGTGGGGTTTTAGGGGGTCAAAATTATATAGGCGTGTTTTCGTGATGCATTCTAATTCTGCTTTTTTATTTCATGTGAATATCTATGTTGTATTGAAGAATGAAAATGAAATATGTTTAAACGAAATGAGAGCAATTTGCTTTTCTTCAAAAAAGCTTACATAGAATTACTCGTTTAATCAAATTGATATGAAAACGACTAGGTTCTACTTTTGAGAACTCAGATAAAGGACTCTACAGGGACCTTATGACTCGTAATTTTGAGCGTCAGCAAATTAAAGGAGATGTGTCGATCGAATAAAACTAGTTTAAGACTCTTTTCAATAATAAGAACAGGTGGGAATCTACTGGCCGTTACGCAGGCTGTCAACTGGCTGCCGTCATTAGGAGCGGAATTCGGGACAAAATACTTGTGATTTTGCACTTAAGAACGATTCTCTGACCAGTAATTACAAGATGGGTAACGTAAGTCATAGTCACGTGTCAAAAATTTAAACCGAATATAAATTCTGGATTAAGTTCTCAATTCGTAGCGGTAAGTTGAAGTTTTCTGTTATTCACATGGTTCCTTCTGGACATGTGCATTGAACTTCAGGTTGCTCATTAATGCAAATGTACTTTGTTGAACCATTGTCTACAGGTCATCAATAGAGAAACGCTTACACACACTTGAAGGTTGAAAATGGAAAATACGAATATATAAGAGAACATAACCGAATTTTCAGATATTGAAAATGAAGCGCGGTCGATTTTAAAATGTCATTCATATGAAGGAAACCTTTGCTGTAGTTTTGAAAATTATTGTTACTGATAGGAATATATGACAAACCCTGTGTGTTCTAATGTATTATAGAGAAGGCCATCATAATAGTATTTGCACTCTTACATTGTCACACTTACCTTATTTTCGTGTTACATTGGTAGCCGTTGAACTGAGGTACAGATTTCTCATTGAAAAGTACCAGGGAATATCCATCAAGGAGCACAACCATTGACGTAATGGGCATGTTGCATGCACATCGGTTTCCATCACATGTCCTCTGCTCCTGCTTGTACCTACTTTGATTGTTACATGTGCCGTGTGGTCGAGGAGTGTAAATCATTGAAATCCAACTTTTAAATACATGTTTTTGACAGTCTAGTGCTTTATTTTGATTAAGACAATGACACATTCATTCAATGCAATTATTAGACACACCTCGACCCCGGTATGCTCTGGGCAAAAACGTTCCTCGAGGTATAGATACTCTTTACGTGATGCTCCGATGCTAGCTTTAATCAGTACCTAATGGCTTGCAGAAACGGCCCATCCTGGGGCCCCTTGGATACAGTATTGAAGTGTGGGTTCTTATGTTTCATGCTTGGCAATATGTCATTTAAGTAATTCTTTGTCTTTAGAATCTTTATCGCAGCTTGTATATTTGTATACTATATGCTTTGTTGCCAACATTGCCTGTGAGTCTCTGATAATTATGTGTTGGATGACTTTGTGTATTGTCATCCCAGTAAGCATTCTACATAAATCTACAGCGGGCCGTTAGCGGCCCGTCAGGGTAGCTGACGGGCCGCTAACGGCCCGCTATAGATTTATGTAGAATGCTAGCAGGGATAATGTTTGTATATTTCTATTTTATATTTTATACAACGAGCTAAGAAACTATGAAACTTAAACTATTAAATTCTACATGGCGGAATTACTTGTAACGATAATTTGTCTGCAAAGCAGCGTGTCCGTCTTTACTAGAATCAGCCCGCGAGGGTATCTATAATGAAATGTGTACAAGGTATCTCTGTGTATAAAGGGTATCATTTATTAAAATCCGAGTATACGGTCCCTAAAAATATATTTAGTGCATCATTCAAACAACACCATTTTCATTTAAACTTTATAACACAGTGTTAATGCTGTCATCGTTGACAGTAGCACAGTATGGCAATTATTCATCGAAATTGTTGATTTTGACAAAGGAGTGTAAATGCATCCAGTAGAAAATGTGATTTGTAGCTGAATGTTTCAAAAAACGAAAAGGGGTCAAATATCAAGCACACATAGATAAATAAAGTGAAGCTAGTTACCGTCACTGGCGGTGTCATTTTTCTCATAAAAATGACGAAAGTAGTCAAATCCTTTGGCAAACTGTTTTGAATCGAGCATTTGGCCGCTGATTTATCACCAAAATATGGTCTGTTTCAATGTTCATGTCACGTGACTATGACGTACGTTACCCGCTCTGAATTAATGCATCCGGTCGATTTTCATATCAGACCCTCATCCGGTAACACACTCGCGGAAACGCCCGTGTGCACTTTATTTCGTATGTACAGCGTATCCATTAAATCTCCCCAACACGTACATGTAGTGCGCCTCAGTTTTGGTAGTCAAATATGGAATTTACCTTTAAAAACGGGCCGCGCAAAGTGACAATATACCGGCCTCGGTGAATAAGTTGTATGCTCGTCTGACTGGTGATCAAGAGGTTGCGGGTTCAACCCCCGCCGGGTCGGCAACATTCTGTCGTGGGATTTGAGCCGTACAACCTCAACACAAACAAAAGCGAAAATGTGTCATCAAACATGCGCAAAATACACAGATTAAGGTTCATCTCGCGCATGCGCAAAGTATCATCCGGGCATTTGTTTTCCATTCATAAATTCTATGGTAGCGAATGATTCTATTTCCAGACAGCGAAGGTCCTGATCAAACTGTGCGGATGCGCAGGCTGATCTGGGCCTTCGCTGTTTGCAAATCCCCGAAGACACAATTTCGCAAGGCGAGGCCAAAATGTTCAAATATCAGGCTAGAATCATAATTTAGTTTGCACTTATTGCTCTTTAGTACATTACTTTGGCTTTTCTAGAATGTAAAGAGCGAATTTGTCCTAGGTCTTCACTATTCACGCATACAAAAAGTGTGATTGTCCCACAGTACATGCATGAAGTATTGTGTGTCTGGTGACGGATCTAACCTTCCAAGTTAATTCTATACATGTGATGTAAACTGTTGTGCCAACAGTTTACATTATATGTAAAAAATTAATGTCATCACGAAAATATGCCTATATAACTTGACCCCCTTAAACCCCACTTTTATATAGTAAAACTGGGGTTTACAGGAGTATGCATTATTTTTCTTATTTCTGCTCAAAAACATAGATTGTGGGTACTCGTTAGAACCGCCTCGTCGAGGCGGTTCTAACGAGTGCCCACAATCGATGTTTTGAGCAGAAATATGAAAAATATCAGTTTTTTTTTTTATCTGAAAATGTTCAGTTTTTTGGAGTTGAAATTTTCTGTATATTTGAATAGGCATGTTTTTGTAATGTGGACCTATCGTTGACTACCATAATAACCCAAAGTATTAGGACAGACTGGACTGAACAGATCAGACGCCGCAAGAGCCATGTGATTCACTATAGTCTAGTGTATATTTTCTGATACTTTGCGATCATTAAACTCATTCCGCATTAAGAAAACACGCCTATTTAAATATATTGAAAATTTCACCACCAAAAACTGCAAGTTTTCAGAGAAAATTTCTGATATTTTTCATATTTCTGCTCAAAACATAGATTCTGGGTACTCATTAGAACTGCCTCGAGTTCTGCTCAAAACATAGAATGTGGGTACGCGTCGCCGAGGCGGTTCTAACGAGTACCTTCAATCTATGTTTAGAGCAGACATAAGAAAAATAATGCATACCGCTGTAAACCCCAGTTTTACTATATAAAAGTATGTTTTAAGGGGATCAAAATTATATTGGTATGTTTTCGTGATGGGGATATTTGAAAATGTATACAATGGTCATTGATGAGGCTTTATAAACCGTAACTAGAAAACTTTACACCTCAGCTGTTTTTAGTTTTATGAGTGTTTTTAATTGTTTTCAAGGGTAATTCCTTTCAGAATGTACAATGTATCTACACTGTTTACCCCTTATCCAGCATTATTGTAGACAAATTAACAGGTAGTCATCACGAAAACACACCTATATAATTCTGATCCCCTTAAACCCATCTTTTATCTAGTAAAACTGGGGTTTATAGGGGTATACATTATTTTTCTTATTTCTTCTAAAATAATAGATTGTGGGTACTCGTTAGAACCGCCTCGCCGAGGCAGTTCTAACGAGTACCTACAATCTATGTTTTGAGCAGAAATATGAAAAATATCAGAATTTTTTATCTGAAAATTTTCATTTTTTGGTGGTAAAATGTTCAGTATATTTATATAGGCGTGTTTTCGTAATGAAAGTGTTTTTTTTTTTTTTTTAAATTTTAGGACAAGTAGGGTAATTAGTTAAGGTATCTTAACAGTTCAAAGATGCATGAAAAATGACTACTGTGCTTTCGACATCTTTCAGAAAGTCATTTTTTTATTGCTTGGCGCTTTATACAGAAGAAGAAAATTGGCAAACTTTTGTCATGATTTATGCAAAACCATCTGTCGTAACTATCTATGCACAAAGTTGTATATTCTAGATAGTTTTAAAAAATCAAACATTTTCACTTTTTCCCATAGTATAAAGTAAAAATGAATGCAAATTAAGCAGAAATCTGAAGGGTACGTAACCTGGAGGCAGACTTTCAACAAGTTCCGCTAAATCAATTTTTCTGAACTTTTCACAATATTGTTGCGCAACATCCATAATTCAAAGTCATTAAAGAAAAGTAAAAACTATCTTCTATGGCAAAAAAATAAAAAATGTCACTTTACTATAGAAGTTACATAGGTCAGACCAATTTTTAGCCGTAAATTTAATTTTAGGGTAAATACTTGAGAACAAAACACAGAAACAGAAAAGACAAATGGTTTCTGATAAGCTATTGTCAATCAGAACAAAATAATTTCATTCAGCAAAAACCCCCTTTCCATTACGAAAACACGCCTATTCAAATGTACTGAAAATTTCACCACCAAAATAAAATGAAAATTTTCAGATAAAAAATCTGATATTTTTCATACTTCTGCTCAAAACATAGATTGTGGGTACTCGTTAGAACCGCCTCGTCGAGGCGGTTCTAACGAGTACCAACAATCTGTGTTTTGAGCAGAAATAAGAAAAATAATGCATACCCCTGTAAACCCCAGTTTTACTATATAAAAATGGGGTTTAAGGGGGTCAAAATTTTATAGGTGTGTTCTCGTGATGCCGAGTGATGTAGAAAGGACAGAAGTAGTCAGTAGCGCGTGCAGATTTACTGTATATTGCGCATGCGCCCATGCACCCATTATGAATCTGTCACTGATTCATAACAATTTGAAAATGAGAAAGCGCACTACAAAACCAACAATAAGACCTGTGCAACCAGTAAAGACTCAGATCAGCCTGTACATCCACCCAGTATTACAACGGTTCTCGTCCGTCTTTTGATAGCCTGGAGGCTGTAGAAGGCACATGCGATCAGCAAAGACTCTGATCACACTGCGCGGATGAGCAGTCTGATCTAAGTCTTCGCTTCCCGTACATGGCTTATTGTAGGTTTTCTCGGCCACTGGCTCAAATTCTGTGAGAAGTATTAGATTTGGCTGATGCAAAGAATATGTTTAATGAATCAAATCAAATGAGTATATTATCACTGCCTACGCTTTTACGCTTGTCTAAAGTTTATACAAAGTGCCGTAGTTACCCCGAATACTCCTAACTGTACGTGTCTTTAACCCTTTCCACCCTGAGTTAATGAAATGGCCTGTTCCATCAACAAAGTTGGACATGTCCATTGTTGCAATTAGGGATGTCAGTCAAACTTCATACACAGAATGGCAAACAGTGAAGTTCCTGATGAGACGGCTAATTATGAGATATCTCATCAAAAGCTACACTGTTGGCTGTGGCAAGCATTGTTGTCCCTGATCAGACATCGCGTTCTGCGTCAATCAATTTTGGTCTACAAAGCTTCTCGAGGCTTGTCTATCTAAAAACTTAGGGAAAACATCAAACAACGTAATTAATTTACAATTTAGCAGAATTCCGTCAACACCGTTTTGTGTATGGAAATTTGGAAAATTTCTAACTGGTTTTTGATTGAGAGTCTTTGCAACTGCCCACACTGTTAGCAAAGGGCCTTCTTTGATCAGCAAATAGGCCCAGATTAGAGCCTGATTCGGGCTTCCTCTGTTCGCTTTGAATTAGTGCAACCATCTCCAGTTAAACTACCAGTACAAATTACTTGCATGTTTACCATAAGGAATGCTACTTTTGTGTGACAATGAATACACCTCAATAGCTCGAACACCGATGGCTCGTTTACCATGGATCATTTTTGAGTCCCTATGAAATTCTTCCGGTACATGTAGATCAAGAAAACAAATATTTAGGTAAATGTTCTGATTTTATCATGAAATTATATGTTGTGTGTACTCATTAGAGTCGCCTCATCGAGGCGATTCTAATAAGTACACTCAACATACAAGATCGAAAACAATTCCCTAATTTATCACCATTTGCTTCCTGACTTGTGCCATAATTAACCCTCAGTGGCTCGAACTACCCATATCTCGAACAAATTGCCATGGTCCTAATGATGTTCGAGCCATTGAAGTTCGACTGTACAATAAAGCCAGTGTTATACATAGAGGATCTTACATAAATGGTCATTTCATATAAAGTTTATGAAAGGAGTTTTTGTCGAGTTTCATTTTTAAATGAAATGACCAGGAATATAAGGTTCTGTTTATCACATAACTTCTAATCTGGGCCCAGTTGTTCAAAGCTAACGACGTCGTTAGTTAACGATTCGTTAAAATTTACATCAAGTGATACGCAAATATGCTGAAATTTTTTGCTGAAAAAATGTGAGTAGCTTTTGCAGTGCAAAAGCTACTCACATTTTTTCAGCAAAAAATTTCAGAAAATTGTATATTGAATCTGCTAAAATAGTTAACGAAATGGCCTTTAACGAGCTCGTTAAGCTAACGACGCTTTAAACAACCGGGCCCTGTATTTAATGGCAGTACTTGTAGAAGTGGAACATTACGAAAACACGCCTATTCAAATATAAAGAAAATTTCACTTCCAAAAACTGAAAATTTTCAGGTAAAAAACTGATATTTTTCATATTTCTGCTCAAACATAGATTGTGGGTACTCGTTAGAACCGCCTAGGCGAGGCGGTTCTGACGAGTACCCACAATCTATGTTTTGAGCAGAAATAAGAAAAATAATGTATACCCCTGTAAACCCCAGTTTTACTATATAAAAGTGTGGTTTAAGGGGGTCAAAATTATATAGGTATGTTTTCCTGATGCATTTTTTGAACACAAAACATAACGTTGTCACGGTCGGCGTCATGACGTTACTCGCAGGTAACCAAGTGTTATAAATGTATGTAACGTGGGGTCATATTTTTATGACATGAAGCTATCCACTGAATAATAGCGACAACATACGAGGGGAGTTCAATAAGTTCGTAGAACTCGGGGTTTAACTCACAGATTGGAAGATGGTTTCAACATTATTTTTCAATATAATCCCCCTTTACTTCAATGCATTTGGTCCACTTTTCTTTTAAGCAGTCTATGCCTTTGAAATAAAAGTCGTCTATTTGGTCCTCAAACCAAGCCTCTGTAGCAGCCTTGAGCTCATCATCGTCCCGAAATCTCGTTCCACGCAAGTGGGACTTCAAATTCGAAACAGATTATAATCACTTGGGGCCAGGTCTGGACTGTATGGCGTGTGATTTAACTGCTCGAACTTGCACTGATGAATAGCCGCTTGTGCAACTCTGGACTTGTGCACAGGGGCATTATAATGCAAAAGAAGGACACACACCAGCAGCTAGCTTTCCCCTTCGTTTTTCTTTAATAGCAACCCTTAATTGTTTAATGACATCGGCATATATTCTCCTGTAATTGAAGTACCAGCAGGCTTGTAATCTATCAATATAATCCCTTTGGAGTCCCAAAACACCATGGCCATTACCTTGCTGGCTGATGGTTGGGTAAGAAATTTCTTAGGTTGGGGTGAGCCAGGGTGCTTCCATTGCATGGACTCTTTTTTAGTATCTGGGTCCCAGTGGTGAAGCCAATTTTCATCTTCTGTACAAGACGAGTGTGAAAGTCTTCTGGATTGGCAATGTACACTTCCAGAAGTTCTTGACTTGACTCTACCTTTTTTGACATGCCTAAATGTTCATGGATTAAAGTGTAAACACTTCCATTAGAAATACCACATTCTGAAGCAAGTTTGGCAACTTTGATTCGGCGATTGTTTAGCACAAATCTCTCAACACGGTCGATCATCTCCTGGCTGATGACATATCAGCAGGGCGACCTGGTCTTGGGTCATCTTCTAAAGAGTCTCGCCCACGTTTAAATTCTACTGACCACTTTGCCACTGTGGAATACTTTGGGCTACTATCACCATACACATCAGCTTTGCACCAATGGGTTTCTTTGGCCTTTGCACCCTTCTTAGTGAGGAACTTTATGACTGCTCTGAACTCAATATTCACTGTACAAAAATGAAAAAAAAATCTTGAATTGTATAGAAAAATACGAGTTCTACGAACTTATTGAACTACCCTCGTATCATAAAGGCAGATACGATAAAAGATCTTGATTTTCATTAGGATAGAAAGTTTTGCTACGATTTTTTATTAAAGCATAATAATGTAACGATTTTCTGACAGATTAAAAAAAAAGGCAGGAGTGTATACTTTGAGCTTTAAAATGGAAGACAACTTGATTATTTTCCCGTCTTACTTTAACTTCTTTTGAGTGATATTTAACATGTAACTGGGCCGCGCCAAGCGGAAAGGTGTCTTCGAGCATGCGTAAAATACACAGATTCATATTCATCTAGCGCATGCGCAAATTTTTATCCAGGCATTTGCTCCCCATTGATACATTTTATTGCGTTCAATGATTTTGTTAGCGCACAGCAAAGGCCCTGATCAGACTGCGCGGATGCGCAGGCTGATCTGGGCCTTCGCTGTCCGCAATTGCCCAAAAGACACGTTTTCACATGGCACGGCCAAACTGTCACAAAACGAAATCCTGACAACCAATACACCTGAGCTAAAACTATTGTTCGCAGGTGAATCCCCAAACGTTCACAAATGATATACATCATTCTGCAACCTGAGGTTGACTAATACTACTTGTTGTTTACACGTAGGTTTTGAAAGCAGTTCAATCAGAACTGTTATTCTACCACACCTTTAAAGGGACTTGCCACATTATGTAGATTTTCTGTAATTTTACAAGGGAGACGAATTTTATGACTTCCTGTTTGCTCTTCAGCACGCAAATATCCTTGTAAAAAGAGGTCTTCCCTAACAGGAAAAAATTTGCTTCCAATGCGAGCATTTCATTTTCTTTTTAGAATATACTCCTTTACAGAAAGGAGGCAAAATAATAATGTCAGTGTTTCCTCCCTTGAATGCGTATTCCTGAAACGATGATGTTTTATAAACCCTTGTCCTGCTGAACCCGGATAAACGCTGCCTTTGCAAACAGTGTAGATCCAGATCAGTTGGCTTATGAAGAAGCAAACTAATCTGGATCTGCACTGTTTGCCATTAAGTATGTGAATCTATATCAACAACCTTGACTAAGTTATCTGATTGGCTGAAAATTAGAAATTGGTGTGGCTTCTTAATTTATTCAGCAGGACAAGGGTTAAAAGATGCAATAACATTATATGAATGAACCAGTTGTGAATGATTGCAGCTTAATGAATAGATGTCGCAAAGTGAAAAGGAAACTGACACTATTTGAAAGCAGCTAAAAACTAGATCACATCACGTAAACATGCCTGTATAATTTTGACCGCCTTAAACCCCACTTTTGTATAGTAAAACTAGGATTTACAAGGGTATACATTACTTCCTTATTTCTGCTCAAAAACATAGATTGTGGGTACGTGTTAGAACTGCCTCGGCGAGGCGGTTCTAACGCGTACCCACAATCTATGTTTTGAGCAGAAATATGAAATATTGAATAGGCATGTTTTCGGAATGGACAGGCCTGTGCAAACAATGCAGACCCAGATTAGGCCAGATCAGATCAGGTCAGAAGTTACACTGTTTACCTGTTCTTCCAGCAGTTTTAGAAACATCAACAGCGGTGAAATGGATCTGTTTATGTTGTCCTTATTTGTGCCTATATCTCTTTCTTTTTGGTCTTCGGGAGGGCTGTGCTTCGTGATTGTGGTATTTTCTGAGTATTTGCACTGATATTAGGATAAATGTATGCTAAGGGGTAGACTGGTACCAGTCTACAGTGACTGAATATTTTTTTTATAATCTTGTTTGATAATCCACTAAAATAAAACCAAAATAATATCATGACTATAAAGGCTGGTCACTAGTGACCAGCCTTTATAGTCATGATATTAGTTTGGTTTTATTTTAGTCGACTACATTCTGATATAGTGACCAGCCTTTATAGGCATGATATTATCTGGTTTTATTTTAGTGGATTATCAAGCAGGATTATAAAAAAGACAAAAATATCAAATCACTGGAGATTGGAGCCAGCCTAGCTAAGGGGTAAAGGTGTCCAAATATCGAGAGAGGATATGGTACAATAAACCTAGATATTGAAGACGCGATTGACGAACAATGAAGCCACTAGCAAGACTGTGCGAATACATGTACTGACATATCGTCAACGTTCCCTGAGTAAGGTGAAAATAATCACCTGACTGTGGTAAACATAAACACAAAAATCATTTCTCATTTTCTCATAAGCGAAGAACCAGGTGTTCGTTCTATATATGAGCATCAAGGTGATAAAATATACCTTAGCAGATGTGCGTCCGGCAAATACACAAACCTGCCTGCACACTTTGATTTGATTCTTCACTGGAGTCTGTTGACAGCCAGTGAGCCAAAGTACCTTTTAGTAGACAGAAAAAGGCTCTGCTCATACTGTACGGTTGCGCCGGTTGATCTAACACTTTGCTAGTGTACATGTCATAAGGTACAATTTCTTACATTGTTGCTGATATAGGAGACATACCATAGTAAAATGGGCAATGGTGCTGGAATGCGAATACCCAGACACACCTGCGCATCAACACATGCTACGAGTCTGCGCTGTTAGAACGGACAGGTCATGTGGACCATGGCCGTCGTGTTCTCTAATACCATGGTGTGTGCATTGCTGATTATAAACTGATACATGTTAATTACATGTTGTTCGTTATTGTCTGTCGATGGATATACGCTAATATAAACTGTCGAAATTCTGTTAGTGATTTTCCTTTGTTTGTAGTCGAACTTTCATCTTTGTTTCATCACAGTATTGATAAGTTAATTAAGTTTTCTCCGTTGATCCACTGATGATTTGAGGAACTCCTACGGGTGAACAATTATGTTTACCACATTAGTACGTTATGATAGCATGAACTGACTTAGTACTATTAACGAGAATTTGACGCACATCCTCCCCCAACAACTACTCCATAAAAAAGGCTTAAACCACCCAACAAGGTTTTGTTCTAATGAGCGTTTTAAAGCAGTAGTAGTTTGAAACTCGCTTTGTTCAATCTGTTTTCCATGAAATGTTGTTTTGTGTTTTATCTTTTCATATAGTTGTGTTACATTACGAAAACATGCCTATATAATGTTGACCCCCTTAAACCCCACTTTTATCTAGTAAACCTGGGTTTACAGGGGTATCCATTATTTTTCTTATTATTGCTCAAAAACAGAGATTGTGGGTACTCGTTAAAACCCGCCACGCCGGGACGATTCTAATGAGTACCCACAATCTATGTTTTGAGCAGAAATTTGAAACATATCAGAATTTTTTATCTAATGTTTTTCAGGTGAAATGTTCTATAATACAAGTTTTTGTAATGTCTCCTGGCTGGACCTACATTTATGTTATTGGTTGCAAACATACCTATATATTTGACGTCATATCCTCTAATTACTGTAGATAATAATAGTATGGAACATTTCCAGGAAGGCCACAATCACAGAACATTGCCTAACAATGACGCCAAGAAGAAGTACAAATAAATTATCATTACGAAAACACACCTTATTAAAATACATAGAAAATTTCACCTCGAAAAACTGAAAATTTTCAGATAGAATAAACTCTGATATTTTTCATATTTCTACTCAAAACATAGATTGTGGGTACTAGTTAAAACCCACAAGCAGAAATAAGAAAAATAATATATACCCCTGTAAATCCCAGTTTTCATTACGAAAACAACCCTATTCAAATATACTGAAAATTTTACCACCAAAAAAAAAAAAAAAAAAAAAAAAAAAAGAAAAAAGATAAAAATTCTGATATTTTTCATATTTCTGCTCAAAACATAGATTGTGGGTACTCGTTTTAACCGCCTCGGCAAGGCGGTTCTTACGAGTACCACAATCTATGTTTTTGAGCAGAAATAAGAAATGTAATGTATACCCCTGTAAACCCCAGTTTTACGATATAAAAGTGGGCTTTAAGGGGGTCAACATTATATAGTCATGTTTTGTGATGTACTATACAAAAGTTGGGTTTAAGGGGTCAAAATTATATAAGCATGTTTTCGTGATAGATAGACAGTACACAAGTCACAAATCAAAGAAAAGCAACGTATCTAGCTTTCTCTTCCCAAACAAAATGATCATAAAGTCAGACAGTATACATCAAACGCAACAATAAGACAACGAACAGAACAAAACATGTAAAGATCCCCGAGGCAATCAGTCATAATGCCACACAAAGAAAAAGCAACACCAGAACCACTGACTTGGCACGATTAGTAGTTAAACTCACCTGGGATATGTAGATATCCGTTGATCCACTGGTACCGAACCTTCAAACTGGATTCAAACGTTGTAAAACACGCTCAGCAAACCATTACGAAAACACGCCTATATAATTTTGACCCCCTAAAACCCCACTTTTATATAGTAAAACTGGGGTTTACAGGGGTATACATTATTTTTCTTATTTCTGCTCAAAAACATAGATTGTGGGTACTCGTTAGAACCGCCTCGGCGAGGCGGTTCTAACGAGTACCCACAATCTATGTTTTGAGCAGAATAATGAAAAATATCAATTTTTTATCTGAAAATTTTCCTTTTCTTTGGTTGTAAAGTTTTCAATATATTGAATAGGCGTGTTTTCGTAATGAAAGCAAAAACAAAGCACACAGAGAAAGAAAGGGAAAGCACCATTGGTAGACAGTGAACGTGAAGTGACCATAATGCTAGTACCAGAACAAGAAAAATAACACACAAAAACAAAACAGACAGCAAATTGGACAGCCATATTACGGACGACTATAATGCTACAATAAAAGCAGAATGTAACATGTAGCGAGGGATGACAGTCTTGCAAAGGAAGATCAACACAAGAACCACTACCAAAGAATGATCAGTATTGCCGTATTCGACCTAATTACTGCACTGTGCGCTTAGGTTTTTCAAACTTACAGGACACGCTCATTTGTGGTCAGATATGTATCTATCTACTAAGGATACTATAAAAATAATCAGAAAAGGACTTATTTAATGATGACTATGCGATTTTTCTGACTTTCTTTACAAAGGCATATGTTGTGGGTACTCATCGATGCAATTCAAATGAGTACCCACAACATATGCCTTTGTAAAGAAGTAAAGAAAAAAGTACACTGGTTGTAATCTGAAGACTACGGAATTTCTTGACTGTGCGCTTATAGGGGTATGTGCGGTAATTAGGTCGAATACGGTATATAGTTCACCCGCCAAAGTCAAGAAAAAAGTACACTGGTTGTAATCTGAAGACTACGGAATTTCTTGACTGTGCGCTTATAGGGGTATGTGCGGTAATTAGGTCGAATACGGTATATAGTTCACCCGCCAAAGTCAAGAAAAAAGTACACTGGTTGTAATCTGAAGACTACGGAATTTCTTGACTGTGCGCTTATAGGGGTATGTGCGGTAATTAGGTTGAATACGGTATATAGTTCACCCGCCAAAGTACTTTAAACGATTGCATTTTCTACATATGTACTTATTAGTGCCAATTTATATAAAGCCTTTATGCACACTATATACAGCGTATGAGCTAGGCTTTATTTCAGGAATGTTTTCATGTGACGTTGCAAAAGCGTTTCCTTTAGAGCGGCCTACACTCTTTGACGGCAAAAATAAAAATGGGTAACCAAGTAAAGACCACATCCCTCCAAAGGCACCGGATAAAGGTTGAATTACATGAAATGGCATAACAATTTCTTCTTTCTCCGCGTTTGGCTATTATTATTATTTTTTCACATATTGATTTCAAACACACTTGTTTTTTTTTTTAAAATACAAAAAACAAAACAAAAACAAACATTCTTGCATAAAATTCTATGAACATAGCTGTTTGAAGCTATGCTTAAATGGGTTAGAAGTCGTGTTCAAACAACAACACCCATGTTCAAATCATGAAATCCACATGCTGTTTGACACGGGTTTTGATCTTTTGAAATCACAAGAGGGGACTTGCTTTGTTTACGTTACGTTGAGCGACGTAACGTTGTCCCCCTGAACGTAGCATTGTAAAATTTTATGATGATGTCAGAACGCCTTTGCAACGTTCTAAACTAGCCGCCATCTTGGTTTTACGGTGGCACTGGAAGAGGTTATATGGAGTTTTGGGCCGTTTTTGTCATAGTTTGCCGTTGGAATCATAAGTTACGCAAGAATAACAACCATCCATGGTTATTTCATTGCAATAACATTTGCCGGGTCCCTCGGAAGATATTTGAACACTCGGCCTAGCTGCCTCGTGTTCAAACAGCTTCCTCGGGACCCCGCAAAACCATGGGCGATCCCAATAATAATACAAAGGCGGATCTGAACAAACGTCACTACTTCTTAAGCGTAAATACAGAAAGAATCATACATATTATAAAAGTAGACTGGAACCATAAACAAAATCATACACAAAACAACCTCGTTATTAGAAAAAGAAGACATAGGGAAACAGTCAAGACAAAAGTCAAAACACAATGGCTTCATATTATACACAGTATTCATAAATAACGGCACGAAAAAATTCTTTGGCAAAGACAGCTTTTATACCAAAGGGAAATTTATATACCCGGTAAAATAAGTACGTGAACGTCCGCATAGGTGACGACCCCCACTCCCTCCGCCCCGTCTTCCTTTTACTACATAAAGTGGTGAATTGTAGGGTACGTGTGTGGTGGTGGGATTATGACCGAAATCTGAATACACGAAACATTTCTTCATGGCTGTGTAAGAAATAAAAAAAATAGGGAAACGGTTTGTTTATTAAATCGTCCACCAAAAAGGAAAAAAAAAAGAAGTCATAAAAGTGTCTCCCTTGTAAAACATGGCGGAAAATATATCCAGGCCCCTTTACATGTTTTTTTTTTTTGTTTTCTTTTTGTAATTTGAAGTTTGTTTGCAAACATATTCAATTTAAAATCATCAAAATGCCTCTGTTTACAATAGATTAACCCATTTATGCCGAATCGACTTTTCTACCTTCACCCTTCAGACCGATACATTTCCAATATAAAGGGTGCCTGGTTAGTTTTTATTTTTACCATGTTTTATAGAAATTTCTGTATTGAATGCAAACAGTGTAGACCCTGATCAGACGCCGCTGTTCTGGGTCTGCACTGTTTGCCAATGTCCCTTTTCTGGAACGCTAGGCATAAATGGGTTAATTTGACAAATAACTTGATTATGAATTTGAAGGTGTTATTAAGATGTCAGTTAGTCGTTTTGATTATGATAGGCAGTTATATCATTTTGAGTGGGCGGTTGAAATGTATAGTATAATATCTGCATGATCAAACTTCAAAATTGCTAAGAAGTTTTCAAAGCCACGTCCTTTTCTCTGGCATTTAGATGAAATACTATCCTGGAGTTATTTGCGACTTGAGCATTTGTTACTATCATTTTACCCGTAAAAGCGCCAAGCAAATTTGCAACAGACGACATTGTCGTCTGTTTTGAATTTTCAGAGAAAATAAGTCTTGACATTTCATGTAAATGGCAGACGATTTACATGAAATGTCGAAACTTATTTTCTATGAAAAAATGGAAACAAAGAATGTCGTCTGCCACAATTTTTGCTTGGCGGTTTTAGGGTTAAGTGTTCAGTACTTGAAAATTACGAAAGGGGATAGACTGGCATACAAACCATCACGAAAACATGCCTATATAATTTTGATCCCCGTAAACCCCACTTTTATATAAAAAAAACTGGGGTTTACAGGGGTATACATTATTTTTCTTTTTTCTGCTCAAAAACATAGATTGTGGGTAATTGTTAGAACGGCCTCGGCGAGGCGGTTCTAACGAGTATCCACAATCTATGTTTTGAGCAGAAATATGAAAAATATCTGAGTTTTTTAGCTGAAAACTTTCAGTTTTTGGTGGTGAAATTTTCTATATATTTGAATAGGCGTGTTTTCGTAATGAAAATACTACATATATGCATAATGAAGTCAGTTTATGTGGAGCACAATACGTGTTGTAATAGGGGATCCTTTGAAAACAGAGAACAAACTGAAAGAAAAAAAAATGAAAACAGCAGATTCGATTTGACTGTGTGTCTAAACGACTTACTATTGATAATGTTTTGTTTTCAAAGCACGGTTGATCACATTCACCCTACTGACATTTAACTTTTATAGGTAAAGACAATCTTTATAGGTTTCTTTTTAATTAAATAAATCTAATATTCCTGTTTCGCCAAAGCACCTTTTTGGGATTTGAACATTTTCTTTTAAACATGTTCGACAAACGTGATGATTTTAACTTTGGCATTATTAATTAACGCATTTAAGCCCAGCGTCCCATAAAAGGAACACTGGCAAGCAGTGTAGACCCAGATTAGACGCCGCGTTCTATACACTGTTTGCATTAGGTTCAGAAATGTCTACAAAACATGATAATAATAAAAACTAACCAGGCACCCCTTGTATTGGTAATGGGCATGTCCATAGAGTTATGGTAGAGGAGACCACTCGGCATTCATTGGCTACAATAGAAAGAATGAAGACTAACCTAATTCATCATATCACCAGATTTCTTAAGAGATTATACAGCAATAGTGTATATAGTGTTTAGAGGCAGGGACAATACATTCAAATTTATAATTTGAAGAAACAACCCACATCTTCTGCATGCCCTGATTTTCTCAAAATAAAGGCGTGGTATTTGACATACACTGTGCACAGGAATATTTTCATAACAAAGGGTGTACATTGTACATATAGATTACCAAGGATTCCAGATATATGTTGGTTTGGCAATTGTACATCACGAAAACATGACTATATAATGTTGATCCCCTTCAACCCCACTTTTATATAGCAAAACTGGGGTTTACAGGGGTATACATTAATTTTCTTATTTCTGCTCAAAAACATAGATTGTGGGTACTCGTTAGAACCGCCTCGCCGAGGCGGTTCTAACGAGTACCCACAATCTATGTTTTGAGCAGAAATTTGAAAAAATGTAAGAATTTTTATAAAATTTTTTTCATTTTTTGGTGGTAAAATTTTCAGTATATTTGAATAGGCTTGTTTTCGTAATTCTACTTTATGGTGTTGTAAAAATATATAGCTCCTAAAATGTACAAAAACAAAACTTCTTTGAAATAATTTAATGAGACTCAAGGACGAAGCATTAAAGGCTCCATATTCCTCAAAAATAAACATTTTATTACCCAAAAAAGCTTTAATAAATTGATATCTGGTATTAAAACAATAATAAACTGTGGCATCTGACAGCCTGTAAAATTTTAGTTAGTCTCTTGTTCTTGAAATGAAATGATTCTTTATCGTATCTCTGAATTAATGTAGCCAACATTAATTCAGAGATACGATAAAAATCATTTCATTTTTGATCCACTTCACAAACGAGAGACTAACTGAAATTTTACAGGCTGTCAGATGCCACATTTAACGATCTTATTAATACTATATATCAATTTATTAAACGTTTCTTGGATAAAAAAATGTCTGTTTTTGAGGAATATGAAGCTTTTAAATTCCACAAAGAAATAAGAAAAGATTTTCTATTTCTCTGGAAAAAAAAAGAAGATACCCAGGAAATACCACAATCACGAAGCAAAGCCTTTCCGAGGCACCAAAATAAGGACGAGGAATAGATATAAAGACCAAACGTCGAATATGAAACCACAGATGCATAGACAAAGACCTGCAACAGAGGAACCGCCTTGGGGTCCTGTTTTATCTGTATTTAAGGCCATCGTTTTGGGCCATATGTAGGAAAATGTGTTCTCCTGTCCATAATTTTATAAATAGACCAAACTATTTTGAGAAACTTACTCCAGCTGCTGATATATAGTTATTCTTCACTGTCATTACGAAAACACGCCTATTTTACCACCAAAAATGGCAATTTTTCAGATAAAAAAATCTGATATTTTTCATATTTCTGCTCAAAACATAGATTGTGGGTACTCGTTAGAACCGCCTCGTCAAGGCGGTTCTAACGAGTACCCACAATGTATGTTTTTGAGCAGAAATAACAAAAACTAGAGCTGGTGTTTGTAAAACACTATGCCCCCAACTGCCTGACTCTAACACTGTTTGACTCCAACACTGCTTAGCCATGACGGTAACAACAGTACAAATATATGATTTCAATGTTATTTTATCAAAGGGAAATAACTCTAAAATAGGAGATGATTGGGATAAGAAAAAAATACGGATCACCTATTTTTTCATGAGGAATCAAAACATGAAATTTCAAAACATTAGCATACATGGTTCTAAACTTATGCTATACACAATAAAGCAACAACATTAAATGGCCCGAAATTGCGAAGGGCCATAACTCCAACATTTCATTTAATTGGTTCAAAATTTATTCAGGTGATCTCCTCCTCAATCCCAATCAGTATACCAAATATCATGGCTCGAGCTTAAATACTTTTTGAGATATCTTGCTGAAAAAGTCAAAATGCCTAGAACTACAAAGGGCCATAACTACATCAATTTTTCATGGAATTCCCTAAAAAACAAACCAGGTAATCTCCACATCATCCCCAATCAGCATATAATATTTCAAGACCCTAGCTTAAGTGCTTTTTGAGAAATCTTGCTGACAAGGTCAAAATGAGCAGAACTGCAAAGGGCCGTAACTTTATCAATATTTTCATGGAATTCTCTCAAAATATAATCGGGTAATGTACACATCATTCCCACTCACTGTATCGAATTTGAAGAACCCAGCTTAAATACTTTTCAAGATATCTTGCTCACAAGATTTAATTCTGATTTTTTTCAAAGGGGCATAACTTTAAATAAACATGCTAGACAAGAAAAAAAAATACGGGTTGGCTATTTTTTCATTGGGAACCCAAATATAAAATTTCAAAACCCTAGCATGCAGGGTTCTTAAGATATGGCATGCACAAAAAAAGCTTGATGAACGGACAAACAGTCGGATGGACAAATGAAGGCAAAATAATATGCCCCATCAATTTCATTCGAAACTGGGGGCATAATCAGGTCATCTACTCATCGCTACCAATCTATTCATCAAGTTTCAAGGCTCCAGCTTCAATAGTTTTTGAGATATTTTGTTCACAAGGGAAACATGCCCAAATTTACAAAGGGCCATTACTTATGAAATATTTTTCAGAATTTACAAAAAAAAATAATCAGGTCATCTACTCATCATTACCAATCAATTCACCAAGTTTCAAGTCTCTAGCTCTAATAGTTTTTGAGATATTTTGCTGACAAGATAAAAATGCCCAAAATAACAAAGGGGCATAACTCAAGAAGTATATTTCAAAATTTCTTCAAAAGTTAATCAGGTTGTCTACTCATCACTACCAGTCTATTCATCGTGTCAAGGCTCTAGTTCCAACAGTTTTTGAGATATTTTGCTGACAAGGTAAAATTGCCCAAAATTACAAAGGGCCATAACTCATGAAGTATTTTTCAGAATTTCTTCAAAAATTAATCAGGTCATCTACTCATCACTACAAATCCATTTACTAAGTTTCAAGGCTCTAGCTCTAACAGTTTTTGAGATATTTTGCTGACAAGATAAAAATGCCTAAAATTACAAAGGGGCATAACTCAAGAAGTATATTTCAAAATTTCTTCAAAAGTTTATCAGGTTGTCTACTCATCACTACCAGTCTATTCATCAAGTTTCAAGGCTCTAGCTTCAATGGTTTTTGAGCTATTTTGCTGACAAGTTAAAAATGCCCTAAATTACAAAGGGCCATAACTCATGAAGTGTTTTTCAGAATTTCTTCAAAAGTTAATCAGGTCATCTACACATCACTACAAATCCATTTACTAAGTTTCAAAGCTCAAGCTCTAACAGTTTTTTAGATATTTTGCTGACAAGGTAAAAATGCCCAAAATTACAAAGGGCCATAACTCAAAAGGCATTTTTTAAAATTTCTTCAAAAGTTAATCAGGTTGTCTACTCATCACTACCAGTCTATCCATTAAGTTTCAAGGCTCTAGCTCCAACGGTTTTTGAGATATTTTGCTGACAAGATAAAAATGCCCAAAATTACAAAGGGCCATAACTCATGAAGTATTTTTCAGAATTTCTTCAAAAGTTAATCAGGTCATCTACTCATCACTACAAATCCATTTACTAAGTTTCAAGGCTCTAGCTCTAACAGTTTTTGAGATATTTTGCTGACAAGGTAAAATTGCCCAAAATTACAAAGGGCCATAACTCAAGAAGTATTTTTCAAAATTTCTTCAAAAGTTAATCAGGTTGTCTACTCATCACTACCAGTCTATTCATCAAGTTTCAAGGCTCTAGCTTTAATAGTTTTTGAGATATTTTGCTGACAAGATTGCATCCATATTTTTTCAAAGGGCCATAACTCAGAAAAGGGGCATAATTCTGTCAAGAAAAAAAAATACGTATCAGCTATTTTTTCATGAGGAATCCATATATGAAATTTCAAAACAGTAGCATTCACGGTTTTAAAGTTATGCTATGCATCAAAAAGCGTGACGAACGGACGGACGGACGGACGGACGGAAGGACGGACGGACGGACGGTCGGACGGACGAACAACCCAGAAGCAATATGCCCCTCCAACTTCTTTGAAGTTGGGGGCATAATAATGTATACCCCTGTAAACCCCAGTTTTACTGTATAAAAGTGGGGTTTAAGGGGGTCAAAATTATATAGGTATGTTTTCCTGATGTCTAATTAAGTTTGAACAGATGCATTTCAATATAACTGAGAATTATGGCGTAAAATCGTGCTTTTAAAAAACACTCAAATTACGACGGAAAGAATAGAAAAAATAATAGTTTACATCGAAAAATAGTTTGACATATATATGCTTTGATATCGTGAAATACATATAGAATAGCTTATATTATATGGAAACTTGTCTCAGAAGCTAAAATCGACAAGAAATATGACAAGGCTATTTACAGAAATATTGCTGTATACATGTAGAGGCATATTTAACAGAGAATTACGTAAGATTTTTTGAAACTATCCCTGCTAACAAACATGATCAGTTATTTACCTCATGGTCAAAAACAACTTAACTAGTTTAAAAGAATATTTTAACGCACATGCCTGGCTCCTAAGCAAGGTCACAAGTCTAGTTCTTTAGCTGAAGTTTCCCTTTGGCCTGTCGCTTAGTAGTCCGAGTCTTCTCTGACGTTTAAGTGGCTTTTCTTTATTTTGATATTTAGCATTTACCGTCCGAGCAACTTAGCTATCGAAAATGCAGAATTTCCCTAACCAGTTTTGGCTGGGCACTTTTCAAAGAAAGTTCTGAATATCAATGGGCAGATAGCAACATAAAATTTTTAGAATAAACAAAAGAAACCATTTTCCAATAAATTAAATAATTTATTTCATTGGAAACTTGCATAAACAGCGTTATCACTTTATCTGATAAAGTCTACCCTCGTTGCCTAGACTGTACACAGTAAAAGCCAATTTGTTCCCCTAAAATGTCAAATATTCATTACGAAATTCAAGTTTTATCCTTTTTACAGTCATAGCGTATTAGTTTGATAATCCTTAGTGGCTATCATTACACATTAACTTCCATGCCTCTACATTGGTGAAAACCCTCATTTTAGACAGGACAGGAAAATTCCTGGGCCCAGTTGTTCAAAGCTAACGATGTCGTTAGATAAAGATTCGTTAAAATTTACATCGAGTGATACGCAAATATGCTGAAATTTTTTGCTGAAAAAAAAATGTGAGTAGCTTTTGCAGTGCAAAAGCTACTCATATTTTTTCAGCAAAAAATTTCAGAAAATTGTATATTGAATCTGCTAAAATAGTTAACGAAATGGCCCTTAACGAGCTCGTTAAGCTAACGACGCTTTGAACAACTGGGCCCTGATTTTCATAATACGAGTTACTCTGATGTTAATGGCAAATATCAATACAAAGAAAATCCACGAAGACTCGGATAAGGCTCGCCTGAACCTTTGTTGTGCGCATGTGCTTTAACGGATCTTTTCCTGGCACAAATGATAAAAAACACAAAGGTACATCTTCCCAAGGTGTAATACAAGCGACGATAATAACACTAGTTTATTGCACATGTGAACAGCGGAACCACAGCTCAGTCTATTCATCAGACCTCTCTCGCAACGCAATATACAAGTATAACTAATTGGGTAGCAGAAATGTTCCTATTCAAACTGCAAGTATGTGTATGTTGGTTTGCGCATTCCTATTTTCTCTACGTCATTGGGTATTTCCCTTGACTGAAACCATTATCTGAACCTTTCCGAATAACAACCGATCTAATATTATACAACTGGGTCGCACTTTGTGAAAGTGTTCCTTTAGAGCATATGTGTACATACATGTAGAATGCGAAGATCAGCCTCTGCATTCGCATAGTCTAGGCAGTGAAGTCCCAGATCAGACTGCGCCTCTGTGTGCTTCTGTGCAGTCTGATCAGGGTCTTCTCTGTCCACAGACAGAATCAGTTAACACTAAAGATTATAATGATCATTATTGCATAAAAAGCAGTGTCGCACGTAATTAACAGCCGTGCATTAACCGGCGAAAAGCCATGTATTAACAAGGCAATTCACGCGCTGTTAATGCACAGTTACGCAACTTTCAATTTGCTCTTACCGGGGCCACATAATTGCTACCGTCACGACATGTGTACTGCCCTGCCCCAGAACGAGAATAGTCCGTGGAAATAGCGCTCGCGCGACATCGGTGAAAAGGCGAAACAAAATAGTGCAAGAAATAACGCGAAATGTAGCAAATATTTTCAGTTTTATGCAATCATAGCGATCGAACATGGTTTTTCAATGCATTAACATTCGCCAGGTCCCTTGGTAGGTGTTGAAAACCGCGGCCTTCGGCCTCGGTTTTCAACACCTCCCAAGGGACCTGGCGAATGTCAGTGCATGAAAAACCATCTTTGATCCCTATAATATTATGTGCCACAACGAGAAAACTATGCCCTATCACACATGCTCCGAGCGAAGACACTGATCATCCTGAGCATTTCATGCAGTTTGGTCCCGATATTCTTTAGTCAATATTAAATATACACGTATATTCTACGGTATGAAATAATTCCTAAAGCGGAAAACGAAGGACCTGATGAGAACTGACCACATATGCGATACTGGTCCGTTTTGGTTTTTACATTCGAGCCATATTATACCAACCTGTGCCAAAATTTCCTTAAGGTAGTTGTCCACGTGATTATCATTACCAATGCAATCACACCGCGCGTTGGACGAAAGCCAGGTAACGATTATTTAAGCCGTGCTATTCATGTCGCTGTGACATCAGAGTGCTGTTGATAGAGGGTTATCTGTAAAACCTGGGTTAGGACATTAGCAATCAGTGCAGACCGAGATCAGACGTCACAGAACGCGGCGTCTGATCAGGGTCGGCACTGTTTGCTTAAATTACTGGAAGTTGAGAATTGAAGGAAACATTCTTATGTCCCTGTTCAGGACCATTTTCCTGGCCTACACTCAGAGACAATCGACCCACTAGTACTGTCAGTGCTTTGATTGTTTGATGCGATTCACATCACGTAAACATACCTTTATAATTTTTACCCCCTTTAACTACACTTTTATATAGTAAAACTAGGGTTTACAGGGGTATACATTACTTTTCTTATTTTTGCTCGAAAACATATATTGTGGGTACTCGTTAGAACCGCCTCGTCGAGGCGGTTCTAACGAGTACCCACAATCTATGTTTTGAGCAGAAATGTGAAAAATATCAGAAATTTATCTGAAAAATTTTAGTTTTTGCAGGTGAAATTTTCTATAAATCTGAATAGGCGTGTTTTCGTAATAATATTTGATATTCCATCGCCATTAACTTACAGAATAAGTCATGCTAATTATGTGCACGACAAGTGTAAACTACACATGGCTGTTTGTCAGATGACCTTGAATTGCATTCACCTGTTTGAAGTTCTTATACTGGTCCTGTGATATCTTTAATTACGAAAGACGATCAGTACAGTTGTCATACGCAGCAATGTAAAATTCAGTCACAATTCCATTTCTAGAAAACCCATCACGAAAACACGCCTATTCAAATATACTATAAAATTACCACCAAACCATGAACATTTTCTGATAAAAATTCTAATATTTTTCATATTTCTGCTCAAAACATAGATTGAGGGTACTCGTTAGAAACACTTCGGCGAGGCGGTTCTAACAAGTACCCACAATCTATGATTTTGAGCTGAAATAAGAAAAATAATGTTTACCCCTTTAAACCCCAGTTTTACTATATAAAAATGGGGTTTAAGGGGGGTAAACATTATATAGGCATGTTTTCGTGATGCACTCAAACTTCCTTAGCAAGAAGGACTACTTCCGTTTAAATAGACATGTTTGTGCTTGTGGTGGTGATTTCAGGGGATTAACAGTATTTTCAACAATATTTCAGTTGTATCAGGCCTGCGTTATGCAAATTTGCAAACATTGTGTATACTCTCTTGTTTTAATGCATTGGAAATCATTAAGGAGCATTGAAACACATTCAGGGGAGGGGAGGAAACTCAGTTTTAACTGTTTTCCCTTCTTCTGAAAAGAGGTCTGCTCTTTTATCGGGAGCAATTTCTAGAGTACACTACTTTTCAGAAGGAGCTTAGGGTGCAGGAAGGTAAATAGGAAATCTTTAAAGTTGTCTGCCTTGAAAAAATGGCGAAAAATCTGTCAGGTATATTCCTAACAGATTATAAATTTGTATAAAATTGTGTACACCTGTTCACAGGTATTTCCTTGCCTGATTTGAATAGCCCATGAACGACTCTGTTTGATATGAGAACAAAAGCAGATCGGCTGGTAAGCAGGCATAATTAGTTCCATTTGTTGAAATACTTGTCTATCAAACGCAATGGGATGTTGTCTATCAGAATTCCAGTATTCTGTTAGTATCGGCCTATGATATAATTATACTTATTTCTTTCCTTCACAAACGAAATATGCTTTCCATTACGAAAACAAGCCTATTCAAATAAACTGAACATTTTACCACCAATAAAATGAAAATTTTCGGATACAAAAAACTCGGATATTTTTCATATTTCTGCTCAAAACATAGATTGTGGGTACTCAGATTTTTTGTCTGAAAATTTTCCATTTTTGGTGGTAAAATTTTCAGTATATCTGAATAGGCAATGTTTAGCATATAGTCAAGCAATGTTATTCGAAAAGATATTTTCGGAGCAGATGCTCAGTCCATGCTATTTACTGCCCGTTGGTGTTTTCTACAGTATCCACTGAGTCTGTAAATGAACAAGAAGTGAAACTTTTTACGTCAGCCTATGGGCGTAGACAATCTTAGGGCTTGCGATTTCTCCGGAAGCACTCTATGAAAGGTCATGGACTGGTCCAGTGCTATTTAATATGGACTGCTCAACGTTATTATAATCATGTATTAGCTTTCACAAAAAGGTTGATCTACGATTAGCACACGTTGTGTGCTAGGCGTAGACCACGCCTTTTGTGAAAGCTAATTCTTGTCATGCTCAGGGTCAACAATTTACATCATCAGCATGATGAAATTCTCATAGCTGCGACTGAAACATTTGTTCGGATTTATGGCAAAATCACGAAGACTGCATAACGCAGCGAAAATGCTATGTGCACAAAACATATTCATTTTACTACTGTACTTCACAGAAAATGCAATATTCAATACATATCCCAGTAACTGTAGATACTTTGACCAATAATGCTTAAAATATTAGTGTTTCTGAATATCAGCATCGATCGTCGAAGTGTCTGCATTTCAGTTAAGTTTAAGAAGCCCGTTTTTCAAACGAAAGACATGTCATATGACAAAGAACTTGGTTCACTAAGTGAATATTCTCAATTTCATAAAACAATAATTAGTTCAACTGGATTCCGTGAAAACTAGTTACTGACGAAATAGTGTCTTCAGCATCGATATGACGTAGGATGTAAGGAGTACTACTGTGAAGTGGGTGTGACTATGATCGGACGGGACGGAATGCACCATTTCTTCGTCGTGTATATGAACAGATCCAGAAGTTTTATGTCACGTGACAGTTGTACCACAGCAATGGAAATTTGAAGGCTTGACATGCTGGATGAATTTCAGCAGACAACATATTGAATTATTTTTACCGGTAGAAAACAGGCGTTGACAGTTCATGGAAATTGTCTCCCGTAGGATAATTTGTATGAAATGTCAAACCTATTTTCTTCGAAAATCAGAAAAAAATATAATCTAACTGTCTTCTGCTAAATGTACCCTAAGGGTGTTGAAGGTTTATAGACTACCGTTATTGAAATTAAAGACTGACGTAAATGACCGATTCGATTAAGATGGGATTGTGATGGGATTCATTAATATTTTTCTGGAAAAGATGCATACAGACTGCACATCACGAAAACATACCTATACAATGTGGACCCCCTTAAGCCCCACTTTTATATAGTAAAACTGGGGTTTACAGGGGTATACATTATTTTTCTTATTTTTGCTCAAAACATGGATTGTGGGTACTCGTTAGAACCGCCTCGCCGAGGCGGTTCTAACGAATACCCACAATCTATGTTTTGAGCAAAAATATGAAAAATATAAGATTTTTTTTATCTGAAAATTTTCATTTTTTTTGGTGGTAAAATTCTTAATGTATTTGAATAGGCGTGTTTTCGTAATGAGCTACATATTTTAGATTGTTTCAGATTACATCAAACCAAGCTAAAAACAAAGTAATTCATTAATGCCGCATGAAAGAATTTACTCCCCTTGGGTCTAAAAGAATTGAATTTGCTCCTGGGGAGCAAATTTCCTTCGTTTTAAAGTAGACCCAAAGGGTATGTTTTCTTTTCAGAGAAGACCCTTTTCAGAAAGGAAACAAACCAATTTTGAAAGTTACATTAAAACTTTTTCTGAAGGCTTATTTATTACTCATAACGGTGGACTCGGCGGGCTAAGAAATTATAAAAGAATTGTTCATGATCAACAGACATTTTCTGGACTACTTAAAATTTACATTATTTAAATTTCTGGCCCCTATCACTGGGGATATATTTCCTCTTACACTTCGTCAACACTCACCCTGCTATGGTCAAATTCAGCAGACGATAAACTGATGGTATTTTTCTTATTTTTCCTAGAAAATAGGATCTGACATTTCATGCAAATAGTCTCCTAGACAATTTGCATGAAATGTCAAATCCTATTTTCTAGGAAAAAATAAGAAAATATTTTAAAATATCGTCTGTTTATATTTTTACCCAACATGCAAAGTGTTAATATAGTTAGTTAAGCTTCATAGTGCGCTGTAGGTTCAACGTTTTTAACCGTGAATGATAAATGCTTGCAAGATACTTTCCCGCTGATCCATGAAAAGAATTTTAAAGAAACAACTCGAACAAAATCCTCCCTAAAGAATTATGTAAAACCATGTAGACAATTGTATGAAGTAAAAGATAAGTTCTGCGGAAAAAATCGAACGCTAACTGAATTACAACGGTATTATATTGTCTTTTTGAAATAAAATACACTCATGTCGGACTATTTTCGGTGGCTGTCTTCAAGCTTTTCAGAACAGATGTATTCAATAGTGCAAGCGGCTTAAAACGATTTGGGTACACACTCCTCCGTTGAAATGAAGTGTTCACAAAGAACTGAGCAGGGGCAGATCATTCCTACAAGATTCCATGTGCACCCTGCGAGACTCAAATCAACCTAATCGCATCCGTAGGAAACTCTGTGGGTAGCCAAACAGCCAAAGCGTCCTCAGGCAGATAGCGGAGACTCTGATCAGCCTATGCGGTTTGGCAGGTTGATCTGAATCTTCTCTGGGCGCACATGCAATCTTGTAGGAAATGATGTTTACAGGGTCCGTTTGTAGTTGACACAGCAACTCCTACACAATTTGGCGGAATTTTAGAATTTTGCAATTTTAAAACCAGCTCTTTAATGAAGTTATTTCTTCTAACATGCTGTTTCACCTCATAGCGCCGTCTTGATTTGCGTTAGGATCAAATCAGTACATGTAGTCCTCATATTCCGTATTACATGGTGAAAATACCATGGCATGTATACCTCTATCAAGTATCAAGAAAAATATTTCTTATTTCTCTACAAAAAACATATATTATGGGTACTCATTAAAAATGCCTCGCAAATGCACTTCTAATGAGTGCCAATGACAGATTTTGTTGGTTTGTTTTGGTTTGAGAAATGTGAAAACTTCCCATATATTGGTTAAAATAGTGTATAAAAGCTATGGCTAAAAGTACACATTTTACGAGGTTTATCCAAAAAGTTCGTGGGCATGATCGAAAATGTATTGATTCGCACCAGTTTCCAGACTAAATTTTTTTTTCTTATTATCCTGTTTGATAACCCACTAAAATACAAACAGAATAATATCATGAATATAAAGGCTGGTCACTAGTGACCAGCCTTTATAGTCATGATATTATTTTGGTTTTATTTTAATAGATTATCAAACAGGGCCCAGTTGTTCAAAGCTAACGACGTCGTTACATGTAGTTAACGATTCGTTAAAATTTACATCGAGTGATACGCAAATATTCTGAAATTTTTTGCTGAAAAAAATGTGAGTAGCTTTTGCAGTGCAAAAGCTACTCACATTTTTTCAGTAAAAAATTTCAGAAAATTGTATATTGAATCCGCTAAAACAGTTAACGAAATGACCCTTAACAAGCTCGTTAAGCTAACGACGCTTTGAACAACTGGGCCCAGGATTATAAGAAAAAAAAATTTAGCCACATGAACCAAGCCAGAAAATATACGATCACGGTTGTATCAATTCAAAACGGTATAGTTGCTGAAAAGTCCAACAATCACTGACTAATAGTAAAAATGCCATGAGAACTGATCGCCTAGTTTTTGCGCTATGTGAGGCTGAAATAATGAAGGATAAGCGCCGAGGATCACTTTGACGTAATTTGTGGCGTCACTCTATTTAATTCTGATGGGTTCGGAATCATCAATGAATAGCTATAAAATGATTAACAATTTCTTATATTTTCCAAATACAACTTATAAACAACTGTATTTCTAAAATGTTTTGGAAGTGTGTACAATGTATGCACATTGGCAATATTTCGTTGTGCTATATGATTTCAAGACCGATGTGCATTCCTATATGTTAAAATTACGGGTAACTCAGCTAACCATATCGGAAGTATACTCTGCAGTTTCCATTTCCTCAGCTAATGACGATACTGAGGACGTCACATAGATACTATTAGGTTGGTTTACAGCTAAGTTATACAAAATATATGACAGGGATACTCATTTAAAGACATAAATGATTTAAAATCCTAAAGTTTTACCCCTAAAAACTATAAACATTAACCCCCAAAACATACCGATAGACAAAGGGTGGGGTCCATAAGGCCCTTTTTCTGCCCCGTAACAAAGGTCTACATGTTTTGCTGATACATTTGTTACAGTATCCCATTTACTAAAACAGTATCGATTTTGTGATCATAAAACTGGGTGGGGTAACTCAGTATAAATCCGAGGTATCATATTTTAAACATTGTTTCTTATACCCAGTTATACCTTCTTCTGTTTGTTAGATAAATGTTTTAGGTAACATCCTATCTCACTTATCTCCCTTTAAAGAAAAAATATTACATTTGCAGCATACCTTTTAGGCAAATCTTTATTTTTTGTTTATTTTGCAGCTTGGAATTCAATAAAACCTAGCATTTCTCCGGAACTAAATAGTAAATTATTTTGAAACTTACCCGAATACAACATCGGGACAGTTCAAATAGATGACAAAGATTTGGTGACCTTGACCTTATTTTCAAGGTCACGTGGACTGAGGGATTGTCAAAAGGGCAGGTGTCTATTAGACTATCTTTATGCTGCTTTAGAAAAGTCTTCATTTTCTCCTAATATATTGCCTATAATATCGTTTTAGCTCACTTAAGCATGCAGTACTTATGGTGAGCTATTGTGATCTGTCAATGTCCGTTGTTCGTCGTCCGTCGTGCATCATGCTGCGTCAGCAATTTGCATATTATAAATGACAGCTGCTCCTAACCTCCTGGGCCAATTTCAACCAAACTTCACAGGAATGTTGCTTATGTGACTTTCTACCAAAATAGCCAAATTATTCCCCGCCATTGAACAAAATGGTCGCCTGAGCTTAAAATAGAAAAATCTTTAACTGATAACTCCTCCTTTATCAATGTGCAAATGTCAATCAAACGTCACAGGCATGTTGCCAATGTGTCTCTCTACCTAAATAGCTTAATTGGTTTCACTCTAATGGACAAGATGGCCACCAGAGCTAAAAAAGAACAATCTTTAAATGACAATTTCTCTTAAACTATTTGCCAATTTCGATCAAACTTCACAAGAATTTTGCCTAGGTGAGTCTCTACCAAAATTGGTACTGCTCCAATAAACAAGATGCAATCAGATCTAAAAAAGAAAATCTTTAAATGACAACGCCTGCTTCACCCTTGGGTCAATTCAATCAAACATCAAGGTTGTTTTGATTTTATCTTCATACAGTTAAATAAGGGTCATGTGGTGAGTGATTTAGCGCTATCTTGATCTTATTTTTACAACGTAAGTCACAGGTCTGGAATAACATAATCATGATACTGGGTGGGGTAATTCAGTATGGACCAAAAGCATCATACTATAAAGTGTGGGTCTGTTTTAGAATATGCCACATCCAGTTATACCAACTTCCATTTGTTGGAATAATGCCTCAGTTAGTATCCTGTTCCACATTTTCCCTTTCAAATAAAATATTTAGTCTGCAGCATTTTTTTTTCCATTAAAACCTCTGAATTTTTGTTGATTTTGCATCTTAATATTCACAAAATCTTAGCCTATCTCTGAAATCAGTCGCTGAATTCTTTCAAAACTAACATGAATATAATGTTGGGAGATTCCAAATGACTCTTATTTAAACTGTATCAACATATCATCAAAACAAACATTATTCTGATGTTTGATTAAAATTGGCTAAAGGGTGTAGAAGAATTATCATTTAAAGATTTTTTTAAGCTCTGACAGCCATCTTGTTCATGGAGGCAACCGTTTCAACCATTTTGATAGAGATACACCTAGGCAACATGCCTGTGAAGTTTGATTGAGATTGGCTCAATAATATAGGAGTTGTCATTTAAAGATTTCTTTTCTGTTTTTAGCCCTGGCAGCCATTGTGTTAATTGGAGCAAAACCATTTTAGCTACTTTAGTAGTCAGTCAAATAAGCAATATTCCTGTAAAGTTTAATTGAAATTGGCCCACTGGTGTAGGAGGACATTGACTGGTCACATTACTTCACCATGAGCACTTCGTGCTTAGGGCACTTCATGCTCAGGTGAGCTAAAAAGATATTATAGGCAATATATTAGGAGAAAATGAAGACTTTTGTGAAGTAGCATAAAGATAGTCTAATGGGGACCTGCTCTTTTGAAAATTCCATTGCCCATATGACTTTGGAAATGAGGTCAAGTTTACCAAAGCTTAGTCATCTCTTTGCAGTCCCAAAGTTATATTTAGGTAAGTTTCAAAATAATTCACCATTCAGTTCTGGAGGAAGGCTAGGTTTTATTGAATTCCAAGATTCAAAATTAACAGAGAAAAAAAATGAAGATTTTCATAAAAGAGATGCTGTTATATTTTTCTTTAAAGGGAGCTAAATGAGATAGAATATTATCTAAGGCATTTTGTCTAACAAACAGAAGAAAGCATAACTGGGTGTGATATATTTTGAAAAAGAAACAGTGTTTAAAATACGGTACCTCAGGTTCAGACTGAATTACCTAATCCACTTTCATGACCATGCTGCTCCAAAACTAGGCTTACATTGGAAAATCAATACTGTTTTAGTAAATGGGACACTATAAGTGATGTATCTCAGCAAAACATAAACAAACTTTTGTTACGGGACAGAAAAAGGGCCTTATGGACCCCAACCCCAACCCACCCCACCTTCCATCCGGTTTCAGTCCGGATTGATTTTTCGGCACAGGATTGTACACTATAATTTAAAAAGTTCAGATGAGGAAAATGAAATGCATTATATTTAATTTTCATGAAATATAAATAATTAGGGAAAATACGGGTCCTATTGTTTTGGCGTGCCTCTATGTGACCTCGAGGGGGTGATGTGGGGGGTGGGGGGGGGGTGGTGGGGGGTGGGGGGGCATTGAGAGGGGTAACCTGAGGGTAATTGCGGTACAGGTGTTCGAGCCAGTATTTCGAAACCTACTCCATTCATATACCTGTCCTTTGAAAAACGGACCCATTCATATACTAGATCGTCTGAAATGTTGATCCATTCATATACTGCCCTTTGATTTTTTTTATTCATTTATTGCTGGTAGTTAGACAAGTATTGCTGTCAATTCATTGAATACGAAGCGAACAAACAGCCTCGAAAAATCTCTGAACAAAAAATACGGGATACATCGGAAAAGAGGGGCCTTTTATATACCAATCCAGAAAAATGAGGTCATTAATATACTTTTTCCTGAAAAAGGTGGGCCAATCATATACTAGGCACGCACATCCGTACTATGCAATATATAGGAAGTTACCCCCCCCTCCCCCCCGAGTATGTGACTCAGCTGCCTGGTAGTGTTAAAAACCTGAAAACTGAACTGAAACTGGGCCCTATTGCAAGATGTCCTTCAAATTCGTTTCTGCTGAATTGTCTCGTTTCGAAATACTTTCAGCTTAGAGTGTTGCCTCTTTGTGGGGAATAAGCCATCTAAAGGGGACTGAATACACCTGGCAGTTTGTCCGCCATTTCAAACAAGGGAGACAACTTTTATAACAACGTCCGCCATTTTTAACAAGGGAGACAACTTTAATAACTACAAATTTGCTTTCCTGTACACCAAGCAACTTCTAAAAGGGGTCTATTCTTAATGAAATACTGCTCTCCTCTGAATGGTTGGCTTGGGCACTCCCTGGACTTTTCTCTTACTTTTTTTTTGGCTTATGCTTTCCTATAAGAGCAGACCCCTTTTCAGAAATCCTATAAAACAATTTGGACAGAGTTGCTCCATTAATTTGTATCCATTCCCCTTATGTCTTCAGGTGCATGACTATTGTTTAGCCTAATAGTGTCAACTGTTGGAACCGACGTTCACATCACGAAAACGTGCCTATATAACTTTGACCCCCTTAACCCCCACTTTTATATAGTAAAACTGGGATTTACATTATTTTTCTTATTTGTGCTCAGAAACATATATTATGGGTACTCGTAAGAAACGCCTCGCTGACGAGTACCCAATAATCTATGTTTTTAGCAGACATATGAAAAATCTCAGAGTTTTTTATCTGAAAATTTTCAGTTTTTGGAGGTAAAATTTTTTTTATATATTTGAATAGGCGCGTTTTTCGTAATGCAGGCGATAAACAAATGTTGTATACTTATTATTTTAACCCTTGTCCTGCTGGACCCGGATATGTCCTGCCTTTGCAAACAGTGTAGATCCAGATCAGTTGGCTTCTGAAGAAGCCAACTGATCTGGATCTGCACTGTTTGCCATTAAGTATGTGAATTTATGTCAACAATCTGGATCAAGTTACCTGATTGCCTGAAAATTAGAAGTGGGTGTGGCATCTTAATTTATTCAGCAGGACAAGGGTTAACTTGAAAACCCAACACTCAGACTAGTCTCTACATCCGCGCGCTGTATGGTTTGTGTTGCAAGAATTAACTGTTGAGGGTCTACAATGTTCAAATGACGCATGCGAAAGTAGCAAAGACCCTGAGTAGATACAAAAGCAGCATTACGAAAACCCGCCTATTCAAAATATATAGAAAATTTCACCTCCAAAAACTGACAATTTTCATATAAAAACTCTAATATTTTTCATATTTCTGCCCAAAACATAGATTGTGGGTACTCGTTAGAACCACCTCGGCGAGGCGGTTCTAACGAGTACCCACAATCTATGTCTTTGAGCAGAAATAAGAAAAATAATGTATACCCCTGTAAACCCCAGTTTTACTATATAATAGTGGGGTTGAAGGGGGTCAAAATTATATAGGCGTGTTTTCTTGATGGACTGGTTTCTTCGCGTATGCCAAAATGTACATTTTTGGCATTCATGTCATTAACGCTTAGCATGCTAGGTAAAATTTCAGCGACAATGTAAAATATATTTCTTCTTTTTTCCCCAGAAAATAGGCTTTGACATTGCATGCGAATTGTCTCCTGAGGAAACAATTTGCATGAAAAGTCAAATCCTATCTGTGGAACAAAATAAGAAAAAATATAATCAATTTGTCGTCTGCTGAATAACTTAGAGATGGTAACGGTTTAACAGCTTCTGGCCGATGATGATTGGAAAGCTGTGACCTGAATAATATATAGTATAAGATATTTTTGCCTCAGAAAATGGTCCTCTGGGTACAAAATACAAAATAGAATTTATTGACGTCTCTACCATTACGGTTTAATCTCTCTAATTGTGGTATTCATGTAAACTTACCAAGTTTACATTGATTAGCCGAACAGATAAGCCTGAACAAACAATGTAGACTTGGATCAAACTGCTCTTAAAAAGCAATTTGATCAGGGTTTACATTGTACTTTCATGCCATAACAGCATTTAAGACACATCTTCAAGAAGATGAAGGACTTGTTAAAATTGTAGGACAGGTATAGTGAGAAATTATGGTCACAAAGTGCATAGTTAGGGTATATATGCGGTATAGTGGCAGGCGTACATGATGTACGTGTAAGTAGCTTATAAAAATACGTGTTAATAGCATATACATACATACATACATACATACATACATACATATATATATATATATATATATATATATATATATATATATATATATATATATATATATATATATATATATATATATATATATATATATATATATATATATATATATGTATGTATGTATGTATGTATGTATGTATGTGTGTGTGTGTGTGTGTGTGTGTGTGTGTGTGTGTGTGTGTGCGTCAATAGCTTTTAGATATATGTATCAACTTCTTATATATGTACGTGTAAATAGCTTATAAATGTATGTGTTTATAGCGTATACATATACGTGTCAATAGCCTAAACATGTACTTGTAAATAGCTTAACATGTATGTGTCAAGAGCGTATGCATGTATGTGTCTGCGGATACAAGTAAAGGGCAATAGCTTATGCATGTATATGTAAATAGCTAATACATGTATGTGTCAATAGCCTATTCATGTACGTGTAAATAGCTTATACATGTATGTGTCAGTAGCTTATACATGTACGCGTAAACAGCTTATGCATATACGTGTCAATAGCTTATACATGTATGTGTCAATAGCTTCTACATTTACACGTAAATAGCGTATACATGTAACAATACAGTAATATTGAAACAAGTATGTTTGTTTGTGTTGAGGTTTTACGGCCCAGTCAACCCAATGGGGTCATGTCGAGCGCGGTCAGTTTACCTAACCACACGTTTACTTGGCAGGCTTAGTCCTCTAAGCGGTTAACCAGTATTGTGCACATTCTTTCGCCAGAAACTGACAACTGCCCTTCTTGAGTCAGCGGAAGGAGAAACAAGTATGTGTTAATATCTTATACTTGTTCGTCTTAATAGCTTATGCATGTACGTGTCAATAGATTCGATTTGTACGTATAAATAGCATATACATGTACGTGTAAATAGCATATGGAAGTAGCAATGATTGACACAGCACAAGCATTCACCAAGTCTAGTCAAACTAACGCCTTGCATGCTAGGTAAAAATTTCAGCAGATGATATTTTGAAATATTTTGTTTTCATTTTTCTCGGAAAATAACATTGACATTTACTGTAATTTATCACCAGAGGAGACAATTTGCATGAATAATCAAAGCCCATTTACTGGGAAAAATAAGAAACATATCGTCAATTTATCATCTGCTGAATTTGCAGTTAATTGTCGATATGTATATTCACATGTACGCGCTATTAATTAGGTTTCACGTGGCGCATAACCAATATAAATAAATAGTATTGAGTGTAATAACTTGTTTTTCTCGTCGCAGATTACCATAGCAACGCCAGATAAAGCAACTTTAACCACCTGACAATCAACCCCAGGTGTGGCAGCTGGCGCGAGACACAGGAGATTAATATGGATATGCGCAATTAAAAAGGTACCATCAAGTTCGAGAACTACATATTCAATGGCAAATAACTGCATAGGAAATTCGTTCTGCTGCAACTAGAAATAGACTGAAATAGCTCAGAAAACAAGGCCACAAATACCACAGACCCAACATACCACAGACCTATCACTAATTGAGCTGCCGAAATATGTTGTCTTAGCTCGATTTTAGTGCAAATTTTAGCACTTTCGCCAGTTGCTATTCCGGTGTAGATTGGGTCCAAATAAATACTGAAACGAATGGTATTCTTTTACTTTTGTTAACACGGAATCACTCATACAAAGCTACACAACATCGCACAACACTGCATTTAAATATTATCTGAGGATATCTTAAAATATACCATGTGATCCCTAAGGGCCTGAGCAAACACTGCAGACCCACATCAGGTGCCAGAGAACATCTGATCAGTGCCTACACTTTTCACCACCAATCCATCACGAAAGCACGCCTATATAATTTTGACCCCTTTTAACCTCACTTTCATTAGTAAAACTGGGGTTTACAGGGGTAGACATTATTTTTCTTATTTCTGCTAACAAACATAGATTATGGGTACTCGTTCGAACCGCCTCGCTGAGGCGGTTCGAACGAGTACCCACAATCTGTGTTTTGAGCACTTTTATACAGTAAAACTGCGGTTTACAGGGGTATACGTTGTTTTCTTATTTCTGCTCAAAACATAGATTGTGGGTTCTCGTTTAGAACAACGGTTTTTAGCAGAAATATGAAAAATATCAGAGATTTTATCTGAATTTTTTCAGTTTTTGGAGGTAAAACTTTCTATATATAAGAATAAGCTTGTTTTCGTAATGTTTCCGAAATCCCTGGTCCGAAATCTTAAGAAAAATACGGTATGTATTAAACAGGGGTATTTGTAGACAGAACCCCGCCAACCCCCTCCCCCCGCCCCCCCCCCCCCCCCCCCCCCCCCCCAAAAAAAAAAAAAAAAAAAACAAAAAAAAAAAAAAAAAAAAACAAAAAAAAAAAAAACAACAAAAAAAACAAAAAAAAAAAACAACAACAAAAAAAAAAAAAACAAAAAAAACAAAAAAACGTACGATTCGTATATTGGTGTAAATTAACATCTAAACATCTATATTAACATCTATATTTTTTTTACGGGATTATTTTCGAATAATGGAATATCATATAAAAATATTATACAAGTTAGGAGCAAATCATGTTGATAATTGGCGATATATGATAATAAGTCCGTCACTACGCCAGTCAGCATCAATCAAGCAATAATCACACCACGGGAAAATCAACAATACACCATAAACAGTGAAAACCCAGATCCAACTGCACACAGTCTGATCAACATCGCCGCCGTTTGTTTTATAAATTCTACAAAATTCACCCATTATATGGGCAAAACGGTCAAACCCCTGACCGGACTATGGTAGTTTGGGTCTTTGTTTATGAATACAGGAAAGTATTGATTGTCTTACGGTTCGGCTTCAGGGGAACTGGTACAGTTTCAAGGGAGACAACTATGTCAAAATATTTTGGTTCTGCTTCTGCAAAGGAGTCTACTCTAAAAGGAAAGAATTTGCTCCCTCTGGGAGCAAATTCTTTCCTTTTAGAGTAGACCCTTTTTTTTCAAAAAGGGCGTGGCAAACAGTTAAACAACCAGGAAGTCACAAAAGTTGTCTTTCGTGGATAAATATTTACGTAGTATATCAAGCTCCCTTAATTGGTTTGTGCTTTTCTCCAGAAAATAATTACACATGTTTACATACATTCGTTACTAACAGACACCAACACAGTAAACTAGAAACAGACATACAACGGCGTACTTAGCATGATAGACTATACCAATGGATTATGCATTACCTGTCGACATGTACATTACCTTACTTTGGCAGAATTAGTGTTTACCTTGATGCGAGTTAGAGAATCACACGGTGGAATCACAGCCTTGCTTTGAAGAGCTAAATGTGCAACATTCAAAGATCTGTGTTCTAAGGAACAGAATGCTTTCTCAGGTCTGTTTTTGTTTCTTGGATAAATCGGAATTAATTATAGTTCAAAGAGTTTCGTCTTGATTAGCACTGCGTAATTTTGGATATGTGCATAAAAAAAGTTGTGAAATTTTGGATATACGTAATTAACACAAGTAAAGGAAAAGTTAAAACGTTCAGTAATAGAAGTTATCAGGTACTAGTAATCAAATAAGCAGTGCAGTTTGTACCAGTCAATCTTTGTATTATCTTTTTAAAAGGTGTTTGCAGATTCATACATCAAAACTTCAAGTAGCTTTTGGAATAACAACAAGAAATCATCCGGTTCTAATTTAGAGTGTTTGCAAATTGAATTTACCGGCTCATTTTAGATTGGAAACCGTGTCTTCTAAAATGAAAATAACATTCAAACGCGTTTCTAACCATTTGAAAATAATATTCAGAGTTTTTAGCTTTCGAATTATTTGATGCGCATTTTAAGAAAAGGTTACGTGTGCTATACGCGGGCAATGATGACTCACATTACGTCCCGACTCAACGGCTCCATGTGAAATGTACATTACTTATCTATTGCTCTCGATAAGCCACTGTTTTAAACACAAATATTGATATTTGTAATCATTTCTTCACAAAACATATGATGTGGGTACTCGTTAGAAGTGCCTCACAGAGGCGTTTCTAACTAGTATCTACAACATGTTTTTTGTTTTTTGGAGAAGTAAGAAAATCTTTTTCTTGATACCCTCTAATCTGTCGCTATTTAAGTCATAACATTTTCACCATATAATATGAGATATAAGATAGGATTTGATTATTAAGCTCAATAAGACTGATTTATGCACTGAACGAATAAATTAAAAAATGAAAAGCTGGTTTAGGCTTTCAAATGTCTGAAAATCCGCCAAATAATATAAACCCTACACACGCCTATTTTCAGTATTTAATGGGGAACATGGGAACACGCATTACATGGATTCGTTGACGTAATAAGATCAGACTGCGCAATTGCCTCGTTATCCGCATATGACAAAGGCATTTGTGGTCTGTTTGCAGAAAGAAAAATGCTGTAGAATGTATTTCCGAGTAGTGAGACTCTCATTACGAAAACATGCCTATTCAAATATACTGAAACTTTTACCACCAAAAGACGAAAACTTTCAGATAAAAAATTCTGATATTTTCATATTTCTGCGCAAAACATAGATTGTGGGTACTCGTTAGAACCGCCTCGTCGAGGCGGTTCTAACGAGTAACCATAATCTATGTTTTGAGCAGAAATAAAGAAAATAATGTATACCCCTGTAAACCCCAGTTTTACTATATAAAAGTGGGGTTTAAGGGGGTCAAATTTAAATAGGTATGTTTTCGTGATGTGATCACTGCGTGAATGCGTAGGCTGATCAGTGTTTTCATTGTTTGCATATGGTATTATGGCCTTTCATCATGTTGTGCATCACGTATATTGTCAGAGGATGAAATGTCTAACTGATTCAAGTTTGTGTGTGTTATCAAAGACAGCATGCTTAATAAGAATCTGTCTGACACTTAAACTGTGAAATAATCATTTTGGAAGGAGAAAAATATTAAGAAATCCTCAATTCATCCTGTTGCAGGAGTTATTAGATAATTAATCATCCTGTCTATATATTAAAACAAATGTCTATTTTGTAAAGAATAGGGATCTATTGTTGGCCATGCGTCGCCGTAAGCGTTGGAATGTAATAAATCGTGCAATCAGTAAATAGTTAGATTTAAAAGTGTTATTATGGCTAAATTCAGAATGAATGGCCACTACTATTGATTGCTAGGAATATATTTGCAATACTGTTAGAATATGTCATTTGTGATCGTGGAGGCAGCCAATGAAAATAAACGTATCGATTCAACGGAGAGCTTGCTGACAGATCTACCTCTCGCTAGTAAAGGTGATCCGACGATTAAGCATGTAAAGCCTATAAGTGAGGAACAAACAGCACACGATGTCGAAATGGACATTTCTAATAAGAGTTCTGATTGCACGTTGACTCCGCTAGGATCTCTAATTGACGGGCGTATTAATTGTGGTTACACATCGCCAGAAATTGAGCTTCAGAATTATGATCTTCGACCTGATGTGACAAATTTGGATAAAATAAATCATCCCCCGATGACACAGGCTAATTCGCTTCAAGCGATTTCTTACCCACGGTTACAGATGGATCGCGGTGGAGGTGGGTGGGGGGTCACCGTATACATTACAGGGAATTCAAAAACAGATGAGTTCGGATTTGGACGATGAAAAGACAGAGGGGATGATAGAGATGACAGATTTAAACACGTTACCGGTCCCCCGGTTAAGGAACATGCTATTTCGGATATAGGAGCGGATTATATGAGAGTGAATGGTGCCATTGGATCGTTCAAACAGTTACAAAAACCCACTTCAATGCAGTCCCTCCCTACCTCAAGTAAAATGAGTTATACATCTGAGGACGCTGGGGTAGCGCTTGTGACAGGGGTTGAATTCCCACCCGAACGGACTCCAAAACATGTGAGACAAAAGCCAAATGTAGGCTATAGACTTGGTCGGCGGAAAGCATTATATGAAAAAAGGAAAAAAATCTCGGATTATTGCCTTGTGTTTGGAATGTTCGGAATTGTTGCAATGATTATAGAAACAGAGCTGACGATGGCGGGTGTATATAATAAGGTAAGTTTTCATATCCCGAACCTTTAACTTTTAACACTCTCTGGGCAAATTCAGTGGATGACACATTGGCGAGATTGTCTTATTTTCCCAGAAAACAGGTTTTGACATGTCATGCCAATTGTCTCTAATGGAGACGAGTTGCATGAAATGTCAAAACCTGTTTTCTCTTTGAAAAAAAAAAAATCAAAATAAAAATAAAAAAAATCAAAAAAAAATCAGTATTTCGTCTGCTGAAAATTTCACCTACTATGCTTAGCGGTAAAGCGCTTACCACAACTCTAGAAGGCCATTAAGAAAACATGCCTATTCAAATATATTGCAAATTTTACCACCAAACAATGAAAATTTTCAGATAAAAAATTATGATGTTTTAATATTTCTGCTCAAAACATAGATTGTGGATACTCGTTAGAACCGTCTCGACAAGGCGGTTCTAACGAATACCTACAATCTATGTTTTCGATCAGAAATAAGAAAAATATTGTATACCCGGTTTTACTGTAAAAAAAAGTGGGGTTTAAGGGGCAAAATTATATAGGCATGTTTTCGTAATGGACACTTTGAAAATATATATATATATATCAATTAAAAAAAATGAGGCTTAACATTTCATGTAAATGGACTGCCTAGCAAACGATTCTTGTGAAATGCCAAGTCTAATTAATTGTCTCTGAAAACAAGAAGAAAAAAAAAATGAAATAAATGAAAAAATAGTGTCGTCTGCTACAACTTTGCGTAGCGCTTCAGTAGTTAAATGGATACACTTCAAAGCGAGAACTTGTGTCTTGAAAGTTGTTTTTGTCCTAAAGGAAAGAATTTGCTGTACGGACAGGGACTACATTTTATGTACGAGTAAACCTACGTTAAGAAGGGGGAGGTAACTGTTTACAGGTCACAGTGATAGCTTTGAAGTGTATCGATTCACCTTAGGCGGCCTTGAAGCATTTTGTAGATTCCTCTTTGCTTAAATTCACAGAACGAATCCCTCCGTTCTGATAAGGAGTCTACGCTAAAAGGAAATAATATTTTTCTATCGCATACACGAAGGCCTGGATCAGCCTTCATATTCGCACAGTCTGGTCATTACGCGCAGTCATGGCCTTTGTTGCCCTTATATAAAATCAATGGTTTTAGCTAGCTGAATATCATGAATGAGAAGGCGCGGATAAAATTGCGAATTTGCAAATTGATCTGACCATCTCCGTATCGTACATGTTGCGCAGGTAAGTCTCTTTTTTACAACAAAAATTTGTTGATATATATATATTTTTATTTATATATTTCTTCACAAAAACATAATTTGTGGGGTGCTCATTATAAGCGCCTAGACGATAATGAGTACATGTACCACACAACATATATTTAAAATGAGCGGGGGTGGTCGGTTGGTGCGAAGATGTGTATCTTACGTCACCGGGGCGTCCAGCTGATATTGACTTACAGTTGGGCAAGGCTTGCTATCCTTGTAGCTGGTAAGGGGGAATGTTTTTATTTCGTATGTTTCTTCACTTTCATTCCTGTTCCGTTTTCTTCCCTGTTCCTCTCTTTCATCTCTTCTACTATCTCTTCTATTTGTTTTCTCTCTTTCTCTTGGAAACGACACAAAATGACCCACAAGGGTTGACGTGTCATTAAACCCCAACACAATCAATAATGAGTTTCTAATGTAAGCACAATATGATTCTAATGAACTTCTAATGAGTACCCACAAGATTTGCTTCTGTGCAGAAATTAGAACAAATAGTTATCAAGCAATCCCTCTTATCTTCAACTGTGTACATGTATGTTATCAGGGCCCTTTTCCCGCGTTGAACACCATATCATTGTACTCAATTCAATTCAAGAGGTTCCTTAATTGTTGCTTATAATAACTGGGGGAAACATGTAACGAATCAACCGTATTTTTCATGAGTGTTTGTACATACGTGCTCGAGAATAGAACATAGACCAATATCAGAAACAGCGGCCGGAATGCGGCATCTGATCAGAGGTTACACTGTTTGCCACTCATCTAATAGTTTTAGAGCTATTAGCAAATAGTAAAACGATTTTTTTAAAATGTTTTAGGACATGATATGATAAGGGATCCCAATATCTAGGATTGATACGACAAATTATGATTTGAATATATATATACTATATATATATATATATATATATATTATATATATATATATATATATATATATATATATATATATATATATATATTTACTCAAGGAGACTCTGAAGATTCTGTACACTCATTATTAATGAAACATTTTTTTCTTGTAAATCAAGAAAATATAAACAATGAATAATCTGTAAACTTTTACCACTCTCTGGGCTAATTCAGCAGACAACAAATTGATGATATGTTTTCTTATTTTTCCCAGATAACAGGATTTTACATTTCATGCAAATTGCATGAAATGCAAAATCCTGTTTTCTGGAGGAAATAAGAAAAAAAAAATTCACTGGAAACAACTTGCATGAAATGTCAAATCCTGTTTTCTGGAAAAAAATAAGAAAAATAGTTTAGTATGTCGTCTGCTGAAAATTGTACCCAGTGTGCTAAGTGTTATAATGCTTTGTACCTTATAATCAGTATTTAACTTATTACATAATTACCTCCCTTGAATTAACTTGGCTACGTAGCCTAGTTAACAAACTATCTATTCAGTCAATATTTCTTCAGTTATATTTTGATATCCAGTTCTCAGTAGCATCTTATATCAAACTAGGAGCAGGAGCAGCTGCATTGCATTTGGAAATATTATTTTCTAATACCAGAATGTTAGACTATATCGAAAGTAGCTCGGTAATCAGCGTTTAACACAGTTTGTGTTCATTATTAGACTATATATATACGGTTGAGGAGTTCACATTAACCGGTGATTTTCCGTATTCATCACGAAAACAGGCCTATATAATTTTGACCCCCTTAAAACCCCACTTTTATATAGTAAAACTGGGGTTTACAGGGGTATACTTTATTTTTCTTATTTCTGCTCAAAAACATTGATTGTGGGTACTCGTTAGAACCGCCTCGCCGAGGCGGTTCTAACGAGTACTCACAATCTATGTTTTGAGCAGAAATATGAAAAATATATAGTTTTTTATCTCAAAATTTTCAGTTTTTGGAAGTGAAATTTTCTGTATATATTTGAATAGGCGTGTTTTCGTAATGTAACCTAAGTGTTCGGATGCCTCAACTATACTCAAGCCTAACCGTGCCATACTCTACTCCTTCAAAAACGAACAAAAAGTTGAAGAAGTCCATCTTACTATATGTTGGTGTGTATAAATATTGCTGTATGAGTGACAAACAGTGTAGACCCTGATCTGGTCTACAGTATATGCACTGGTCTCATTGTCCAAATATTTCGAGTGAATGCGGTAATGTGCTTAGGGTAAATAAAGTAATATATGTACGTGGTCAGTTCTTGGCGATTGCTGATGATAATCCAATAGGAGAAAGAAATTGTATCTTTGGACATGTGCACCCAGCGAAGATTCACATCATGGACGTGCACTCAGCGAAGATTCACATCGTGGACGTGCACCCAGCGAATCACCACGAAAACATACCTATATAATTTTAACCCCCTTAAACCCCACTTTTATATAGTAAAACTGGGGTTTACAGGGGCATACATTATTTTTCTTATTTCTGCTCAAAAACATTGATTGTGGCGAGGCGGTTCTAGCGAGTACCCACAATCTATGTTTTGAGCAGAAATATGAAAAATATCATAGTTTTTTTCTGAAAATTTTCAGTTTTTAGAGGCGAAATTTTCTATGTATTTGAATAGGCGTGTTTCGCAATGATTCACATGGGTCTGCGCATTCATGTGCTCTGATTAGAGTCTTATATCGGCGCTCAGTGGACAGCTGTGAATCCAAAGCTTTTGCAAGCAGATAGCGAAATCTGATCGAACTGCACAGATGTAATATATATGTAGTTTCATGCGTTGAGAAGTCACTTTCTACGCCATCTGTTCTTGCGTTTTACATGTTTTTCATTACGAAAACACGCCTATTCAATTATATAGAAAATTTCACCTCCAAAAACTGAAAATTTTCAGATAAAAAACTCTGATATTTTTCATATTTTTGCTCAAAACATAGATTGTGGGTACTAGTTAGAACCGCCTCGGCGAGGCGGTTCTAACGAGTACCCACAATCTATGTTTTAAGCAGAAATAAGAAAAATAATGTATACCCCTGTAAACCCCAGTTTTACTATATAAAAGTGTGGTTTAAGGGGGTCAAAATTATATAGGCATGTTTTCGTGATGTGATGTAGTTATTCCTAATCAGAGTCTGCACGTATATGCTAAGAAATTATACAGTAGTAATTGTTATCCATGAAAGCATATTTTAGCACAACTACATCTAGAAACTTTGTTTCATGCGGTTTCTTTATATTAATTTCTGAAATATCTTTTTATTATCATTTGGAAAGTATACCGCACGCATATAGTTTACTCATTCGGTGTCAAATTTCAGACGACATTTGTCGTCTGCTTTTTTTATTTTAACTTTTTTTTTATTTTAACAAACTACTGTTCGGAAAGACGTTTTATGTGTAAAGTTGAAAGACTGAATTTCAAACAGCATAGATCCAGATGAGATAGCTCATTGAGCCGTCTCTTCTGGATCTATGCTGTTTGCAAAAGCCTATCAGTATCGCCTGTGGCAGTGAAAGGGGTAATGGTTATAGTCGAATTTCCTTGGATAATGCAAAAACACTGGATGACAACATTTTTGTCGCAATAGTACAAGTATGCATTTATTCAAAGGTTTACCATGTTTGCGACATATGTAAAAATATATATTATCAATAGTCATTTTATGGAAAAGACGACTGCAGATCTCCATACATTTCCATATACAGAGTTTCCCAGACCGTGTAAAATAAAATAAATAAAATGGATAAGTTGAGGTTTAACGGTAGTGTCTAGAGAATTTCAGTCATGTCGAACCGTCTCATAGAGAGTGAATGAGAGAAAAGAAAACCGTGACAGGCGAGAAAAAGGCTGTAAGCCCTTATGTTGCTTCGTGAGGCAGAAAACTACCTGCCGAAAGTCACAGCAGGACCAACCCTCTGAAGATTGCAGCAGGAGGGCGCACCACGCTGTAGTGCAGTGGTAAAGCGTCGGACTCGAGATCGATAGGTACCGGGTTCGATCCCCACTAACAGCAAGTGTTGTTTCCTTGAGCAAGAGACTTTATCCACATTGCTTAGTACTGGTTTCTACCCAGGAAAAAAGAGGGCCATATGGAAGATTAGTACTAGATTACTAAATGTGTTACCCTCTATAAATAAGGTCGATTATTATTATTATTATTATTATTATTACCAAAAAGAGTTTAAAAGCATTTGCAGTCTTAGGACTTCTTAGCAACACATTTATTCATCTACAGTCATGGAATCAAACTAATTATATTTTGAAAGGTACATATAAACTCTCTGTTGCATCAATTACAGGAAAACAAATCTACTTGCTTTTAATGGGACTGTATGTAGTGAAGAACACATATGCTTTTTACATATACTACTAGATGCTTTGTTTTTGAGATATTCATAAGAAAAAAATGCCATTTTTTTTGCCAGCAAACAGCCTATATATTTTGAAATATGTGCGCATGATCAGTACATGCAGTATAACGATTGTTTACATATTACAAAACAAAAAACAAAAAAAAAAAACAAAAACATAAAATAAAAACAAAAAACAAAAAACAAAAAGCTATCTACTTCCATGGTTATATATATATATAAGCGATAATGGACAAGTCATGATTGTTTTTCCATATACATTGTAAATGATTTGAGCAATGCCACGTGAAAAAGGTATCTTTGGCGCATATGCAGACAGCGCAGGCCCAGATCAGCCCTGATAGGAACCTTCGCTGTCCGCATATAGAATCACCGGATACTTGTACGTTAGAAAATATTAACAGACAAAAAATATCATGCATGCGCAGATGCGCAGATTGATCTGGAGCCGGCCTCGGTGGCTCAGTTTGATGCGCCGTCCGACTGGAGACCAGGAGGTCGCGGGTTCAACCCCCGCCGAGGTCGGCAACATTCTTTCGTGGAGATTGATCATGAAATATTTTCTACGATCATTCTCTCCCTTCCGCTGATTCAAGAAGGACAGTTGTCAGTTTCTGGCGAAAGAATGTGCACAATACTGGTTAACCGTTTAGAGGACTAAGTCTGCCCAGTAACGTGTGGTTAGGTAAACTGACCGCGCTCGACATGACCCCATTGGGTTGACTGGGCCGTAAAACCTCAACACAAACAAAAGATTGATCTGGACCCTGCTGTTCCCATATGTTTTGTTTAAACCGTTTTCTCGTGGCTCGTTTCATAAGGTCACGCAACGTGTTAATTACCTGGTAATTATTAAAGCTTTCGCGAAGTTATGAAAAGAACTCATTTAGTACAAGAAACGTGTACTTTTTGACATATGTTGCATTGAGGAACTAGATCAGTTTCATACCCATTTAAGAGAAATAGGAGCGCTTTCAGGGGAGACACATCAGTCAAATCGTTTTGCACCCCGCCCCCCATCCCTCTAAAAAGGGGTATATTTTCTATAAGCAACAGAATTTGCTCCCCTTGCAAACAGTACAGGTCTTGTGAGCGGCGGGCCTTGTAAGTGACAAACAAATTGCAGATAATGTGAGTAGCAATCAGTTAAGGCTAAAACGTATCTGAATACAGTCGACTTTCGTCATCTCGACGTCGCTTACCTCAAATAACCGCTTATCTAAAGTGAAAATCTGGGCCCAGTTGTTCAAAGCTAACGACGTCGTTAGTTAACGATTCGTTAAATTTACATCGCGTGATACGCAAATACGCTGAAATTTTTTGCTGAAAAAATTTGAGTAGCTTTTGCAGTGCAAAAGCTACTCACATTTTTTCAGCAAAAAATATCAGAATATTGTATATTGAATCCACTAAAACAGTTAACGAAATGACCCTTAACGAGCTCGTTAAGCTAACGACGCTTTGAACAACTGGGCCCTGGTCCCTGTTTAACAATGGAAATCTAACAACAGGTAACAAAATACTGTTGTGGAAAAGAGGAGAAATTGCTTCTAGAGAGCAATTTTCCCTATTTTCCACAATATTTTTAATACAGTTGACTCGCTATCTCAAACACCGATAACTCAAATTACTGCTTAAGTCAATCTAAACTTGTTATAATGTTGGTTTAGTTTTGCTTTATATATTCTTTATATTTCAACTCCTGTTATCTCAAACTACTATTATCTAGCTGTGAAAGTTATGGTCCTTTGGAGTTTGAGATAACGAGAGTCCATTGTATATTTGGCACATGTATATACAGTACTTTCACTTTGATGAATGAGCCTCGCCCACTTATCAGCCTAATCACTATAAAATGTCCACGTACATTTTGAGCTAGACAAGAAAAGAAAAACAACAACAACAACAACAACAAAAAAAAATCTACAACAAAACAAATCCAATGTTGTATGTATGAAAAACCTTGCGCAACAGTCTTGCTAGTGAAGGTGGTTGGTGTGCACTTGAAAAGAATCACAATCTGACAGCAATATGTAAAGAAAAGTAAACAAATAAAGTAATGATTATAACTTCCTACAACACAGTTTTTACAAAATTACTCGGCAACAGATTGGACAAGCTGTTGTCATATCTCCATGGTTGCCGTAGTTACCCTAAATTTTCAGTCACCTGAACTTCTCACTATATCTGTCCGACAGATTCAAATAATTACGTAAAACCACTTGTTGATGTAATATGTATTAAATCTGCTGAATGAGTGGCAAACAGTGTATACCCAGATCAGACGCCGCGTTCAGCGGCGTCTGATCTAGGTCTAGACTGTTTGCTTAGGCCTGTCTGTCCCATTATTTAGGGTACATACGATACAATGTAAATGTTGAATGTGATCCAATACGATGTTTTTCTCTTTTTTCTGTAATTAAATTCGATACGATATAAACACACCTATGTGAAATGTTCGCTTCTAAGCTCAAACAGAATATATTGATATTTTATTTGTCCTTGTAAACTGTGCAAAAACTAAAATCTTGTGTACCCGCGCAGTCTGGTTAGAGTCTTTCGCTTCAACGAGAAGAAACATTGGATCCTTAATTAGCCAACATCACGAAAACATGCCTATATAATATTGACCCCATTAAACCCCACTTTTGTATTGTAAAACTGGGGTTTACAGGGGTAAACATTATTTTTCTTATTTCTGCTCAAAAACATAGATTGTGGGTACTCGTTAGAACCGCCTCGGCGAGGCGGTTCTAACGAGTACCCACAATCTATGTTTTTGAGCAGAAGTATGAGAAATATCCGAATTTTTATCTGAAAATTTTCATTTTTTGGTGGTTAAAATGTTCAGTATATTTGAATAGGCTTGTTTTCGTAATGAAGAGCAGCGGCAATGACACTGATCAGACTGTCTGTATGGGTAGGTTACAGCTCTAGATAAGGTGCTTTCTGTCATTCAAAAATAAGTGATATATTTCATATTTTTCCGTAAAAACATAGATTGTGGTACTCATTAGAAGCGCCCTCAAAGAGGCGCTTTTAATGAGTACCACAACATATGTTTTTATTGAGAAGTGAGAAAATGTTATGTGGCTACCCACTCTTATCTAGAGCAATGGTGAGTTAATCTTTGCATTCGCTGGGGACCATCTCCGAAGGTACATTTTCTCTGTTTGATGCCCCTGTATTGATATGAAAAACGGTAACAACAACAAGAATGATAATCTTCTCAATTCCACATTTACATGTACCTAAAGGATTACCCAGAAATCGCTCTGTTGTAAAGAATTATGAATTCATTTTCATTATTGTCTCTTTGTGACAGATCCTGAGGTTAACGTCCTCAAATGCGCACAATTTTCTGGTTTTGATATTTTTTGTCAAGGAAATAAACAGTTTTCTGACGCGAATCATTAATTTAGATGTCATTCAGATCTGATCCATTTTATTACGAATTGACTTAAACCAGTTTGGAATTGTCCGTGGACACACAGTTGGGTTGCGGTATAATATTTTTACGACATGGGAGCCCAGAGAAGATTCAGATTAGGCTGCACATCCACGTTGTCTGATCCGAGTCTTCGCTGTCCGCCTGAAATAAAGTTGTATATATTCGGTTATTGTTCCGAACATGTAAGCCGTATTGACCCCATATATTCTGACAGACAGGCCTGAGCAAAGAGTGTAGACCCGTATCAGGGTCAACACTTTGTGTCAATTACGCAGCGTATTTTGGACACGTTAACAGCAAACCGGAACTGTTAAAAATTTAGGGAGTGAAGGTGTTCATATATTAAGGATAAATGTGGTATATAAAGGTCATCTCTACTTTTAATTTCCAACAATGTGTAAAATGATTTTCCCAAAGCAAAAACAGACAAACCAAGCCTATGGAAATGCCATTCTATTTGTCACAGTTTGGTGTTTGTTACATGTACACACTACAAACTGCATGTATACACTGCCAGAACAGATTTTCTTCAAATACTGAGAGTGTCGGGAGCTTTTTTTCGCTAATGAATAGATGTACCTAAATGTTTGCTACATTTTAATAGGAAACCCACTTCGGCAGAAAAGACTTTATTTCGATTGCCCAGTACTTTAATCCTTTCAAATGCGGGTCTTGTCTAAAAGGAAATAATTTGAAGTAGGCCTGGTTGGCACACTAACCAGATATTCCTTCTACTACAAATGCTCCTATTACCTTTGAGAGTAGATCCTATTGAGAAGTGAGCCAGAGCTATTTTCCCTAGCAGTGCATCCATTCCCCTTAGATCACTAACGAAATCCATATAAAAGCTTAACCTATAGGGACAAGCCCTTTGATCCTGTAAGGGGGAACTTTTTTTCCTAAATAAATTTTACAGCTCTGGTTTTGCTTGAAAAAATAATCTGGTTTTAGCTTTGTGAATTTCTTCAGTTTTAGGCTTTACACCATTTGAAAATTGGTACTTGCTTTGGTCTCTGTGTGGCTTCAGGTGGGCTCTGCCACCGAGGTCCTCAATAACCACATATATTTAAAAGCACCTCTTTCTCGCTTCTGTGCAATTGTAGTATTTCTGGGTCAATTGCTGCTAATATGCTTGGTATATGAAAGTCAGATAAAGCATATAATTTGTATGCAAAAATGAATTGATTGAAACAAGTTAACCCGTTTGTGCCTTACGTCCTATAAAAGGGACATTGGCAAACAATGTAGACCAAGATCAGACGCCGCAGAACGCGGCGTCTGATCAGGGTCTACACTGTTTGCGTTAATTACAGATATTTCTATAAAATATATTAATAAAAACTAACCAGACATTCCTTCTACTCGAAATGGACCCGTCCAAAGAGTTCAGATAGAAGAGTTCATTCACTGATTTTGAGAAAAAAAAATGTCTCCGGTCATGTGAAAAAATAACCTGTTCTCTTGGTCAGTTAAAAAATTCTGGCCGAAAAAAAAAAAATAAATAAAAAAAAAAAACAATAACAAAAAAAAAAAAAAAAAAAAAAAAAACATACACAAAAAAACAAAACAAAAAAAACCCAAAAAAACAAAAAAAAAAAAAAAACAAAAAAAAACAAAAAACAAAAAACAAAACAAAAACAAAAAAAAAACAAAAAAAAAAAAAAAAAAAAAAACAAAAAAAAAAACGCCCCCCTCACCCCATCCCCGAAAAACAAATGGTCGGCCCCTTAGCCTCACAGACCTGACTTTTTTGGTAACATTGCAGATCACAACGAGATGGTAAGTTATGATTTGTCTTGATTTGACATGATCTTCACCCGTTTTCCATACTGATGGTATTTTATGTCCCCGCCTGCAGAAAGCAGCAGTGGGCATATAACGTTTCCTGGTAATGTTATATTCATACGCCCGTACGTTCATACGTATGTTTGTCAGATTCGTAGCCAGTCTAATAATATTCAAATTCGCTTTGGCGTTTACGTCTGCGTTTCTCTTGGAGGTGATAACATGGGCACCTTTTATGCTGGGAAGTTGAAATTTGGTATGCTGATTACCCAGACCTAAACCCTTAGCGCTATTTAGAGTTGCCCCTGGGTACACCTGAGATGGGTCTAAAAGTCAAAACATAAAAATATATGACAGGTTAGATTTTACAATCAAATATACATTGACATTTACGTCCGCGTTTCTCTTGAAGGTCATAATTTGGATAACTTTTACGCTAGAAATTGAAATTTGGTATGCTACTTACCCAGATCTAAACCTGAAACTCTATGCTAGAGTTGCCCCTGGGTCATGCCCTAGGGTTGAGCTAGGGTCTAAATGTATAACAGATCAGACTGAACATTTGGAAAAAGGTTGTTGAAATTTATGCATCCAGATGTTGTTGTACTTGAAACTCTTGACTAGTTTTTATCTTCAAACGCCGCTAATAAAACAAACTAGGCGTTTGCCCATATACAGATATGTAAGAGTCCAAATTTGCTGCTATGCTGTTGCACATGTAAGTGCTGAGGCGCCCTTCTGTAAACATCGTAACTTTCATTAAGGCGGTATGATACACTCTTGGTATATTGTCCGCTACTTTGGCTAAGGGAGACAATTTAAATTTAGTGAATTCCTGTTTGCCTTCCTGCCAAACATGTGCCTTTTAAAAAAGAGTCTGCTCTAACAGAAAAGAATTGAGTTCAAGGGGGATGGGGAAGGGAAATTCTTTCCGTTCAGAGTACACCGCTTTTCAGAGGGAGGTAACATCATTAATATAAGAGTTGTCTGCCCTGAAAGTGTACAATAACAGAACAGAACAAAAACTTTTCGTATTTCTCTCCCTTATTCCCGTATCACTCTCAACGCCCCCTTGAAACTTTTTACAAACATCCATAAATTCCTTCTGTTACTGCAGCTTATGTTTGATTACGCCCTGTAAAATATCTTTTATCTCAGCTGCGCTTTGTTTCTTATGTTATGACATTCGGCTTAATTGAGTCGTGACAAACAGAAACGTACCGTGCTGCACGTGCGAAATGTTAACACCCAGATCGCCGTGTATATCTGCAGTCTATTCGAGGACATCGTCAGTTTTCTTTTGTTAGTAGGCCAGTTTATGCGAAATGCGGATGCTTGGACCTGTCTGCGCATGCGCAGACGGGTCAATGCACCTGCATTTCAGATATGATAACAGGAACTATTTGTTTGATGCCAGGTAATTGATGGCACAAGGAAGATCGTATTGATGAAACAGTTTATCATATGAATTATAGCTCACCTATTATTTGGCAGAAGTATGCCTCTGATGCTAGAAGAAATGTTGTTTGTATAGTTAAACTATTCAGAGAGTCGCTGATTTTGCATCATTTCCATAGAATAGTACATTTGTTTTGCGGACTTGGTGACCTAGAAAATCTAGTGTAAACAATATTTTATTCCGAATACTGTTAATCTCATTAGGATTATACTTAAATCTATATCAGACCGTCATCGGCCCGACAGGAATTATATCGGACCGTCATCGACCCGACAGGATTCCTGTCAGGCCGGTGGCGGTCCAATGTGCTTGTTTGGTTAACCATGATAACTAAGCAGTACAATGAAAGGGTTACAGAAATTTGAGCAAAGACTGCAAAAATTCATGTCATTTAATCAGATATATACTTTATGAGTTCTACCCAGCTAGCATTCTACGTAAATCTATATCGGGCCGTCATCGGCCCGTCAGCTACCCTGACGGGCCGATGACGGCCCGATATAGATTTACGTAGAATGCTGACTGGGTATATGTCCTAGACTGAGTATACGTTTAGGTTCTTGGTGACGGACGGACAATATACAGGCACATACAGTCGAACCTCAATAGCTGGAACACCGATGGCTCGATCACCATGGTTAATTCAAACTCGTTTTTTAGTGCCTATACGAAATTCTTCCGATAGCTGAAGAAAACACATATTTAGGGAAATTTTCTTTTAATCATGTAGTTGTATCGCCTCATCTAGGCGATTCTAATTAAATCGAAAAAAAAATCCCTTAATTGTTGATATTTGCTGCCTGACCTGGCACCATCATTACCCCTCGATTGTTCGAACTACCCATGTCTCGAACAATTTTCTATGTTTGACTGTAGTTGGCTCATAATGAGTGAAAATGGAAGAAATATTACAGATAAAAGACAACAATCACTAGGCAAAGCCTTTCCTAAGCATCGAACGTAGAAACAAAGAATGCAAGGCGCATAACCGTACTCATAGTTCACATACATTCTCCTACGAATAAACATAAGAAGTAAGATCCGTTGTGGAGGTGATTAGACATAAATACCCACTATACAGTTGACTCTCGTTATCTCGATCTCGCTTATCTCGAATAACCGCTTATCTCGAACTGAAAATCTGGTCCCTGCCTAAACATGAAAATCTAACAACATGTAAAAAATATTGTGGAAAAGGGGAGAAATTGCTCCTAAGGAGCAATTTCTCCTCTTTTCCACAATATTTTCAATATGTCTCTAACTTCAAGAGTCCAATTACACATATATTTGTTAAATGTGGTTAATCGAATTAGTTTTTTTCTCAAGTCTGCAAATCTGATATGTCGAGGTACGGATATCTCGAATTATTTCAAAGAGTCCCTTGGAGTTCGAGATAACGAGAGTCGACTGTAAATTATATTGTATTTGTTGTATTTAAACTTACACTTTTTGTTATACAATTTACACAAGTTGCTCTTCATGACAATACTGTGGTTTGCAGGGCTGCATACGTTGTATGAATAGTAGGAAAACATAGTGTCTCAAGTTACCTAAATCAGTCTACATAGCAAAGAACTGATTTGTCAGTGATTTTCTTAGCAAATTGCCTACACTTGTGTTCAGTTCTCAGTAGATTTGATATGAAACTTAGCGCTGCTACATCTAATTTAGAAATGGTGTTTTCAGATACATAAACTAAGGCTTTATCGAAAATAGCTTATTAGACTATATGTAATCAAACTTTAAATGTCTTGTATACAAAATGCCATGGGGTTTCTAGGCGTACAGGGAGTTGGAACGCAAAATATGGAAATAAATATAGTGAACGTAAATAATCTGACCTCATTGTTTATGAACTTTGAACCAGCGCACAACAAAATCTACAAAAAGACATGTGCGACCAGCGAAGACTCAGATCAGCCTGTGCGACCGCACAGTCTGATCAGAGTCTTCGCCGATCGTACGTGTCTTCTACAGCCTCCTGGCTATCCAAACAGGGATAAACGAGAACTCTTGCCATACTGAGTAGACGAACAGGCTGATCTGAGTCTTTGCTGGTTACGCAGGTCTTATAGTCGGCTTTGTCGTGCCCTGGCTTATTTATTAATGCTAAAAAGAAAACAAATAAGTTGGCTTCATTTAATTTAACTCTCACTGCCACAGGCGATCTTAATAAGCTTTTGCAAACAGCGTTGATCCAGATGATAATGAGCCGTATCAGGATCTACGCTGTTTGACATTCCGTCTTACAACTTTACTTATAAACTTATTTCCAATTGATAGTTTATTAAAAAAGCAAAGCAGACGACAAATGTCGTCTGAAATTTGGCGCCAAAAGAGTTAATATGTCATTATTTGTTCCTCATCTCTTCTTCTTTCGGTGCCCATCACGAAAACATGCCTATATAATTTTGACCCCCTTAAGCCCCACATTTATATAGTAAAACTGGGGTTTACATTATTTTTCTTATTTCTGCTCAAAAGCATATATTATGGGTACTCGTTAGAACCGCCTCGCCGAAGCGGTTTTAACGAGTACCCACAATCTATGTTTTGAGCAGAAATATGAAAAAAAATATCAGAATTTTTTATCCGAAAATTTTCATTTTTTGGTAGTAAAATTTTCAGTATATTTGAATAGGCATGTTTTCGTAATGTCGGAAGGCTGTGCTTTGTGATTGTGACCTTCCGTGTATTAAGTTAAACATTGATTTATTTATTTTTTTTTGTTAATAGAAATCCTCTGGAATTTGCCAACCCCTACCCGCCTTTCACTTTCTGTACTTTTCTCCCCCTCAGCAACAGGGAACGATCTGAAACAAGATGCGTTTAACTATTTATATCAACAATAAACTTTATACAATGATTTCAAATATCGTAGAATTTACATCAATAATTTTATTTTTGTCCAAACTCTAACAAATTCGGTTATACACAATGTCATTTTCCAGAACAGTTCATAGAAAATTCTGCACGTACATATTTATTCATGATAATGCCTATTGTAATGCTGTCAAATGCCATATATACCCTATGCATTCGGACACCTCGGCTGTTTACCAAATTTGTCTTAGGGTTTGAAAATAACATCCATTTTATTACCGTTTCTTGTGTTAAAATTGCTGGAGGAGTTCCAAAAAGTGAAGACCCTGATCTGACGCCGTGTTTTGTGGTGTCTGATCAAGTTCTTCACTGTTTGCTCAGGTTGTCTGTCCGACTAATTAGGGCAAACACGGTACAATAACTATTATCGCTTATTATACAATAGGGAATTGATTATAATGGAATCCCGCTAGGAGAAAACAACATATTTCCATGTGCAAACAGGCGGAAAAACTTGACAAGGTCGCCATATCTAACAGAATATAAGAGCTTATAGCCATATTAACCCTTAAAGCGCCAAGAAAAACTGCATCTGAAAATGTCGTCTGTTTATGTCGTCTGCTGAATATTCTTTTCAAACTATTTTTCAAACCTATTTTTGCATACAGGCAAACAGTGTGGACCCAGATCAGACTGCTCCTAAAGCAGCAGTCTGATCTGGGTCCACACTGTTTGCAAAAATGACTTTTAAAATCACAAGCAGATGACAAAGCAGACGACAATAGTTGTGATTGGCGCTTTAAGGGTTAACTCTAAATATTCTGATACCTTAACCCCTTACATCTCGAAAACAAGCCTATATATTTTTGACCCCCTTAAACCTCACTTTATGTAGTAAAACTGGGGTTTACAGGGGTATACATTATTTTTCTTATTTTGCTAAAAACATAGATTGTATGTACACATTAGAACGCCTCGCCGAGGCGGTTCTAACGAGTACCCACAATCTATGTTTTTTTTTTTTTGTTTTTTTTTTTTGCAAAATAAGACAAGTAATATATACCCCTGTACACCCCAGTTTTACTACATAAAAGTGGGGTATATGGGGTCAAAATTATATAGGCTTGTATTCGTGATGAGTGTCGTCCTTCTTTTCTCGGATATGCCTCACAGCACATTTTCTTTTGATGCCGCTTATATCAAACACAGTTCGGTGCCAGGAATTGGATTCTCGGGTCTTTACTTAGGCCTTCTGACATAATAACGAAAATAGCTCTATCGATTTCACTGGTGCAATATTGAGTTGAATATAATTGCAGAAACAGAATGCAATTTATTTCTGTTGTCATTGTTATGCATCTTTATTATGCAATCGCTTAATGCCACGTTTACTCGGCTGTACACAAACTAACGTAAGTTCCTATTTCTCCATTCGTAACATTTCAGGCCACTTGTCCACAACCACGGAGTTTTAGGTTGGACGGTGGCTAGGTAAATATTGTACAACAAGAACAATCTTCGAAAGGTGCGCTAAATAGTAAATACCTCTATCTACACGGCTTACTCGCTGACAACATATCCAGACGGTTTATAGCTCAAGATATATCGCATTTTTTTTTCATCTGACGAGTACTAGTGTTTTTCTTATTTCTTTAGGAAAAATCTGTTGTTATTACTCAGATGGAGCGTCTCCCTGCGCTGCTAATGGGTACTCACATCCATCACGAAAACATGCCTATATAATATTGACCCCCATAACCCCCACCTTTTATATAGTAAAACTGGGGTTGACAGGGGTATACATTATTTTTCTTATTTCTGCTCAAAAACATAGATTGTGGATACTCTTTAGAACCGCCTCGCCGATGCGGTCTTAACGAGTACAAAATCTATGTTTTGAGCAGAAATGTAAAAAAAATAATTGCCGAGGCGGTTCTAACGAGTACCAAAAATCTATGTTTTGTGCAGAAATATAAAAAAAAATATCAGAATTTTTATCTGAAAATTTTCATTCTTTGGTGGTGAAATTTCAATATATATTTGAATAGGCGTGCGTTCGTAATGATATTTTTTCATACAGAAATAAGAAAATTCTATGTGGCTACCCTTCTTTTCCGGAGATACCTTGACCTTTGATGTTTTGCCTTATTTGCACAACATGTTCTCCTGTGTCATTCCAGAAAAAGAGAAATGTGTATTTAATTTGTACCAATCCCCTCTGTCTCATAAAGAACTGAAATACGGGGGAAAAGTCATCATTAATTTGACATGAAAGCTATTTAGCTTCGTCGTCTGCCTTTGGTATCGTCCATTTTGTGCAACGCCAATAAGAGCTTCGTGCCTTGGCTTTGTACTTTGCGCTATTGTGTTCACTTATTAACCTTTACCATTATCTAGGCCAGTTCAGCAGACGAAAAACTGATAAATCTTTTTCTTTTTATTTTCCCAGAATAAACACTGCTCACGAGACAATTCTCATAAAACATCAACGCCTGTGTGTGTGTGTGTTTTATTTTTTTTGGGGGAAAAAAAAAATAAGAAAACTAATTTAAATTGTCGTCCGAAAAATGTTACCCAGTATGTTAAATGGTAATCCGTTAATCCAATCAGTGATTCCTTCACTGTGAAACCAAATAACAAATGACATCCGAAGTTTGGTATAATATATTGGTTTCGGTTTTATGGTTACGCTTTCTTGGTAATTTGCTTGTACAGTCGATGATTTTAAGGGAAATGGATACACTTTCAGGGGGGAGACGACTTTTCAGAAGGGCACAAACAGTTTTCACAGTTGTCTCCCTTTAATGTGTGAGGTTTTTCCTTAAAGAAAGAATTTGCTCCCTCTATACGGAAAGAATTTGCTCATAGAGGGAGCAAATTCTTTCTTTATGGAAAAAAACTCCTTTTTACAAAGCATTTGGTGAGTAGTAAAGTAAAGAGGGGTGAAAATTGTCTCCAGTGGCTGAAATGCCGAACAATTTACCGAATGTGTCCATTTTACTTAAAGACTTGTATGTTTGGTGCTGAAACTTTGATCTTCCGTATAAAATAAGTAATTGTCAAATAATTCGTTAAAGACAGTAGACTATGTTTAACTACAACTTGTTGAATTGCAGAGTATGGATTTGAGTCTTGTGACGCAAATCATAATACCAGTGTTCTGCGGCGTCTAATCAGTGTCTACACTGTTTACATAGACAACATAAAAACGTCTAGGTTTGCTCTTCAAACACATTTGATGCGCAAAGCTAGAAAGGGTCTCTTATGTCTGGCATATAGTAACTAAGGAGATATTGAACGTGTACTGGGAATACTGGGATTTTTTTCACTGCCATCACGAAAACACGCCTATATAATTTAGACCCCCTTAAACCCCACTTTTATATAGTAAAACTGGGGTTTACAGGGGTATACATTATTTTTCATATTTCTGCTCAAAAACATAGATTGTGGGTACCCGTTAGAACCGCCTCGCCGAGGCGAGGCGGTTCTAACGGGTACCCACAATCTATGTTTTGAGCAGAAATATGAAAAATATCAGAGTTTTTTATCGGAAAATTTTCAGTTTTTGGAGGTGAAATTTTCTATATATTTGAATAGGCGTGTTTTCGTAATGCATGCATGACTTATATCATTTATACTTGCTTGAACCTATCTAATTGCTATTTATGTTTGAAAAATGATAATTGGGCCGCTTCATGCGAAAACGTACAGTGAACCCTCGTTACAACGACACATTTGTTCCCAAAGGCGTTGCCATTAAAATGAATTTGCTGTTGTACAGCATACTTAATGAGCAGGTTGGTATGAAAGAAGGTCAAGTTTTGTTCTTACTTCCTCATAGGGCATATGTTTTGGATATATATATATATATATATATATATATATATATATATTTCTTTAAAGTATTAAAGATAATATTCTTGCATAATTTTAGACTAATTGTTACCTGTTAAGTGAAGGTTTCATGATAATCAAATTGTCGTTTTAACAAGTTTTGTCGTTGTATCGAGTGTCGGTATAAAGAGGGTTGTCAGTTTCTTCTGGCATATGCGGACAGCGAAGGCTCGGATCACCCCGCGCATTCGCGCAGTCTGTTCAGGGCTTTTACCGTCCGCTAACAGAATCATTGGATACAACAGAATGTATGAATGGAAAGTCAAGACCTGGATGATACCTTGTGCATGCGTAAGATGATCTAAAATTACGCATTTTGCCCATGTTCGAATGCACGTTTTCGCTTGATGTGGTCCAATGGTAAAAGTATTGTTTAAATGTCAAAGCTAAACTTGTAAATGCATAGACAAAGAAGGGAATTGATGTTTATAATTAAGCTGAAATAAAAGCTAAATATAGCTTTAAATGTGATCTGACCTTTCGTTTCACAACAATTAACCATTCTCTGGGGCCGTTTCTATATTTGAACTCAAACTTTGCCTTCGATTTCAAATAACGCGAGGTTAGTGTCATCCGATTTGAATCTGTTTTTGAGAAAATCAATGTTGCTTTATAAAAGAATGTTTAAAGAGTATATGTATTGATGTAGGTGTGCTTACATGTATCTGGACAACAGCACAAACACAAGACATAGACTAACACCTGTTAAAGATTTCATTGATGATGACGATAATGTCGACGACGACGACGATAATAATAATGATAATGCTGATAACGATAAATGACTACCACAGGTGTTATATATGAAAATATAGACTGACATGTATAACATACCTCGAAGAGATCAAAGTATATAGACTGAAATAGTCATCACGAAACCATACATGTATCAGTATGAACCCCACTTTTGTGTAGTAAAACTGGGATTAACAGGGGTATACAATATTTTTCTTATTTTTGCTTAAAAACAAATATTGTGGGTACTCGTTAGAACCGCCTCACCGAGGCGACTCTAACGAGTACTCAGAATCTATGTTTTGAGCAGAAATATATATATAAAAAAATTATTAGAATTTTTATCTGAAAGCTTTCAGTTTTTGTGGTGAAATTTTCAATATATTTGAATAGGCATATTTTCGTAATGCTGAGAAAAACGAATCACTTGAAAGCAAATAACACACTAAAATGAAAGCGAAAATAGCAGACTCGTTATGTAACATACAATACTGCTCGCACTTCCTAGTCGATATTTGAAGGATAATCTAATTTTAGAAATGAACTCAGAGTGTCGACCATAAAACGTCTTCCCGTACTTCACTATAATGCTTTTTATATTATCAGGCATTTTGCAGCCATTGTGCCCATTTCTATATCTTTGCAAATTTGTATGAGGTTCACTTAAGTGGCAGAGCTGACATAAACTTGCTTGTCTGTTTGTTTTTATTTCTCAGTTGGTGTTCATTGTTCTCTTGGGTTATTCCTTTTAGGATCTAACAAAGCATTATTAATTATGAAATGTGCTGTAAAAGAAATACATGTACCAATAAAGTATATATAGTATTGTACAGCCCTACAACAATCTCATAAGAATAACAGCAGACTCTTTAATTCCATCTACGCTGATGACAAAATTAGCAAACACATCACGAAAACATGCCTATATAATTTTGACCCCCTTAAAAAAGGTAAGAGAAAAGTCCAGGGAGTGCCACAATCACAAACCGCAGCCCTTCCCAGACCCCAAGAGGAAGACGAAACCGACAAATCTAAACAAGCACAAACCGAACAAACGTACGAAAAGCACTAAGATTAGCTTACTCTTCCCCAAGCGATATATAGTAAAACTGGGGTTTACAGGGGTATACATTTTTTTTTATTTCTGCTCAAAAACCATAGATTGTGGATACTCGTTAGAACCGCCTAGTCGAGGTCTGTGCAGTCAGATCAGAGTATTCGTAGGGCACTATGTGGGTAGCCAACTGTCCACAGCGTCGTCAGGCGGAAAGCGAAGACTAATCATACAGCGCGGATGCGCAGTCTGATCTGTCTTCGCTAGGTGCAGGAAATGTTGTGTCACGGCTCATTTTTGTTTGAGTACATTAACCACAGAGACTCATGATTTGTAAAACTGTACCGCACTTTGTTTCTCATCAACACTTTGCATGCTAAGTAAAACTGTCAGCAGACGGCATTTTGAAATATTTTTCTTATTTTTCCTAGAAAATACAAATTGACATATCATGCAATTTGTTTCCATAGGAGACAATTTGCATGAAATGTCAGATCGTATTGTATAAGAAAACTAAAATAAATCTATCATCAGTTGGTCGTCTGCTGAATTTACCCATACGGGGGTAAGTGTTACGAGAACAATACCATTCTAATTACCATTTGAGGGACCTTCTACAGAGTCCTATGAAAAAAAGTCCAGAAGGTCAATACAGAAGGACTATAAAACAAACAATCCGTAAAAACAAAGCTGCCAAGAAATGTACTAATTATTTCCACAGAAACTGACATTTCTAGGTAAATGCTATATTTTCTTTTTTCTACATCTTGCTTCCGAACTAATGAGGCTTGTATAAGCTAGAATTATCAGCTCAGCTCAGTGAACATTACGAAAATACGCCTATTCAAATATACTGAAAATTTTACCACCAAAAGATGAAAATTTTCAGATAAAAAATTCCAGTGGTTTTTCATATGTCTGCTCAAAACCATATATTGTGGGTACTCGTTAGAACCGCCTCGACGAGGCGGTTCTAACGGGTACCTACAATCTATGGTTTTGAGCAGAAATAAGAAAAATAATATATACCCCTGTAAACCCCAGTTTTACCGTATAAAAGTGGGGTTTAAGGGGTTCAAAATTATATAGGCGTGTTTTCGTGATGATATGCAGATTGCGAATGCACTGGTCAGCCTGCATTGATGCACATTGTCATCGGACCATCACAAGTTACCAGTTCATGTTTTATCCTGTTCGTTGCTGGGGAAGAGGAAGCTGGTTACATTGCTTGTCTTTGGTTTGTGATATTTGTACTGTCTTTGGTTTGTTTGCTCTTCCTTGTGATGTCATTGGTATGCTATGCTTCATGATGGTGGCTCTTCAGGGGCATCTGCTATACTGCATTTCAATTTTCTATTTATTAAAACAATGCAAGAAAAAAAAAAAAAAAAAAAAAGAAAGAAAATGACCATACATATAAACATGAGGTGAGAAAATTACAAAGTTCACAAAAGAGAAAAAAAGTGTAAAAAAATTAATACAAGGATTACATCAAAACACTCGCACTTGTTCAGACTATGGAGAAAACATGTGTAAAGTTTTTAAAAGATTGGTATAAAACTGTATGAGGAGTTGCGCTCACGAGGTACCCACTGTCAATATATAGAGGGTGAAAAATGACTAAGTTCACAATGTTGAAAAAGTGAAGAAAAAAAATGATCTAATAATTATATGCAAACACATGCACATCCCCATACCGTGAACAAAACACATGCAAAGTTTCATAACGATCGACACAAAACTTTAAAAGGAGTTGGGCTCACAAAAGGTACCCACTAACTATATATTGAGGGTGAAAATGACTAAAAAAGGTAAAAGAAAAGTCCAGGGAGTGCCACAATCACAAACCGCAGCCCTTCCCAGACATCAAGAGGAAGAGGAAACCGACAAATCCAAACAAGCACAAATCGATCAAACATACGAAAAGCACTAAGATTAGCTCTCTCTTCCCCAAGCGAGGTAATCGCAATACTAAAAGGACTGAAAAACACAAGAACAAAATGGCACAAGGTAAGACTTACAACAAATCACCTGGCAGAATAAACCACAAAGCACCAAAGAGTAAGACTAACACCGGGACCACCGCCTTAGAACGGTCAGTAGAATAAACTACCGGGGAGTTTAAAGCACTTTTACAGCTAGCCAACTTCACCCTGGGTCCCGATGCTACTCTTAATACAGAAATACATAAAAATTCGGTTCGCATAAAGGCTCCCAACTCAGTCCATGCATCAAAGCGAAAACATAAAAATCAAATTAATCACTATAATAAACAAAGACGAGTACTCATAGCTAATTCTGCTGTATGCCAGAGTAAATGAAAACCAATAGTTGAACCACGGCGGGCCAAGCCAAAGACATATCGTCAAGCCCCAACCCACTGGTTAAAGTTTTACGAAGAGGCCGTCATTGAGATTGAGGCCCGAACCGCCGTCGTGCAATTAAAGAGTGAAGCATAGCCATCAACAATGATTGGGTTGACAACTAGGCATGCAGTCTGCTGCATAATATCCAGGCTATAGCCAATTCTTTTATAACGGTTAATAAGTTTTCTGAATTACTCCGAAAAGTAGATTTACCTACAAGTTACCTAAGTTCACTATATGGAAAAAAAAGTGACAAAAATGATTTAACAATTATATTCATACCATGACGAAAACATGAAGCAAAGTTTCAAAATTATGGGTACAAAACTGAAAGAGGAGTTGCGCTCACAAGACACCCAGGGTAAATGTTGACAGATGGTCGAACGGACGAAAGTAAGGACGAACGGACGGAAACTTTCACGCCTAAGTCACCTATGCTAAAGCAAGTGCGACAATAATGTAAAGCCTTCTGAGTATACGAGACAGTGATTTTATACATTCTATACTTTGTCTCATTCTTTGCTCCCAAAGTGTCTCACAAGACCATAAGGTTTAATGTTTTTCATTGATAGAAATGAGACAAACACATTTATTATTATTATAATCATTAATTATTATTATTATGCATATACCGTATTAGACCTAATTACCGCAACGCGCGCATAGGTTTTTCAAAATTACTGGGAAAACTTTTGGTAAAATATGTATCCGTCTGTACTAAACTAAACGTCAAAGAGAGTGCTCTGGAAAACAAAGATCACATTACAGATTAGAAAATGGGAGTCTCTTCATAAGCAGTAATGAAGTTTACAACACTGCTTACGCCGTCTAGCGTATACATGAGCGTAACTCCATTTTCAAATATACCACAATGGGTCTAATGATCCCAAAGGAAATGAAATATAATCTACACAATGGTGAAGTTTACACTTTAAAGAAATGACTTTTTGAGGAGCATATTTAATGATGTCTGTGCGACATTGTTTCTGATTTTCTTTATGAGAGCATATGCTGCGTGGTACTTATTTGAATTGCCTCGAATTCGAATTCGAATGAGTACGGACAACACATGCTTGTATTAAGTTAATAAAATACACATACTTTAATCTGAAGACTAAGAACTTGCATGACTGTGCGCTTATAGGAGTAGATGCGGTAATTAGGTTGAATACGGTATGGCTTTCTCAAACTATTGTATGCAGTTTTATACCGTGTGTTTCAAAAGATAGGCGTCTATTACGTAAGCACTAATAATGTCAACCTCCACGTCAGAAAACGTACCTTTGCACATGTGCGCCTTGCAAAGATTCACATTTGCGAAGTCTAATCAGAATCTTCACAAAGCGCACTTTGGATAGCGGTGGATGCTTAGTATTCTTGATGAGGACAACGAAGGCTCTGATTAGACTGTCAGGATACACAGGCTGATTTGTGTTTTATTTGGGCTCATATGTCAGAAAGTACGTTTCTCACGTTACGACTCATACACTGATCCGTGACTATTGAATACATATGGTATAACTGGAAAAGAACACAAAAATGTTCGAATTAATTGTCAGTTAAACATTTCTTTTTTAAATTTTAGGTTCATTGAACAAGAGAGTTTTAAGAAAAAATGCCGAAGATGCTTAACTGTTCGAAAAGGAAGAAGTCGTGTAAAAACCATGTTTTGATTAAGTCTGTCCTAAAAGCTCGTCAAAATATTTAATCAGTCAGAAGAGGTTTTTAGTAGCACCTTCATGTACTGTATTTATCAACATATTTTATAAATGCAGTAATACAAGTAACAGTTCAGTTTTGGTGCATGGATTAGAGTGGCGATAAAACGTGCTTTAAATATATACGAGGTTTTACAGCAGGCAAAAAGAATACCAGATGAAAACTGTTGCGGGTTGAAAATCGAATATCAAAATCGCTTCGAGCACTAAGACTGATTGCATGTATGTTAATTTGCTGGTAAATTCTGTTAAGCGCACTGGGGACGCAATTAGCTAATGATGTCACTTGAGGCAAATACATTTATAGAAGGCGGAAAGTATTATTAGCATTTCTGCGAATTAAGGTCACAATTTAAAATGATTTCCCTAATAAAATCTGTTGGTTCAAAATCTAAATCTATATATTTAGGATATTTTATCACAGGTGAATATTTTCGGAATCGTCGAACGGCAGGAAGGAATTGAATAGCTAAGTCAGCAAACCAGAATGCTAAAAAAAAATAAATAAACATGGTAATAAATGAAACATATTTTACCTTACTCAAGGAGGCTAATGAAAACTGATACATTTTCCGCCGTTTTCACCATGATATACCTTTCGTAATCCCCGTTTCCTATCCTGCACATCAGACCTCTTCTGAAAAGGGATCTGTTGTTAAAGAGAAGAATTTCTTCTAAAGGTACAATGTAGTATATGTTCTTTCTTTTCATGGAAGACCGCTTATTCAGAAACAAGGCTAATATATGATTCACGAATGGTACAACTAGTTCTTTGAAACTTAAGGCTAGAAACAGAGAATAGGTTCCACACTTAGTAATGTGGAACAGCTACATATTTTCCATACTGCAGCACGAATTTCAGTCATGTAATTAAAGCGTTAGCTGTAAATCCCAGAGGATAAAACCACGCTGCAGCAACTTGTAGTGTTCTCATGTTTTATTAATTTTTGAAACTCGGCTTACAACTAATAATTACAACTACCAACGTAATATAACCTTTTTTGAAAGTTGAAATTTGTTTTTTACTTAAAACTGTTACCGTTATATCACACTAAATATCCTACACCATCTCATCCAATAATAAGTAAGTCCATTTGACTTTATACAGTGTAGTGGCATGTCTGATCAACGGCTTCTTAGGAGCAGCATAAAATGGGTGCGCACTAACAGTTTGCTTAGATATGCATGTACAAATATTTAAAAATAATGAACCAGGGCATTGCATTTCCTACAAGATCGCATGCAAGACCAGCGAAGAAAACGATCAGCCTGCGCATCCACGAAGTCTGATCAGAGTCTCCACAGAGCACGCTATGCGTAGCAAAGGATATAAAGAGTCTTTAGGCGGACAACGAAGACTTTTCCGCGCAGGCTGACCTGATTCTTCGCTGGAATATTGTAGGAAATGCTTTACCCTGGATCAGATAAGTATGTTTCTGTTGTTTTAGGTAGGATTCATTCTGCAATTTTAATATTCCTTCTGTGTTCTCTTCTCTTCATAAAAACTTCAGACAAACATAGTTTATGCTGAAGTAAAATACTGTCATTAACATGCGATGCAGAAAATGGTGTGAAATCTTTCCAGAACTTATTTACCTTTTTTGTAGCTGTTTGAAAGTAGAAGATCGATCAACTCTGGGCTAGTAGGCACGAACAGTGCTGCATGTTATTTTACCGTTCATGAAAATACTGAATAAAACCGAATCTACTGCTGTTCATTGTTTGATGTGTGGTTTTGCTTCCTTTTTTAGAACTTCTCTACAGCTGGTGTTAAGTGATATATTCCCACACACAAAAAAAAAAACAACAAAAAACAAAAAACGATTCCCCATATTGCAATAGTCAAAATTTTCCTTGAAATCGAGCCAAAGTATACAATCACTAAAATTTCCATAACAGGGTTGTTGTCCACGTGATTATCATTGACCAATAAAATCAAAATTCTACGAAATCCAGGTAACGGTTATTTAAAGCCGCGCTATTCCTGTCACTGACGTCAGAGTGCCGTGTAAAGGGGGTTATCTGTAAATGCTGGGCTTGGACATTGGCAAACAGTGCAGACCCAAATCAGACTCCGCAGAACGCGGTGTCTTATCAGGTTCTGCACTGTTTGCTTAAATAAAAGAAAGTTAAGGGTTAAATGAAACAAGTCCCCATTCAGGACCATTTTCCCAGCCTAGACTCAGATATAATCAATCCACCGGTGCTGTCAGTGCTTTGATTATTTTCTGGCCTCCTGGGATACAGAGCTTATTTGGCTATATTTGGAAATGCAATAACAGCAACCATGGACTAGAAGGCATGAGCAGTGTTGCACGTAATATAACTATTCACGAATAGAGACAATTTGCATGGACTGTCAAAGCCTATTTTCTGGACATCACGAAAACATATCTGTATAATTTTGACCCTTAAACCCCACTTTTATATTTAGTAAAACTGGGGTTTACAGAGGTATACATCATTTTTTTTATTTCTGTTCAAAAACATAGATTTTGGGTATTCGAGGCGGTTCTAACGAGTACCCACAATCTGCTCAAAACCATAGATTGTGAGTACTATTGTTGGCATTTTCATATTTATTAGCAGAGAAGATTTTCATGCTCTGCTGAATTGAACATAAAAAAAGTTTTACAACCTCGGGGCCTGGCATAAAAATTAGAATAGTAAAAAAAAGGTAAGAGAAAAGTCCAGGGAGTACCACAATCACAAACCGCAGCCCTTCCCAGACACCAAGAGGAAGAGGAAACAGATAAAACCAAACAAACACAAATCGAACAAACGTACGAAAAGCACTAAGATTAGGTCTCTCTTCCCCAAGCGAGGTAATCACAATGCTAAAAGGACTGAAAAACACAAGAACAAAATAACATAAGGTAAGACATAAAACAAGTCGCCTCGTAGAATGAACTACAAAGCAACAAAGAGTAAGACTAACACCCGGACCACCGCCTAAGAACGGTCAGTAGAGTAAACCACCGGAGCCTCGTTGAATGTCCGTTCTGACCCGGGATGGCTTTTCATTCTATTCCACTTTGTCGTGCAAATAAAAAGGGGAATGCAAACTTGCTTTATTTTTTTTATTGTCGTACAATTAAAGGGGCTGCAAAGTTGTTCACATGGGTTGGTATAATCACTGAGTCTGTAGTCTGTATTCTGTCATGTAACGCCTGCATCCCGCAATGTTTTCTATTCCAGGTACACAAATATAGTATGAGAAATGATTAGTATAAATGACCATTGAATTTTACAGTAGGACCATTGATGAATACAATCCAAAATAAATAGAAACCTGATTGACCGAAATTATCTAGTAATGCCTACTATATATATATATATATATATATATATATATATATATATATATATATATATATATATATATATATGCGCCTGTGTGTGTGCGTGTGTGTGTGTGCTCTAAAGGGTCATTCCATTTAGAATGTTTTGTTTTTACCTTCACTACTGCTGTTGTTAGTGCCGTGCCATGTGGAGGTCGTAAAACGTCTCCCCGTGTTTCACTACACTGTACTTTATATTTTGATCCTTCGTTATGATTGCGCAGGATCATCAAGATATATATTATTGTCACTGATGCGGCCTAATTGGCCGAAACTAGCTAATCGTCCCAAAAATCGCCTGCATTTCAAATATTACAATTGTGTGTGTGTGTGTGTGTGTGTGTGTGTGTGTGTCCTTTACCTCAAAGGTTTTCTCATTTTACATCACGAAAACAGGCCTATATAATTTTGACCCCCTTAAACCCAACTTTTATATAGTAAAACTGGGGTTTACAGGGGTATTCATTATTTTTCCTTTTTCTGCTCATAAACATAGATTGTAGTACTCGTTAGAACCGCCTCGTCGAGGCGGTTCTAACGAGTACCCACAATCTATGTTTTTGAGCAGAAACATAAAAAATATCAGAATTTTTTATCTGAAAATTTTCAGTTTTTGGTGGTAAAATTTTCATTATATTTGAATAGGCATGTTTTCGTAATGTAATCCGTTTCATTTAAATAAATCTGATACTCGAAGGCAGTATATTTCTAGCATACAAAACAGGACCGGAATAAATAAATGAATAAATGCAACAGGATGACCATACTACTTTTTTCTGGAAAATTAAACATAGCATAGAAGATGTCGATGAATAGAAACAACCACAGAACATGAAGTCCGGATATACTCGTACTCCAGCAACATTATTGTACTTGTTTGAATCATATGAACCTTAGATAACTCAGACATTTAAAGAGAACTTGGCATTCATATAATTTACTATTCGATTAATTTCATTTTATGTTTGCTCGAACACGGTTGTGTAATCAAAATTAGTAAGTTATCTATTTCTCACGTTTATAATAGACATGATCCACAACAAAACACCATACGGTATACTTTCATTATCTCAAACACTGATAACTTAAACTAATACATAAATGAAACCAAATGAAAGGTAAAATAAGTTTACTTTTATATATGTTTCTTACATTTCACGTCTTTTATCTCGAATTACTGTTATTTCAAACAGAAATTCTGTTCCCTTAGCATTTGAGATAATGACAGTTGACTGTATTATAGGTCGTTACTAGCGGCATTTTATATGCACTGACTCTCGTTATCGAACACTGATAACTGAAACTTCTGTATAATGTCAAGCTAAATACACTCGAACTACAGTAGCTCGAACATCGATGGCTCGTCCACCATGGCTAATTCGAACTCGCTTTTTAGTCCCTACGAAATACTTCTGATAGTTCAAGAAAACAAATATTTAAGGAAATTCTCTATTTTATCATGAAATTATATGTTGTCTGTACTCATTAGAATCGCCGCGTCGAGACGATCCTAATGAGTACACTCTCCATACCATTATTGTCGAGAAGATCGAAAATAAATTTCCTATAGTATCGTCATTTGCTTCCTGACCTGGCGTCATGACCCTCTATGGCTCGAACTATCCATATCTCGAACAATTTCTATGGTTCCAAATATGTTCGAGCCCTTTAGGTTCGACGATGAAGAACAGTACCGTTTAAGTTTGGTAAAGCTTCCTTGCAGTTTGGTTCCTTTTATCTCAAATTACTGTTGTCTCATAACTTAAATTGTAGTCCCTCGGACTTTGAGATAACGAGCATCATCTGTATCAGCATGTAGTTAAATCTCATGAAATGCAAAGCTGCGTTTTCCGAAAACAATGTTTTGCACTTGTCGTAGGCGTATTTCGCCAACATACTTCGGATTAGAGAAACACACACACACACACACACACACACACACACACACACACACACACACACACACACAAATCTGTCGCAGTGCACCCAGCAAAGATACAGATCAGCCTGCGCGACAGCAAACATCTTTGACAGTTAAAGACATGTGTGTGCATATGTGCGACCAAACGCATCATATTAGCGAGTGCAACAGCTTGAAATGGCATATCGGTCTTACTAAATACCTAAGAGGACTTTTGGCATCACTGAAAAGGGTCCAGCCTCGGAAAGGCGTGTGTCGGCGGCTGTCAGATTTTGTTTTCAGAACATCATTGCAACCCTGAACGTCTCATAGAAGCTCTCAGTTCAGAGTTTCACTGCCCTTTGATTACTTTCGCTGAGTAGCTTCCAAACGGCTCATTTGTTTGATAATTAGCTTTCAAAACGTCTGGCAAACATTCCTTTGTACGGAAATGCTAAATGATACATGTATCAAGCACTCTACGAGGTTGGCTTTTAACAGCTAAAAAAGCAATGCTAATGCTTGAAACATTGACAAATGACGAAACAAATGCGACATGTTACATTGTACGAGGCCGAGTCAATAAAAAAACCAGCCTAACTTATTTCTAGGTGAGATCGATCTCTTCTTTTTCGATGTAATTGCCCTCTGAAATGATGCACTTAGACCAACGGTGTTCCAGTGCCATCAGCCCAGAACTGAAGAAGCCAGGGTCCTTGTCTCCGACCCATTCCTCAATGGGCCGCCACGACTTCTTCGTTGGACCGGAAATGACGTCCACGGATATCCTTTTTCAAGTTTGGGAATAGGAAATAGTCACTAGGAGCTAAGTCCGGAGAATAGGCGGGTTGTGGTATTAGCTCGTACCCATTCCAGTCAACAGAAACCATTGCAATTTTGCAAGTGTGGACTCTCGCATTGTCCTGTTGGAGCAGAATCCCTTTGGAGAGTTTACCTCGGCTTTTTCACGGATCGCAGTTCTTAATTGGTCGAGAAAATTTGCATAATACGCACCTGTTATTGTACTTTTCTTTGCTAGAAAGTCCAACATAATAACACCTCGTGCGTCCCAAAATACAGTTGCTATCACCTTGCCAGCAGAGGGTTGCGTTTTGAATTTCTTAGGTCTCGAAGAACCGGCCCAACCCACTGGCGATTTTGAGCTTTATTCTCTGGCTCATAATAATGGACCCAGGTCTCATCTCTGACCCTACCCCTCCTCCTCCCCCCTATAACCCAAAAGAGGTGAGCTTTTACCCTTACGTCCTGAATACGAAGTTGCTTGTGGTTCTTACGCTTAAGCTGAGCTAGTTTTGTGATGGATTCACTGGTAAGGGTATATTTTATAAACGGAATAATGAGCTCTGCTTGCTTGATGTGGAGTGACTACTACTCTAGAACCGTATTTTTTCTATCAATCAAGCAATGCGCCTTGTTCTCTATATATCTTTTGTCAGTGAAAGTCTTCAGCTGTACAAAGAGATGTTCTGATGGCAGGTGCATGTATTCCTCAACTCATGACTGTTAATGTATAACTTCAGTCCTATATTTCTTATATTTCGTTTCGGTAAGGGATTTATGGTGAGTGATCTCAAATAACGATGGGAAAATGCATTGCTGCTGCAGATATATTTTGCCTAACAATGTTATATATCTCCTATTTAGAAGTAACATTTTGCGTGAGTAGGAATCTGCGAGTATTCCCAGATCATGCCTGCTTCTGCATATTTAACTTTTTTTTCTTAATTAACCAATTACGTCATGATTTATATGTATATAAATTTGTCTGTTGTATTCATATGTATGAAGGTGAGTCAATAAGTAACCAGCCTAACTTATTTCCGGTTGTGATCCACTTCTTCTTTTTCAATGTAATTGCCCTCTAGTGTGATGCACTTAGACCAACGGTGTTCAAGTGTCATCAGCCCAGAACTGAAAAAAAAAAAGGGTCCTTTCCATTGACCATTTCCTCAACTGCAGTCACGACTTTTTCATCAGACCGGAAATGAAGTCCACGGATATCCTTTTACAAGTTTGGGAATAGGAAGAAGTCGCTAGGAGCTAGGTCAGGCGAATAGGCAGGATGTGGTATTAATTCATACCCGTTTCGCTCTACAGCATCCATTGCAACTTTGCAAGTGTGGACTCTCGCGTTGTCCAGTTGCAGCAAAACACCTTTAGAGAGTTTACCTCGGCGTTTTTCACGGATGGCGGTTCTCAGCTGGTCGAACAAGTTTGCATGGTGTACACTCCAGTTATTGTACTTCTCTTGGGTAAGAAGTCCAACATAATAACGCCTTTTGCGTCCCAAAATATGGTGGCCATCACCTTGCCAGCAGATGGTTGCGCCTTGAACTTCTTTGGCCCTACCCATTGACGAATCTGAGCTTTATTCTCTGGCTCATAATAATGAACCCAAGTCTCATCTACAGTCACCAGACGCAAAAGAAAATCATCTATTGACCTAAAATGCTTCAACAAGGCGCTACATACTGATGCTCTGGTTGCCATTTGCTCATCGCTAAGGGATTTGGGGACCCAACAGGCTGTTAGCTTGCGCATACCTAAACGATCTTGTAAGATTGTTGAAACGCTACCATGTGAAATGCCTAATGCTTGCGCTATTTCTTCCACCTGAATTCGCCTATCAGAGTATACCAGATCCCGAACTTTCTTACACATTTCTTCGTCGGTGGCATCCAGTGAGCGTCCAAACCTGGCTTCATCTTCTAAAGACGTTCTACCGCGTTTGAAATCCCCTACCCAGAATTTAACCTGAGCATAAGATTGTGCAGAATACCCATAAACATCGGCTAACTCGCCGTGTATTTCCTTGCCTGTTTTACCTTTTAAATACAAGTACCGAATTACAGCACGGTGCTCAACTTTAGATGAAAAGCATGCCTTTGCATCACTAGCCATGTTTGACATTCAATATCTTATTAAAGAATGACTCGATACGTGTGCAATTTTGTACCCATGTATAAAACATATATTGAAACAAAGCATGAAAATCGTGACCGTCTCGGTTCATCGGAAATGGGACAGGCTGGTTACTTATTCACCCTCGTATAAAACTTGTATTCTCATTGTACACGTATTATGCTCTCCTAAATGAAGGAAATAAAGAAATCTATCGTCGTTAAGGGATTTTGGGACCCAACGGGCTGTTAGCTTGCACATACCCAAGCGATCATGTAAAATTGTTGAAACGCTACCATGCTCGCCTATCAGAGTACACCAGATCTCGTTCTTTGTTACATATTTCTTCATCGATGACATCTGATGGGCGTCCAGACCTGGTTTCGTCTTCTTAAGACGTTGTACCGCGTTTGAATTCACCAACCCAGAATATAACTTGGTCAACTTGCAATGTATTTCCTGACCTGTTTTCCCTTTCAAATACAAGTACCGAATTACAACACGGTACTCAACTTTTGACGAAAAGCTTGCTTTTGCATCGCTAGCCATGTTTGACATTCAATATCATAAGTGAATGGCACGATAAGGATGCAGTTTTGCTCTCAGGCCTAAAACATGCATTGAAACAATGCATGAAAATCGTGGGTGTCTCGGTTAATTGGAAATGTGATAGGCTGGTTACTTATTGACTTGCCCTCGTACCACAACGAAATGAAAAATGCATTGTACACACAAGCGCATCGTTTGGCAGCCATAATAAGTCTCCCCGTACTTCACTATTGTATAGTTTAAGTTTTATGGTCCAATGTGATCATTAAATCCCTTCCGGGATAATGAAAATCTATAGGCTACAATACGAAAACAAACCTATTGAAATACACAGAAAATTTTACCACCAAAATTGAAAGTTTTCAGATAAATATTCTGATATTTGTCATATTTCCGCTCAAAACATAGATTGTGGGTACTCATTAGAACCGCCTAATATAAAAAAATCTATGTTTTGAGCAGAAAAATAATGTACACCCTGTAAAATCGAGTTTTACTATATAAAAGTGGGGTTTAAGGGGGTCAAAATTGTATAGGTATGTTTTCTTATGAACTGGCTGAAACTAGATAGTCTGGCCCAGAAAACTTCGGCACTTCAGCTATTGTTTTATTTTTGTATGTGTGTATTCATTGCTCTCAAAGGACATTCCTTTTAGAATTTATTATTGAACGTAATGAATTTTGCAAGATTGTTGATACCCATATAAAATAGAAGTAAATTTACCGAAAAAAAAAAAAAAGATTATATTTCAAAACCATAGCCTGTAAGAGGCACAAAATCCACTAACCACAAAGTCACAGAAATGCCGTCACCATGAAATCGCGACGACGTCAAATGGCAGTTTGACGACGTTGCGAGTTTACTGAAAACTAGAAGTGAGAAACGTAAGACGCGCATGCTTAAAACGCTAACAACATAGCGGGCATATAATGTTTAGATAACACTGCATTAACGTCGATGACCTTGCATCGACGTTTGTACGACGTTGTCTTAACGTTGCTTGCCCGCTGGAAATACATGGTTATATAGCAACGAAACGACTAAAGAGGGACCACAGAAGAAGAATATCATCCCAATAAAGTTTCAATTACATGTATTACTCGTATGCATCACGAAAACATGCCTATTTAATTTTGACCCCCTTAAACGCCACTTTTATATAACAAAACTGGGGTTTACAGGGGGATACAATATTTACTTATTTCTGCTCAAAAACATAGATTGTGGGTACTCGTTAGAACCGAGGCGGTTCTAACGAGTACCCCCAATCTATGTTTTGAGCAGAAATATGAAAACTATCAGAACTTTTTTATCTGAAAACTTTCAGTTTTTGGTAGTGAAATTTTCAATATATTTGAATAGGCGTGTTTTCGTATTATGTTTGAGAGCAGTCCTCATTTTATTGTTTTATGGTCCTTCGCTTTTCCTACAATATATGTTTTGCATACCGGCTACCATTGATGTTCCTAAATATTACTGCAAATTGCGAATGTTCTGGAGCTCATTTATGTTTTGTTTGAAGTTAAAAAAAAATGAATACCAGCTACTTGTCTGATGGCAGCCCATCTGAAAATTCCAAAACCATTAAGAAAACATGCCCATTCAAATATACTGGAAATTTTACCAACAAAAAAAGAAAGTTTTCAGACAAAAAATTCTGATATTTTTCATATTTCTGCTCAAAACATAGATTGTGGGTACCCGTTAGAACCGCCTCGCCGACGCGGTTTTAACAAGTACCCTCAATCTTTGTTTTTTTAGCAAAATAAGCAAAATAATGAATACCCCTATAAACCCCAGTTTTACTATATAAAAGTGGGGTTTAAGGGGGTCAAATTTATACAGGCGTGTCTTCGTAATGCCCAGATAGGGTAGCGTAGATTCTGTAACTTGTAAGAAGCTTGTGTATCCTTAAGCAGCTAACACACATTGTTTACCATGTCTGGCCTGTGCAAGGGTAATGTGTACTCTGGATAACTTCTACTTTTCCTTTTCAAAACAACCGTTCAAGGTTTAGATCTTTGCTTCTATCGCTAGCGTAATATTTTATCTGGGGGTTTACGATGCTATCAAAAAATGTCAAGACAAATCTAAAGTAAAATATGAAACACTTAGTATTTCATTTATCAATTTAACATCAACTAATATGCACGTTACGAAAAGACAATCTGATTTTGTTGAAAATATCAAATTTTCTATTAACAGGACTGCTTCCAATAAAAAAAAGCACTTTTTCCGGCATATAATAGTTTTCAACAACAAATGCCTTAACTCTCTATACCCAGCTAGCATTCTACGTAAATCTACATCGGGCCATCATCGGCCCGTCAGCTACCCTGACGGGCCGATGACGGCCCGATATAGATTTACGTAGAATGCTGACTGGGTACAGTTTGTTTTAAACACATTTTATTCGTATAATACATACAATTACATACATGAATGAACTGATAAAACAGGATTCAGAAGAAAGTCGAAGACTTTCATACTTCAGGCCGCGTCAAGTGAAAAAGTGCCATCTAACATGCGCGCAGTATGCGGATTCACAACTTACTGCACATACGCAGTCTCATCCAGGCATTCCCTCTTTGAAATATTCTTTTGTATTCATCAGTCTGTTTGCAGAAAGGAAAGGCTGCGTGAATGCGTAGGCTGATCTGGGTCTCTGCTGTCCGCATTAGCCCGGAGACACGCTTTTTCGCATGACGCATCCCGTTTGATCTGTTTCCATTGTTCACCGACAATTCTACAGTTTCTCGCGGTAAGCGAAAGTCTACGTAAATGTCACAAAAACTGCCCGAGATAGCAATGAAGATCCAGATATGACATCTTGTGTGGGTCTACCATTATGGTCTGGGTTTGCCATTATGGTAGCACTTTCATAATACATGTGGCTTATTTTTTATGTGATTCACAAAATGAGACAAGATCCCTTATCGTATATGTGGGCCAAAATGCCTGCACGAGCCTCCGCTTTTACGCAAGTTGACCATGGCGTATATTGGCAGAATTCATACGATAGTTTAGAATATATCGATGATGGGACTGTCCAGATACAATAGATGTTCTTAGACTAGGCATCGCGTGTCTGCCCTTTGTTCCATTTTCCTTGAAGATTCCTGTAACGAAATTCGATTTTTCGTTATGTCTAATGTTTCCCTTGACAGCAGTTGCGGAACATCAAAGAAAATGTATGGGGTTCTTTTTCGGCCTATATATATACCGATATGTGCCTACTAAGCATTTATAGAGCTGATCAGAATATCTGTTTGGGATTTTTAACCATTGTCCTGCTGAAAAAATTAAGATGTCATGCCCACTTCTAATTTTCAGCCAATCAGATTACTTGATCCGGATTGTTGCTATAATTTCACATACTTAATGGCACACAGTGCAGATCCAGATCAGTTGGTTTCTTCAGAAGCCAACTGATCTGGATCTACACTGTTTGCAAAGGCAGGGTATATCGGGGTTCAGCAGGACAAGAGTTAAGAGGATCTTTACACTTTCAAGGGAGGCAACTCTATTAAAATTATTAATTTTGCTCACTGATTGAAAGGTACCTACTTTAAAAAGAAAAAAAAAAAAAAAAAAACAAAAAAAAAAAAAAAAACATTGCTCCCATTGGGAGCAAATTCTTTCTTTTTAGAGTAGAACCCTTTTCAGAAGATACGCGTGATACAGGAGCAAACAGGAATTCACAATAGTTGTCTCCCTTGTCAAAAATGGTGGAAAATCTACCATTCAACCTTAATATTCGAGTCTGATTGATTCAGGCTAAACAACTTGGTGGGATAGGTGATATATTCGAGGGTGCAGACGTACTTTATAAAATGTATTCCATAGAGATGACCGCTCTTCAGGCTTAGAAGAATAATAACTGACTTGGTATCATTAGTTGGCTAAGTTTTGTGAATGTGGCTCGTCCTAGATATCTTCTTTACTATTCTATATGGGTGGGTTTTAACGTTTATACGTCTAGCAAAGACTCAGATCAGCCTGAGCATTTGCACAGTCTGATCTCAGTCATCGATAACCCTGTCATTGAATGCCGAGGAACTAGCCGGCGTCTAAGACGTTGAATCAACGTTGAAGCAACGTTGTTTCGACTTTGTGTACCCGCTGACAGCTATTTTAGCCATTCCTGTGAACACTGTGCACATTGAATTCCTCTCTGAACGCATCGTAATTCATGGAAGACATAAAATGATATGTCTGTCCTTTAAGCCTTGGATAAAGTCGTCTCAAAGAAGACATTTAACCCTTAAAGCGCCATGCAAAATTTGTAGCAGACGACATTCTAATTTTTTTTTATTTTTCAAGAAAACAAGTCTTGACATTTCATGTGAATCGTCTGCCAAGCAGATGATTCACATGAAATGTCAAGACTTGTTTCCTCTGAAAAATAAAAAAAAATAAAAATAAAAAGTTGTCGTCTGCTGCAGCTGTGACTGGCGCTTTAAGGGTTAAACAAAGCTTCTATATTGCTTGAATCCACCGAGACATATTTTATGAGCAATTAGCCAATAAATGCCTTATATTCAACTATCAGCTAGTCAAAAAATGACATATTATTCAAACCAATCTGATATTGATTAAATTCTTTTGCAATATTTGGTAGTTCATGCCTCGAAAAGCCTTATACCATTTACACTAAAGCCCCTGCATTCTCGTTCTGTTGTCACAGATAAAAATAGTTGTATAGCGTCGTGACAGAATGGGTCCTCTGGCTACTTGGAACAGCGAATGTTTGGATCAGACTGCGCGGATCAGGAGGGAATTTGCTATGATCAGAGAAATTTTGGTCACTACAGAGTATATCGGTGATCTGCAAAATGCGTAGAGTTCGTTGCGCGTCATATTTAGGGTATTTAGGGAACTGCATTGTCTAAAGTCTATTCTATTCTGTTACCTTTATTCATTCCGGAAGATACGTATTTACCTGCAGCTCTTTATACATTGTGGATATAATGGTTTATTATTGATTAACCTATTTCCGTTATTGTCTTCTACAAATTGTCTAGATGCTTGTGGACACATCCGAACGAGGTTTTTTGAAGTGGAATTCATTTACCCAAATAGGGAAGGTTATAATTGCTTGATGCTACCGTGACACGACATTTTGTTATTGTGAATACTTCATTAACGCTTGGTATGCTGGGTAAATAATTTCAGCTGACGAAATTTATCAATACAGTTGACTCTCGTTATCTCGACCTCGCTTATCTCGAATAACCGCTTATCTCGAAGTGAAAATCTGGTCCCTGCTTAAAAATGAAAATCTAATAACAGGTAACAAAATATTGTGGAAAAGAGGAGAAATTGCTCCTAAGGAGCAATTTCTCCTCTTTTCCACAATATTTTCAACATATGTCTAACTTCAAGAGTCCAATTACATATACATGTGTTAAATGCGGTTGTTCGATTTATTTTTTCCTCAAGTCTCCAAATCTGATATGTCGAAGTACGGATATCTCGAAGCATTTTAGACAGTCCCTTGGAGTTCGAGATAACGAGAGTCGACTGTATTTGTTCTTATTTTCCCAGAAAATATGTTTAAGTACCATGTGGCGGCAGTAGAACGTCTCCCCGTACATCAACATAGTGCTGATTATATTTCATTTCCTTTGGGATCGTTGGTTCCATTGTGGTATATTTGAAAATGGAATTCTGCTCATGTATACGCTAGAGGGCGTAAGCAGTGTTGCAAACTTCATTACTGCTCATGAAGAGTCTCAATAAAACCGAGACTCCAATTTTCTAATCCGTAGTGTATTCTTTCTTTTCAAAGGCTATCTTTTTGACGTTAATTATACATTGGCGTAAAATTTCGAAATAAGAAAAATATCTGTTTGTCGTCTGCCCAGAAAGTGGTAAAGGTTAAACTTTTATGATTTATTTACTTACAGTTAAGTAATATCGTTTAAAGAATGGTAACGAGATCGTTTTATGGGACATATTTTGTTTCTTCTTTAGAAAAAAAAAACCGCAAATGAAGCTGCTTTGTCTTTGTGTGTCCTTGACGCTGTTAAACGGATCTTAGTTTAGAAATTCTTGTATATTCTCTGAACATTCGTACATGGCCTCAGTAGGACTTAAGTGCAAAGCTGTGCATTTTCGACAGTTTGAAAAAAGTCGTTTCCAGACTGCGAACAGTTATAATTTTATTCGGCGCGGGGTGAGATGGGGTGGAGGGCGTAAGGGGGCGCGGGGGGGGGGTGTCGGGGGTCGGAGTGGTGGATTTCGAGAAGGATTTTCAACCACAGATAATTTGTTTATTCTATATGGTTTGCTAGGAATTACCAAAGGCAACAAAGCTAAATTGATCTGTGCGTTCATCAATTTCAAACAGGCGTTCGACAATGTTTGGAGAAATGGCCTATTGAAAAAAACAACAACAACAAAAACAACAACAACAAAAAAACAACAACAACAAAAAACAAAAAAACAACAATAAACAAACAAACAAAAAAAACAACAAACAAACAAAAAAAACAAAAACAAAAAAAAACAAAAACAAAAAAAAAAAAACAACAACAACAACACACAAAAGAACAAAAAAAAACAAACAACAACAACAAAAAAAAAAACAAAAAAAAAAAAACAAAAAAAAAAAAAACACACAAAAAAAAACAACAAACAAACGACACAGCCATCATAATATAGTTCGCAGCTTAAATGAACAAAGAAAATTGTAATCTGCCTGGTTAGAAAATATTCAAACATTAATATGCACCAACGGATACAGCAAAATATGGCAAGCACATTATAATGTAAATGTGAATTGGTTTATTAAGTCGTTCAAGCAGAGACTTAAAAATCAGAATGTACATTACGAAAATATACCTATATAATTTTGACCCCCTTAAACCCCACTTTTATACAGTAAAACTGGGGTTTACAGGGGTATACATTATTTTTCTTATTTCTGCTCAAAACATAGATTGTGGGTACTTGTTAGAACCGCCTCGCCGAGGCGGTTCTAACGAGTACCCACAATTTATGTTTTAAGCAGAAATATTAAAAATATCAGAGTTTTTTATCTGAAAATTTTCAGTTTTTTGAGGTAAAATTTTCAATATAGTTGAATAGGCGTGTTTTCGTAATGACAAGGCTGGAACGTTCTATATGATAAATTATCCAGCGGGATAAATGACAGGATATTTAAAAATAGCTTTGAAATTAACCAGTATTTTTCATATTTGTCAAATCGTAAAAATAGATTATTAACAGACTTTTTAAGGACGAGAAACCATCGGCTCTCTGTAGAGATCAGACGATGGTCAAGCATTCCTGTTCATGAAAGAGCATTCTGGCTCTGCAATGCTGAAATTGGTGATGAATTTCATTATGTGCTGAAATGTAACAGCTTAAAAGATCAGCGGACAAAATACATAAAGCCATACCTCTTAGAACATCCCAATATAATAAAATTCAACACCTTAATGATTAGAAGTAATGAAAAAAATTATATGCAATTTATGCTTCTTTATCGATATTATAACAAAAAGTAAATAAGTGAACTCAGGAACTGACACAATCAAATCCACAAAGTTCTCAACATCAAAGGAAAATACAGGCAAATACAATTAAACAGCCATAAAAATCAAATGGCAAGCCGAGTTGGCAGCCCTTTCCCAAAAAGATGGCAACTCTGTCACCCAACCTTAACTGAATGTCTTTAACTTACATAATTGTTAAAAGCAAAATATTTGTAAGTGAAATCTCTAGAAAATTTAGCAAAAAGTGCCACAATGAGCTTAGTCCAGCTTTACGGACTCATAAGCTTCGCCCTCTGCTTATTTTGTGGTAACACATATATTTGTTTGTCTGTGTGGAGGTCTCCAACTCATCCACGAATCATTACGGGCAACAAATAAATCACAGATAAAGCCTTTAATGGAACAAAGATGAGGACTCCACAGAAACAACGTGTTTAAACACCTGGAGATCTCTGGGGTGTCAAACAACATCACTGGAATACTGGCGCAAAAGCCAACCACCCATCAGTTGAACCCCAAAGGGCCGAGAATCAGACATAAAAGGTCCGGCCAAGACAAAATGACCATCCCATTGCAAAGACTAAAAAGGAACAACCGAACATTGACCATTATGTACCTGTTATATTTCACTCACTGAGAGAGTCACACAAATGATATACTGAATGATATAATCTATACATATGTGTACATAAGTGTGTGTGTGTGTGTGTGTGTGTGTGTTCGCGCGCGCACGAAAATCATTACGAAAAAATGCCTATTCAAATATACTGAAAATTTTACCACCGAAAAATGAAAATTTTCAGATGAAAAATTCAGATATTTTTTTCAAATTTCTCCTCAAAACATAGATTGTGATTACTCGTTAGAACCGCCTCGGCGAGGCGGTTCTAACGAGTACCCACAATCTATGTTTTTGAGCGTAAATAAGAAAAATAAAATATACCCATGTAAACCCCAGTTTTACTACATAAAAGTGGGGTTTTAGGGGGTCAAAATTATATAGGCGTGTTCTCGTAATGATACAAAAAAGGATAATAAGTAGAAAACGTTAAACTATAAGCATAAATACAAAGAGTAGGAAAAACATAACTGCTACAGATTAGGTAACATGTATTGCACTTTGTATATTTCACTTACTGTACAAAGAATGAACAGAAGAAATACTAGCTCCAGGTGAGGATTAAAAAATAATATTTTCTTGGTTTAAAACACGGAAATCTGTTCTAGGATCCTATTAGATCAATCGAACGGTATACGATTGAAATTATGATTCAGGGCAGGGTGTCGGTGAGAATTTGAATGGTGTACCCCAGAATTTCTTCTCAATATGTGCTTTGCATGAATAACCTTGAACGACTAAAGAAAATTGAAAGGCCATGTTCATGATAATAACCCCTTTAAATCTCTGTTTGATAACTAAAATACTTACCGGATTAGAAAAATAAAACTCATAAAAAACCAAACGGCACTCTCTGTAATTAACAGAAACACATTGGCAACATTGTGTTTGAAAAATTATAAATGGATATATTAAAATCTGAACAACCCGCCTCATTCTTGCCTTTGTCTCTCATTAGTACCGAGCTTTTGGTAATTCCCTTAGGTTAGATGTTGTCAATAGTAATGTGTCTACAATATAGAATCGGGCTTTTGGTAATACCTTTGGCTAGATCTTGTAAATAGTAACGTGTCAACGGTATTTTATCCAAATATTCCATAATGAAGAAGAACTATGGCTGTTTCCATACTTTGGCATCGGCGTTACCTGGGTCAGTGAAAATTGGCATTTGGCAAACCATTGGGTAGTTCTTGTCGGTATCAGTCTGTGTGCGAAAAATTATCAAAGTATGTCTAAGGTTTTAAGAATTATCGTTATTTTTTGCTAACGGTCACATTTTGGCCTCGGTATTGCCTCGATCAAGGAAAAGTGGTTGGCAATATTTAGTGTACGCGAAAATTGTATCGAAATATCCCATATGATTAAATACCTAAGGCGATTTACGTATTTTCACACTTTTTGTTTCGGCGTTAACTTGGTCAATGAAAAGTGGCATTAGGCAAGCGTATTGGCTAGATCTTGTCGGTATCAATCAGCATGCCCATCACGAAAACATGCCTATATAATGCTGACCCCCTTAAACCCCACTTTTATATAATAAAACTGGGGTTTACAGGGGTATACATTATTTTTCTTATTTCTGCTCAAAAACATAGATTGTGGGTACTCGTTAGAACCGCCTCGTCGGAGCGGTCCTAACGAGCACCCACAATCTATGTTTGAGCAGAAATATGAAAAATATCAGGGTTTTTTTTTTTTATCTGAAAATTTTCAGTTTTTGGAGGTGAAATTTTCTATATATTTGAATAGGTGTGTTTTCGTAATGAAAAATCATCAACATATTCTTCACGGTTTTAAGCACTGTGGTCATTTTTCCAAACTGACCACGGATAGATAGATAGACGGTGATCACGAAGTGATTATAGACCACTTTTCGAAAGTTAACCTTTCTATCGGTCGACTTTTCCGCGGTTCATGCAATTCCGAGCAGTTTCATATTTTCACTCGGCGAGGCAATTTATAAAGAAATATGGCATTTGACTATTTCATTGGTGAGGGCTTTTCAATATCTATCAATATGTCAACTACTACCAAAGTAGTCAAATACTACCAAAGTATTCCCAACTGTTTGAGTGTTATTTTCCTTTTTTTTTTTTTTTTTTTTTTTTTTTTTTTTTTTTTTTGCCGCGGCGAGGCTATTTATAACTTTCCATAAAGAAATCTGGCATTTGACAATATCATTGGCTGGACCTTGTCAATGTGTATCTACGTGCCTCCAGTTCACAAAATGTCCAAGCGGTTTAAAAGCAATAGAGATTTTCACAAACTGATTACGAGCGTGTCCCCTGCGAGGCTATTTATAAAGAAATCTGGCATTTGATGATTTCAGCTTGTCAATGTGTATCTGCATGCCAAAAATATAAAAATATTCCAAGCTTTTTTTAAAGTTAAAGCGATTTTCAGACTGATTATGGACGGACATGGCCCGGCGAAGCTATTTATTAAGAAAGCTGGCATTTGAAAATTCATTGTTTAGATATTGTCAATATGCATATGCTTGCCAAAACATATCAAAATATTCTAAACCATTACGAAAACAGGCCTATTCAAATAAACTGAAAATATTACCACCAAAAAATGAAAATTTCCAGATAAAAATTCTGATATTCTCATATTTCTGCTCAAAAACATAGATTGTGGGTACTCGTTAGAACCGCCTTGGCACCCATAATCTATGTTTTAGAGCAGAAATAAGAAAGATAATGTATACCCAAGTAATCCCAGTTTTACTATATAAAAGTTGGGTTTAATGGGGTCAACAGTATATAGGCGTGTTTTCATGATTGCGGTTTAAAAATTACAAATGTATAGCGATTTTCACAAACTGATTACGGACGGACGGACATGGTGATTATAGGGCATTTCTCGTAGGTCCTCCTTTCGGGTGACTTAACTGCGGTCCGTGTAATATAAAAACTGATCGAAAACACGGAATTTCGTTCATACAGCTGACAACCTGTTCAATCAAGCGATCAAATTTACGCACTAAAATCATGATGCCAGTTTCAGTTCTTACCTGGATGAGATAAATTGTTAGGGAACGGTTCAAATGATAACTCATATTACAACCTTGTTGTCATGTTCACCTATTCTTTCAGTATCTGTGCCGCCATAATGTTATGGTATTTGCATCTTGAATAGCTCCTCATGTTGTTATAAATATATATAACCTGCGAGTAATCAAATTGGTTTGATTTGATTTGGTAATGAGAGTTGGGCTGGGTGCGTGGAACCATCTAGGAAATAATAATGTGACAATGATCATCCCATAAGTCATTTATATTCGAGGCAAATCCTCAAACTGGACAAATTCGTTGTTTTTGTTCTGATATTCTCTCACCCTTGGAACACTTACTTTACTTTTGAACATAGATAATTTAAATAATGCTTTTCTTATCCTTCAAAAAATCATTTGTGATTTATTTTAAGAAACAAACCATTAGAAAACTGTTCATTTACTTTCTTACAAAGCTCATTTATTTTCAGATTCAAATTAATTACAAGGATATTAATGGGCCGCGCCAAGCAAAACGTTGTTTTCGAGCATGCGCAAAATACATAGATTTAGATTAATCCCACACATGCGCAAAGTGTCATCCGAGCATTTGCTCTCCATTGATATTCAATAGTGTCCAATGATTCTGTTAGCGGACAGCAAGGGCCATCATAAGACTGCGCGGATGCGCAGGCTGATCAGGGCCATCGCTGCCCACATATGCCCGAAGACACGGTTTCGCATGGCGCGGCCCTTTCGTTCCATTACGAAAACATGCCTATTCAAATATACTGAAAATTTTACCATCAAAACAGAAAATTTTCAGATAAAAAGTTCTGATATTTTTCATATTTCTGCTCAAAACATAGATTGTAGGTACTCGTTAGAACCTCGGCGAGGCGGTTCTAACGACTACCCACAATCTATGTTTTTGAGCAGAAATAAGAAAAATAATATATACCCCTGTAAACCCCAGTTTTGCTATAAAAAGTGGGGATTAAGGGGGTCAAATTTATATAGGCATGTTTTCGTGATGTTTGTTTATATCAGCATCTTAAATGTGAAATATATTAAGACAACTTAGAGTAATGTGGGGAACAACGTCGTATTTACGTCGAAGATGTTGATGTGACATTGTTTAAAGTTGTGTTCATACTGGGCCAACATCAACCTGTATTTCTGTGTGCATTAAGTCCAAAAATAGGCGGAAACTCCGTTGAAAACCATGTATACAGACAAGCGTGATTTAACAAAAAGCCCAGACACAAACCAATCTGCTAAATTTTGAGGGGATTTGCACCATTTGTCGTTCAGCCGCACTACCAAGCAGTTAAAAAACATATTTAAGGGGTATAAGACACATATATAAGAGTATCTACGGTAATTTCGGTGATGGGCCTAAATGCTTGTCACAGACAAAAACAAAAACAAACTGTAAATTAAATGACACACAACATATTACCCTTCCAATATCGTACTGATAGAAAATCAAAGGACCCCTCTTTTCAGAATTTAACCTTTATCACTTTTTGTGCATATTCAGCAGACGAAAAACTGACAAGAACATATATTCCTAAAATATATAGGTGATGAAAATAGTTAATACATGAATAACCGTAAATGCATTTACAGTTAGACAGAATGTAGAAAAAAGATACTTAAAACCTTTTCGAAATGTTTACTCTAATTGATATAATGTATTGTCTTTCGTCTTTCTAATTATCTCGTCTGGACACCGTACAATGGATACAGCTAGCTTCAAAAGACACTCGTCACTACGAAATATTGTGCAAATGGATACAATACATGTTGCAATATAATCTTATTTATTAAAGACTTTATCTATGCGCAAAAGGTTTCAGACTCAACAGCAATACTTTTCGAACAGGTATAAAATGGTCATGATAAGTTGAGATTTTATCTTTCATTTTTAGAGAAGACCCCTTTTTAAAAGGGATTGGTCTGGAGGAAAGTAAACAGAATGTAATCAAAGTTGTCTCTTGTAATGATAGCGGAAAAAACGTAACAAGTGTATTTAGTTCCCTTAATGCTTAGCATACGGGGTATAATAATAGCAAACGATATTTTGAAATATTTTCTTTTTTTTTTCCTAGAACACAGGATTTGACATTTCATGCAAATTGTCTCCCAAAGAGACATTTTGCATGAAATGGCATATCCTATTTTCTAGGAAAAATAAGAAAATATTTCAAAATATCGTTTGCTATTATTGGAGGCGAGGCGGTTCTAACGAGTACCCATAATCTAGATTTTTAGCAAAAATAAGAAAAATAAAGCATACCCATGTAAATCCCAGTTTTACTATGTAAAAGTGGGGTTTGAGGGGGGTCAAAATTATATAGGCGTGTTTTGGTGATGCGGAGATTTATGTGCATGATAGCAAATAGGAAATCGCCAAAGTTGCCTCCCGTGTAAAATATGGTGGAAAATCCACCATGTGTATCGTCTCCTCGTACGTCCAGTCGAAGTACGTCTTTAGTAAAATTCTACATGCGCAAGCGCGCTGCATTGCAAAGTGCTGGAACAAAAAAACAAAAAAAAGAAAAAAAAAAAATGAACGTACAAAATGAGCGGAAACAGCTGGCGTCATTCTTATCTCATTCTGATCAATAACTGTGTTACAATAGTTATACTCAGTATATATACAACATTGTAATGTGTGACTGCAGTTATTGATTTTTAAGTACTTGTGGATTTTTAACTGTTAATATGTATATTGTGACAGATGGTTAAGATTCGGATGCATGCTGTTTGGACATTGGTCCGCCACATGTATCTCAATCCCTGCAGTATGATCGTGTAAAATATATACTATCTCAATAAGTCTACATTGTCATGTAACAAACATTTTAATTGTTATTTTTTCTGAACATGATGGTCTCTCGTAGCTCTATAATGGGTGGCATTATATATGTTTTATATTATATCAAATTGTGTGTATAAATATATGTGTGGAAAGACACTAATAAAATATATCGTATCCATCACGAAAACATCCCTATAATATTTCGACCCCCTTAAACCCCACTTTTATATAGTAAAACTGGGGTTTACAGGGGTATATATTATTTTTCTCATTTCTGCTCAAAAACATAGATTGTAGGTACCCGTTAGAACCGCCTCGCCGAGGCGGTTCTTACGAGTACCCACAATCTATGTTTTGAGCAGAAATATGAAAAATATCAGATTTTTTTTATCTGAAAATTTTAAGTTTTTGGAGCTGAAATTTTCTATATATTTGAATAGGCGTGTTTTCGTAATGGTATAGTATTTGGTTTATTTGGAGTTCTACGGCCCATTCAATACTGTTAACATGCAGTAATAACGAGCCGATCTGTTAACCCTCTCAGACTATTCCTGGGCAAGTTTAGTACTCTAAGCGGTTAACCAGTACTTTGTGCATATACAGTCGAACCTCGTTATCTCGAACTCGCTTATTTCGAATTATCGCTTATCTCGAAGTGAAAATCTGGTCCCTGTTTTAACATGAAACTATGACAACAGGTAGCAAAATAATGTGGAAAAGAGGAGAAATTGCTCCTAAGGAGCAATTTCTCCTCTTTCCCACATTGTTATAAATATATTTCTTACTTCAGGAGTCAAATTACATATTCATTTGTTAAATGTGGTTGTTCAATTTATTGTTTTCCTCACTCTCTCAACTCTGATATGTCGAGGTGCGGATATCTCGAAGTATTTCTCGAAGTGAGTCCCTTGGAATTCGAGATAACGAGAGTTGACTGTATTTTGTCAGTAACTGTCGACTGCCCTTTTTGAATCAGCAGATGGTGGAGAATGACCTTAGAAATATTTCATGATCAAATTATTTCATAATCAATTTCCAAGAACCGATCTAGGAGTCGAACTTGTCTCTACAGTTCGAAGCACTACCGACTGTATGATATCTTGTGTTGTTGTAGTATGTAGGTGCACTATGCTGTAATTAGTCCACTGTATATGTGTTGGGTCCTTGTACGCATGTTGTGTCATTGTATGTATTTGGGTAATTATATGCAAATCATTGTGCATTAGTGTATTTATCGGGAATTTGTACACTTTCTAAAGTGTTTACCCCATTTCTTAGAAGGGGACTACTTTAAAAGTGAAAAATTTGCTCCCCTTGGAAGCTGATTTTTCCCCTTTTATAGTAGATCTCTTTTCAGATGGGACTTTGTATGCAGGAATGCGTTGGTGAAGACGCTGATCAGACTGTGCTAATGAGTCCACTGCTGAGTTGGTTCTGTCCGTTCGTACGTGTATAATGGATATAATGGTCTTCTCTTGGCTTGTCTGATTTATTTCATCAGGCCAGAAATAATAGAGTTATATAACACAGTAAACGAGACGGAAATTTGTCTCGTTGAGATGCAGCTCGATTTTGTTTTAATCATCTCAATACGAAGACGTTTACTGCTTGTAATTGTGATGTGGCAACCACTGAAAAACATAGGTTTTCACATATAAGCCAAAATGTGGATTCGGGCCTACTGCGGACGGCAAAGGTCCTGATCAGACTGTGCAGATTGCAGTCTATTTATCTACTGATACTGCAGCACTCCCTCTCGGAGATTATGTGTGCTTCAGACCTGTTGTCAAGAGATCCCCCGTCCCCAAGTTCACCCAGTAGGACTGAAACACTGTCATAGGAGGGGAAATGCCCCAGAGTCAAGCCTGTAGCTCTCCTCTGAACCCTTTCTATCCTGTGAATATTGGACAGTGTAAGGGCTCCAAACCGGGGATGAGTACTTGAGGATTGGACGTACTAGGGTTTTATAGGCAACTTCTCTGATACCTGAGTCTTTTGTACGGATGTTTCTTCTGAGGAATGTCATGGTCTTGTTTGCTGACGGTAATGTGTTCTTAAGGTGAGGTGGTCATTTAGTGCAACTCCCAAGTACTTGGAACTACTTACAGATCCCAACGTTTGTCCATATAAAGTGTACTGAGAGGGGACTGCAGACTTGGACCGTGCCACGTGTATAATGGTGCACTTGCTGGGATTAAATCCCATGTCCCTTTCTAAAGACCATTCCGCTAACCTGTCAAGATCTTCTTGGAATATTTTGACATGTTCAAGATTTGATACTGCTAGATAAACTGCCTGTCATCGGCAAATAACCTTACCTTTGACTTGACATGATCTTGGAGGTCATTTATGAAGAACTAACATAAAATTGGTCTTAACACTGAGCCCTATGGTACACCCGAGGTAACTGATACCTGAGAAGACTTCTCATTACGAAAACACGCCTATTCAAATATATACAAAATTTCACCTCCAAATATTGAAAAATTTCAGACAAAAAAATCAGATATTTTTCATACTATTGCTCAAAACATAGATTGTGGGTACTCGTTAGAACCGCCTCTCCGAGGCGGTTCTAACGAGTACCCACAATCTATGTTTTGAGCAAAAATAAGAAAAATAATGTATATCCCTGTAAACCCCAGTTTTACTATATAAAAGTGGGGTTTAAGGGGGTCAAAAATATATAGGCATGTTTTCGTGATGTCGTTTTCCAAGACGACAGTCTATGATCTGTTTGCAAGGAAGGCTTTGATCAAGTGAATAACATACCCACAAATGTCATAACGGAGTAACTTTTCGTGACTAACTTGGGATCATTGAATCCATTCTGGTTTCTTGGAAAACCGAGTCACACAAGCCGGTGCTAGGGATGAGGTGTGTGTGTGTGTGGGGGGGGGGGGGGGGGAAGTTGGGGGGGGGGGGAAGTTGGGGAGGAGGGGGTGGGGATGTGTATGTAGCCTTGCAAACTATAATGCTGTCATATGGAGAACCTTAATCAAAGTGAGAGTTCGATTTTCGTTCTTGTTTGCAAACTTTATAGATTTTATTCATTGAAATGCTGAGATCATTCTGCACACGCAAAGAAGGAAGTCTTTGCCTTCCCTCGTATTGTACGGTATCAGATGATTCTGTAAGGATGCATAGTCTGGCCCCGAGGTTATAAAACTTTTTTTCATGCTCAACTCAACTGAGCATGAAATTTCACTTGGTCATAAAAATACCAAAAATCAAAACTTTTTCATGCTCAACTCAGCTGAGCATGCTCAGCTGGGTTGAGCATGAAAAAAAGTTAAAAAAAAATTGTCAGTATTTTAAGATTTATAAGTAAAATAAATTTCATGCTCAGCTGAGTTGAGCATGGACAAAGTTTTATAACCTCGGGGCCTGGTCTGGGCCCTTGCTATCCCCGCATATGCTCAAAGTAAGCTTTTCGATAGGCACATTTCACGCACATAATAGTTGAGTATGTACAATTATATTTGTGTATACTCGATCGATCCAGCTACGTTCAGAAGCGCAAACCAATCGAGAACATTCAGTGCCGAGTCCTGTAGCTAACGACGACCAGGAGCAGAAGCAGGACTCAGTGTAAAATATTTGTGTATATTTTTTACAATTTATGCTATACAATCAACCAGGCAAAAGGCACCTAACTGTGCGAATCGCACAATTAGGTCTTCTTTCCTCTCAGTGATGAAAAGTAAATCTAACAAGTATTCTTGGCGATTTTTATTTGATTTCTTTCCATTGCAGACGATTCACACACTATTATCTTGTTTTCCTTTGATATATTACGCACCGCGCTTTCTATCACGTACATTATGGACGACAAATTTGATATTTGAGGTTAGAGTATCGAAAACCGTATTATCTTTGTAAACACTCAAACGGACAAACGCAGTTTGCTGATGCGTTCGTTTTTTGCCTTTGATGTTAATAGATCTTCATTCAGTTTCTTAGTCCGCCACAGATCGCTAGCGGCACTTGTACAATACTGTCATATCTGAAAAGTAGCATCCTATTTTGTGGTTTTCGCAGGGGGACTAGATACACTTGGTAGACTTTCCACCATTTTGTGACTTCCTGTTTGCTTTGTCGCCACACCAAATCCCTTTGAAAAGGGGTCTACTCTGCGTTACGAAAACATGCCTATTCAAATATATTGAAAATTTCACCACCAAAAACTGAAAGTTTTCAGACAAAAATTCTGATACTTTTTATATTTCTGCTCAAAACATAGATTGTGGATACTCGTTAGAACCGCCTCGCCGAGGCGGTTCTAACGAGTACCCACAATATATGTTTTGAAGCAGAAATCAGAACAACAATGTATACCTCTGTAAACCTCAGTTTTATTATATAAAAGTGGGGTTTAAGGGGGTCAAAATTATATGGGTATGTTTTCGTGATGAAACGAAAGAATTTGCTTCTAACGAGAGCAAATTCTTTTCCTTTAGAGTGAATTCCTTCCCAGAAGGGAGACAGCATTTTCGGAATTGTATCAATATTAGAGATTTAAAACACTTTAGTCCTCTCCATATCTGTCCTAATATTTCAACAAGTCTATTCCTTTTACTACATATACGATACCATCTTATGTGTCTAAAACTACTGATATAATGACAAATAGTGTAAACCCTGATACGACGTTCGGATGCGTCTAATTTGGGTCTACACTGTTTATTCAGATCTGTCTCTCCGAATAAGTAGCCTAGTTAAATACGGTATATGTATTTTTTTTTGCTCTGCAAACTTGGAGACAACGCTTTACCCACATCTGTATGGATACCTGCGCGGCTCGCCAATAGAGTCTAAGAGGCCCATGGTTTCTGCAGGCAAATAGAGAATGTCCTAACAAGACTGCCTTGGCGCTCAGGCTAATCTTGACTTCTATTGATCGCATATTTCATAAGCAGTTTTGGGGTAGATTGTTTACATTCGAATCATGGTATACAAACGCAAAAAATTCCTTAAGGAAGTTGTCCATGTGATTATCATTGACCAATAAAGTCAAACCGCGGGTAAGATGTTATCCAGGCAACAATTAATATATAGCCGCGCTATTCTTGTGTCTGTGACGCTAGAGGGCTATCTGTAAAATCTGGACTGAGACACTGGCAAACAGTGTAGACACAGATCAAACGCCGCAGAACGCGGCGTTTGATCAGGGTCCGCACTGTTTGCTTAAACTACAGAAAATTAAGGATTAGATGAAATATATTTACGTCCTCCTTGAGGATCATGTCCCCAGCCTACACTCAGACAATCGACCCACCGGTGCTATCAGTGCTTTGACTATGAGACAGTGCTATCGAGCCTAGGCACATAATTAATGCTGACAGTTCTTCCTAGATATGTTCACTCTGTTAAAATACTTTGCAAATATTGTGCTCCAAGGTGTCTCAAGGTAAATAAGGTTCGACTGTTATATATTACTTATTTGCACATTTAAAACAAATGAAATCGCAAATAGAATATGAACAGACAACAGACATATCATATGAAAGTTGATGCAATGTCGTTTTGGAAGTCAATATTTAATAACCTTTCATGGCCGTAATTTATTTCTCTGCTAGGAAAAAGGCTTAGAATCATATATGACTATTGTTTTTGTGTATTAGCTTTTCTAAGCAAACTACCTACCAAGGCCTTCATCACGAAAACACGTCTATATAATTTTGACCCCCTTAAACCCCACTTTTATATAGTAAAACTGGGGCTACAGGGGTATACATTATTTTTCTTATTTTGCTAAAACATAGATTGTGGGTACTCGTTAGAACCGCCTCGCCGAGGCGGTTTTAACGTTTACCCACAATCTATGCTTTGAGCAGGAAAATGAAAGGTATCAGAACTTTTATGTGATTTTTTTTTCCTTGTTTTGGTTGTAAAATTTTCAATATATTTGAATAGGCGTGTTTTCGTTATATGTCTCTAAAACAGGCAAAATACGTACGCGTACCAAAAGTTTCGTAACGAAACTATACAAGTTATTTGTTTATCTCTGTATCACAAATATCTCTTTTACAAGGGAATCAAAATGACAATTTAACAATTCAGCTTGGTCAATATCTAAAGCAAATTGTAGCAGACAACATTCTCAAATTATTTTAGTTATTTTTCAGAGATAATAAGACTTTACCTTCAAGTGAATCGTCTGCTAGGCAGGCGATTCACATGTAATGTTAAGCCTTATTGTCTCTGAAAAAAAAAATTTCTAAATTGCCATATGCTGTAATTATGGGTTAAATTTAGAATCTGAATCAGCTGAAACCCTTAAAGCGCCAATCACAACTGCAGCAGACGACACTTTTATTTTATTTCTTTTTATTTTTCATAGAAAATAAGTCGACATTTCATGTGCATCTTCTGCTTGGCAGACGATTCACATGATATATCAATACTTATTTTCTATAAATTATAATGATAAAGTAATAATAAAAAAAGGTAGAATATTGTCTGCTTTAAATTTTGGTCCTCTCGGCAGTAAATGCGTCACGTATGAGGAAGTTTACACCATTTGCGAACAGATTAGGACCGGTTTCAGAGTCATTGCAACCAGGGCATTTGCTTTTCATCTGGTATATTTGACTGTATACATGGCTTCTTCATGCGAACAGCAGAGACACTGGTCAATCCCCACGATATCGCATGCTGCGCTGAGATTTTTATGTTCGCATATGCGCTGAGGCCCGGTTTTATGTGATATGCCTACAATTATAGTTAAACGCATCAAAACACTACACAAACGTTGCCTAGAAACGACATGGTCATGACAATAATTTGTTACATTGTGAAACAAGTGTGTTCGCATACTTAATCTTTTACCGTATTCACATAAAGTATTCGGACAGTCAGGCAAGAGAAACAATGTAGACCCTGATCAGATGCCGCAGAATGCGGCATCTGATCCGGGTCTACACTGTTTGCCAGTTATCCAGCTCACTGTAAAAAGATATAGATTGTACGGTAAAATACTGGCAATTGGCTACCAGCACATTTGCCGTAAATTTTACGAGCGCCTGTAGAACTTTTGCAGGAATTACTTCGTAGGATGGGGTAAGCTTAAGATACACTGCGGTAACTCACACCCCTACTATGTCCTACATTACCTACCTTGCCCTACACTGCCCTGTCATGCAGGGTTTCCAAAAGCAATCTTTGAACATTTATTTACTACGCTGCAGCTGGGGTTAGTGCCGTGTGGCGGCGGTAGAACGCCTCCCCGTACATCACCATACTGCAGATTATATTTCATTTGCTTTGGGATCATAAGACCCATTGTGGTATATTTGAAAATTGAGTTCAGCTCATGTATACGCTAGAGGGCGTAAGCAGTGTTGCAAACTTCATTACTGCTTATGAAGAGTCTCAATAAAACCGATACTCCCATTTTCTAAGCGGTACTGTGTTCTTTGTATCCAAAGGCAATCTTTTTGACGTTTGTTAAACTGTAAATAATCTACAGGCGCCCGTAATATTTATGGTAAATGCGCTGGCAGCCAACTGCCGGTATTTCACCGCAACATCTACGGGATGTTTTAACAGTGCAGATTTTAGACACATAAACAGGTAAAAATGGATTTGCTCAAATTCTACAACATTACAAAAACACGCTTATTCAAATATATTGAATATTTTACCACCCAAAAATGGCAATTTTTCAGATAAAAAAATCTGATATTTTTCATATTTCTGCTCAAAACATAGATTGTGGGTACTCGTTAGAACCGCCTCAACGAGGCGGTTCTAACGAGTACCCACAATCTATGTTTTTGAGCAGAAATAAGAAAAATAATGTATACCCCTGTAAACCATAGTTTTACTATATAAAAGCGGGGTTTAAGGGGGTCAAAATTATATAGGTATGTTTTCGTGATGAGTATGGTACATACAAGGAGCTAACGTGTCCCAATATACAGGGTAAATACCATAATGTACCATTTGCTCTCCTTATAGCGAATACAGCATTTTTCCATTTACTAATATAATAATATAAAAAGGAATTCGTATAGGTTGATCAGAGCAGCTCGTTTTTCGCTGCATAAATGTCATAGACTACTAAACGTATAAATACAGTTACCTAGGAAAGCCAGAATCACTAGGCACAGCCTACTCGAGGTACCGACAGAAGAAGAGATGAGGAGCAAACAATGCCAAGACACAGTGACCTAGTAGCATAAACTGACCTACAATCAAAGAACTGCAACAGAGGAACCACCTTGGAAAGGTCGTCAGAAAACCTACTGGGGCAGCGGGATGTTGGGCTCTAGAGGAATAAATACAATTTGGGTAATTTGTGAATTGTTTAATGCATCAAATCTAAAAAAAGGTCTACTCTAAAGGAGTAGATAGATCCCTTTTCGGAAATGGATTTGCGGAGAAAGCAAGCAGGTAGTCTAAAAAATTAACTCCCTTCTTTAAAATGGCGGAAAATTCAATCTCTTTAATTCCCTCTTATATTGTAACTTGATGCTGCCATATTTAACAATGTGGGCCATGATAAGACACTGTCTTCTAGGAGCTTCTGTTAGGATTTGAACTGCAAAGATCCATTATAAGACGCCAGTTGTTATTGCATGATAAGATTCTAACATTTCGAAAACACACCTATTCAAATATGTTGAAAATTTCACCACCAAAAACTGAAAGTTTTCAAATAAAAATTCAGATATTTTTCATATTTCGACGAGGCGGTTCTAACGAGTACCCATAATCTATGTTTTTGAGAAATAATATAAATAATGTATACCCTGTAAACCCCAGTTTTACTATATAAAAGTAGGGTTTAAGGGGTCGAAATTATATACAGTCGAACTTCAATGGCTCGAACATCTTTGGGACCATAGAAAATTGTTCGAGATATGGGTAGTTCGAGCCACTGAGGGTTAATCATGGTGCCAGGTCTGGAAGCAAATAGCGATAATTTAGGTGTTTTTTTTTTATTTCTTTCACAACAATATCATGATAAAATAAGAAAATGTCCCTAAATATTTGTTTTCTTGAGCTAGTGGAAGAATTTCGTAGGGACTCAAAAATGAGTTCGAATCAGCCATGGTAAACGAGCCATCGGTGTTCGAGCTTTTTGAGGTTCGACTGTACGTACGTTTTTGTAATGGACAGATGAAAACTGGAAACAGATAAAGTGTCAATGTTTCTAAGCCAGACTAGATAGTCTCGGCTACTTAGGTATCATCAGTGACCCGCATATATTTTTTCAAACCTCCCAGAGTGGGCTCAGTGACCATCAAAGACTAGAAAATATAATCTACTCTTAATTAACCCTTGTCCTGCTGAACCCGGATATACCCTGCCTTTGCAAACGGTGTAGATCCAGATCAGTTGGCTTCTGAAGAAGCCAACTGGTCTGGATCTGCACTGTTTGCCATTAAGTATGTGAATTTATATTAACGATTCGAATCAAGTAATCTGACTGGCTGAAAACTAGAAGTGGGCGTGGCATCTTAATTTATTCAGCAGGACAAGGGTTAATGAGGTATGGGTAGACCTTTTTACGGCCGCCAAATCGCACATACTTTAGTGAAGATAAATAGATTAGGAATGGAATGCGCCTTGAAAGTCGGTTTCAGCTTACAAACACTGGCCTGGTCAAGAGAAATATATTTCTCTTTCTCATTCGAAGGCAAAATAAATGACTTTTTTTTGTATCTGCAAAGTGTGGTCAAAGCTACCATCTCTCCAATACATTCTACAAGTATCTTACCCTGGAATTATGTATGCGAACAACAAAAGCGTTTGCCACACTGCGTCCTTGGGGATACATGTAGAATGACTGGATGTTCGCTTTACTGTCCGACAAATTAAAAAGGTCCCTTTTCTCCTACACTGCTCATATAATTATTGCATGCTGCTCTCAACGCTTATTGATCATTTCAGTAGTATATATAACTGTGGATAATAACTTTTCCAATCATGTACATATGAGTTGCAACTAGGAAAAATATACCTCCTCACATATGCGCCCAACAAAGACTCAAATCAGCCTGTGCAACTGTGAAGTTTGATCAAAATCTTCGTTGTCCGCACAAAGAAACTTTGCATCCATGGGTATCCAAAATGCGCCCAGTGAAGATTCTGATCAGCCTGCGCGAATGCGCAGGCTGATTCAGATCTAAGCTGGGCGTACATGCCCTGAGGTTTGTTTTCTCAAGTTGCGGCTTCAATTGCCATTTGTTTTGCTTGTTACTCCAAACACAGTATATCTTGTTCTCTCAGTAGAATCGCATGGATGGAGCGATTAATGAGTTCCAATATAGTCAGATTCATAAAGAAGTAAGAAAAATGTTTATCTCGGATGCTTATTGTATCGGACATTTTTATAGTGCCTGATCTGCTTTGATTTACATAATAGCCGAAACATGAGGAAAAGTACCTTATCTTTAGCATATGCGCCTAGAGAAAGATCAGACTGCGCATGCGCAGTCCGATCTGAGTTCAATGGGCTCTGTAGATAGCCATTAGTATAGGTTTCTCCAGGTGGTACGAAGGCTGACTAGACTGTGCAGAGCCGTGGGCTGATCTGAGTGTTCACTGGTGGCATGTCATAAAGGTCACTGTCCTAAATCACATTGTGACTCAAAGAGTGGTCGGAATGATTGCGGATTGCCCTGGCGAGCCGCATACATGTATATAGGAGTTATGCTAATCACACATCAAATACTGGAATTATACCGAACCCAGCTAGCCGCATACATGTATTTAGGAGTTATGCTAATCACACATCAAATGCTGGAATACTCGAACCCAGCTTAAGCGGAATGTTGATATAGTAGTCGTGCATCTGATAACGAATAGAATAGAATAGAATGTTCATTATCAAAGTATGGCCTCTTTTAAGTATACAGTTAATGAGATCGTTCGCTTCCATACCGAATTTGCCCTCAAATGAAAGTACGGAATACTATCAATACGTTAAAGGAGAAGCTTATAAACGACTGGTGCGACCAGTCCTGGAGTAAGGTAGTTAGGTTTTGGACATCAAGGTGTAGTCAGGAAGAACTAGAAAGCGTGCAAAGGCGCGCAGCCAAATTTGTAAACTACAATTATTGTTAAAGAAGCAGCTTATTTCGCCCTCAAATGAAATTATGTTGCCGCAAGTATGAGAATTCATAAAGTTTCTTTATTGAAATATTTGAAAAAATGTTAAAGGCTCAACAAGAAAATTCGATTAATACTTGAAAAAAAAAATCATTTTAATGAGACATTCAGATCGGTTCTAATTATTTTGTACATAATTCGGTCTGACTAAACGACAAAAACAAAAAAAAAACAAAAAAAAAAAAAAAAAAAAAAACAACAACAACAAAAAAAAAAAACAAAAAAAAAACACAAAAAAACAAACAAACAAAAAAAAACCCTCTTTTGGTGGGTTCACTATATTCGCTGGCATCAAATAACCAGCATATTCAGTAAAACGTCATACTTCAAATGTGCTGAAGACTTCGACATGCATATTGCAAATAGTAGCTTGCAAGGTATATCTCTGCACATAGACGGCATAACATAAACTATGTGTGAGTGAATAGGTACAGACAGACCAGATATCATCACTGTTCTCGTTGTGTACAACCGCAGATGGATCTACATATTTAGTGTCAGCCTCAGCAACCTCGTCTCTCACGGTTAGTACTGTCAACTAAATCACGTACCCTGGAAGCTTAGGTTTTGATGCACGAACATGCGCTCGAAATGGCCTAAATTGTGTCGACGGGACATAAAACTCCAATGCAAACAAAACAAAAAGCATTGCAGGTACTTTCACAGAAACGTTTTTGAAATGTTCATTCAATAGTCATAAACCATGTATACTTTTTTTTGCCAATGCAACTGAAAGTCTAAAATGCTGAATTGAGCTTTTATAACTCTGAAAAGAGGTGGAACATTGTGGCCAATGGGTCTCTGGTTATGGAATGTTTCACAGATTATAAGAAGTATCTTTATTGGCATTAAAATGAAAGCATTCCATTGTCGAATCAGCTAATACTAGCCCAGGACAATCTAGTAATCTGCTATTGTCCAAATGTTGATAAATACTGGATAATAGAAACAGTCAAGAAACAAAGTCCGTGGCACCTTTTATTTGTGTACACATCAGAGGTAAATTTGACAGTTCGGAGTGAATCAAAACTCGAAAAATAACTGGAGTCACTTAGGTTCGCTCAGTTAATCTTGATACATATGTTTCCATTTGCGGCATAGGCGTACATGCAATTGCTGTAGCTAAACGACCGGCTAGCTTTTTTTTTCGGAAAAAAAGCTAATACTTGTTTATACCCCAGCTGTCACCGAAAAATGAGGGCCAATATTCATCGGCGTATATAATCCGGAAATCGATTATTTGACTAGTCCGGATTAACAAGACACATCACATTATCATACAAGATTCTGATATATTCCTTGTCTTTAACCATTGAAGCCCTGCAAACCAAACCGGATATCTTTGCAAACAACGAAGAATCTGATGAGACGGCTCATAACGAGCCGTCTCATCAGGATCTACACTGTTTGCCATTCAATTTGCCTGTTTTGACTTGAACCCATATATGCATCAGCGAGGGCGTCTGAATTCGAAAATCGAAGATTCCATTGTAGAAACTCAAGGATGAAAGGATTACTCTTTGCTGTTCTCTGAACAGATCCAGCGGACGACACATTGGTGGCGGTTTTCATACTTTGTCCAAAAAATAGTCTTTGCTTGAAGCAAGTTTGTTGCCACATCGTCTTTCTCTCACCACAATACACAGACAATTTATTATGAGATGTCTGCAGATAATTAAAATAAAAAACAATATGGTTTTAGTTGGAATTGTGCTTTAGAGGTGTTTACAATACTGCAAGACAAAATGCTATAGATATTATACGATATTACATGTATACAGACAAAACATGCCATGTGAAATCATGAAAGATGTAGTAAAGGGAAAAGACCACATTTATTATATGATAATGCACAAGAAGAGATTAGACAGAAGTAGTATGTTTGCTCGTTTAACGTTTAGCTCTGTGGGTAAACATTTCAGCAGACAATTTAAAAAAAATCCTATTTTCCCAGAAAACAGGTTTCGATTTTTCATGCAAATTGTCTCCATTGGAGACAAATTGCATGAAATGTCAAGCCTGTTTTCTGGGAAATCGCATAAAGTGTCAAAACCTGTTTTCTGGAAAAAAAGAGACAATTTGCATGAAATGTCAAAACCTGTTTTCAGAAAAAAAAATAAGAAAACATCATCAATTTGTTATCTGCTGAATTAGCCCAGAGATCGGCAAAGATCTAACGGTTTTCCAGGCCTACATACAATTGTTCCATTTAGTGGCTTCCCAAACTCATCAGTGGGTCAACGCGCAAAATCAACATAAATTAGCTCGTGTCAGAAGCCTTATTGCAAATAGTCTTGCTGTTGACTGTTCCAGGACTATAATTTTGTTGTGAATGTTCTGCTTCAAGGACGAATTGTTTAAAACGATCGCTTTAGGTTTCCGGATCTTTTCTTTCCATTGTCTTCCTATACCTTAGGACGACTGTGTTTATTGACCGTGACCTTTTCTGGTCAACCCTATTTCCATATTCCACCAGCAGGCGTTGGACCACAATTAATTTCCCAATACTGTCTAAAAAGGCTTCTTTTGGAAATTAATAGAAATAACTGTACCAATTTTAGTATGATGGACAAGCACTCCTTTCTGTATGGACCATGCCAAGCAAAAACGTGTCTTCAAACTTGCATAAAGTGCGCAGATTACCGGTCTCGGTGGCATTGTTGAATGCGCGTCAGACTGAAGATCAGGAGATTGCGGATTCGACCCCCGCCGGGTCGGCAACATTCTTTCGTGAGGATTGATCATGGAATACTTTCTACGGTCATTCTCTCTCTTCCGCTGTTTCAAGAAGGGCAGTTGTCAGTTTCTGGCGAAGGAATGTGCACAATACTGGTAAACCGCTTAGAGGACTAAGCCTGCCCAGTAAAAGTGTGGTAAGGTAAACTGACCGAGCGCGACATGACCATCAGTGTTGCCTGGGCCGTAAAACCTCAACACAAACAAACAAAATGCGTAGATTCTGATCATCCTGCGCGCGCGGAAAGTATCAGCCAGGCTTTTGCTCTCTTTTCGTACATTCTGTATTCTGTTAACGGACAGGGAAGGTCCTGATCAGACCGCGCGGACGCGCAGGCTGATCTTGGCCTTCGCTGTCCGCATATGCCTGAAGACACGTTTTTGCATGGCGCTACCCATATATAACAGACATACTGAATTGATAACACTCCAGTCTATGACATTTTCTTGTGCGTCTGTGAACATCTCATACCTTTCCGTGTACACAGTTTGAACACATTACGAAAACACGCCTATTCAAATATATTGAAAATTTCACTACCAAAAATTGAAAGTTTTCCGATAAAAATTCTGATAGATTTCATATTTCTGCTTAAAACATAGATTATTATAGGTACTCGTTAGAACCGCCTCGGCGAGGCGGTTCTAACGAGTACGCACAATCTATGTTTTTAAGCAGAAATAAGGCAAATAATGTATACCACTGTGAACCCCAGTTTTACTATATAACAGGGGGTCAAAATTATATAGGTATGTTTTCGTTATGATTTTATTGACCGGCTGAGTATCGTGCTTCCAGAGGACTTGTAGACTTGCTCCAGTCTCCAGTGATTATTTTTTTTCCCTTATAATCCTGTTTTGCAATCTACTGAAATAAAACAAAAATAAAATCATGACTATAAAGGCTGGTCACTAGTGACTAGCTTTATAGCCATGATATTATTTTGGTCCTATTTTAACAGGATTATAAGGAAAAAATATTTAGTCACTGGAGACTGGAGTCAGTCTAGAGGACTTGAAAAGGGGGGGAGTTTTTGATGATAACTCTGGGATACTTTTCTCAGTTATTAAGTTCTCCATAAAAACATAATTTGTTGGTAGACTTTCCTATTAGAAGCGCGTCTCCGAGGCGCTCCTAAGGAGTAAGCACATGTTTCTATGGAGAAATAACAAACGACATCCCAGAATTATCGCAAAAAAAAAAAAAAAAAAAAAAAAAAAAAAAAAAAAAAAAAAAAATCCTCTCCTATATTCTGCAAACAACTGTCAGGTCATACTATTTACAGCCTTGTTGAGGCGTTCGACCTTTTTGCTTGTTGTCCTGACATCAAGGGGACTCAAACCAAACTGATATTTTTCTAAGCAGTTCCACATATTCGCTGCGAAGAAGACTGCTCACTCAAACTGACACAAACCAGTCTTTGGAACTATTTGTGTGAATGTAAATTGGCTCCAAAATTAAATGAAACACTTCAGGACTGCAAAGAAAATTCGCAGAATGTTTCAAACTATATTGTAGCTTTTTTCACATTATCGTGACGTCAATTAGCGCTCTGTGTCAAATTTTCAGCAAACGACATATTGAAACATTTTTCTTAATTTCGCATTAAACAAGATTTGACAATTTATGCAAATTGTCTCCATTCGAGACAATTTGCATGAAATGTTAAATCCTGTTTTTTTTCTTGGAAAATAAAAATGTATCATTAATTTGTCACCTGCAAATTTACATTTGTAGCCTAGGGAGTGGTAATGGTTAAGAATGAGTAGTCATCCTTACTAACTACAAATCAACTAAATTATGGAACCTCATTTGGCCTGCTTCAGGATATTTCGATTTTCAATTATACTTAATTGAGCATTATATTATTTTATTCAAGGTTTGTTTAACGTAAAATTACACATATGAGTGGCAAAATGAGATTGGAATTTTCATGTCATAAACGAACAGCAAAAACATAGGTCCTGCTGCTTATCCACGCAGTCTGACAGGGAACGCATTACGAAAACACGCCTATACAAATATATATACAAAATTTCACCTCCAAAAACTGAAAATTTTCAGATAAAAAAGTCTGATAGTTTTTATATTTCTGCTCAAAACATAGATTGTGGGTACTCGTTAGAACCGCCTCGGCGAGGCGGTTCTAACGAGTACCCACAATCTATGTTTTTGAGCAGAAATAAGAAAAATAATGTATACCCCTGTGACCCACAGTTTTACTGTATAAAAGTGGGGTTTAAGGGGGTCAATATTATATAGGCACGTTTTCGTGATGGTCTGTATTTGATGCTCTATGCACATAGTTTTACTGTACCCAACTATTCTGTATACGTGTAGCGAATAACCAGATCAGACTGTGCGGCCACACAGGCTTATCCTGGCATTCGCTGTTCGCTTGTCATATAGGAGTTCTTCTCTTATGCTGTGAGGAAAAGGAAAATGGGAAAATGGACCTGATGCACTGTCAAGGGAAACAAGTCTGTCAAAATCATTTTGCTCCCTTCTAAAAAGGTATCTACTCTAAACGGCCATTTCAGAAGGGAATCTGTGTGTAAAGGAAAGCAAACCGGAAGTCATAAAAATTGTCTCCCTTGGCGAAAATGGCGAAAAGTCTGCAGAATGTATCCAGTTACCCTAATTCTGCTATCAAATTATCTGCCATACTAATGATGGCTTCAGTTTCAATTAGGCTTCTTTGTGACAGATAAATTAACATTAGCTATGATGCTGTTTTGGGGTCTGCTGCAAGTCTGATGAGGAAAATAGAATTTGGTGAATAGTGGCTTTTTTTATGTACCATGCTTGCAATACTGTTCACCTCTACTCGAGAAACATAAACGTTGTAGAACATTAACCCATTGATGCCGGTAGGACCCTAATACCTTAACTCTTTGGACACGTCCATTTCCTATTTAAGGGGACGTCTGGTTAGTTTTTTATTATTATCATGTTTTTGTAGAAAATTCTGACTTTAACGCAAACAGTCTAGACCCTGATCAGACGCCGCGTTCTGCGGCGTCTGATCTGGGTTTAGACTGTTTGCCAATGTCCCTTTTATGGTGTCTAGGCATAAATGGGTTAATGAGCACATGTTGTGTCAGTAGAGAAATAATTAAGACGTTCAGGATATACCACAGTCGAAGATCGCAGTCTACATCCAATGGCGAGAAGAAAACACAAATAGGAACATGCTCTTCAGCGAGGACATACATATGTACATACAGTCGAAATTTCAGTGGCTCGAAGATCTTTGGGGCCAAGAAACTTTGTTGGAGATATTGGTATAATTTGGTCACTGAGGGTCAGTCATCGCGCCAGGCCAAGAAGCAAATGGTTATAATTCAAGAAACTCTTTTCGATTTTCTTCACAATAATGGTATATTGGGTGCATACATTAGAATCGCCTAGATGAGGCGATTCTAATGAGTACACACAACATGTTATTTCTCGATAAAATAAAAATGTCCCTAAATATTTTTTTTTCATGAGCTATCGGAAGAATTTCGTTGGGACTCAAAAACGAGTTCGAATCAGCCATGGTAACTGAGCCATCGGTGTTCGAACTATTGAGATTCGACTGTACATATTGCCAAAACGACTAGCCAAGCAATCACCTGGCTATTCTCTTCCCCACCGAGGTGACGCTGTGAGCTTTGGTGACTTTATTTCTTTTGTTATGTACTGTTTGATGCAATGCTGTTTAGCTCAACTTCAGGAACATACACAGTGTACAGGACTAGCACATGGTGCACCCAGACAGTGGTGCTAAAACAATCAAAGTACTGACAGCTCAGGTGGGTAGATTGTCTCTGAGTGTAGGCTGGGAAAATTGTCCTGATCGGGGACTTAAGACTATTTCGTGCAACCCATAACTTCCTGTAATGTAAATAAACATTACTGACCCTAATCGGCGGCGTCTGATCTGGGTCTACACTGTTTGCCAATGTCCCAGTCCAGGTTTTACAGATAACCGTCTTTATAAGGCACAGCGACAAGAACGGCACGGCTAAAAAATACTGTCACCTGGATTTCGTACAAACGCGCGCTTTGATTTTATTGGTCAATGATAACCACGTAGACAACAACCTTAAGGAAGTTTTGGTGTATGTATACTTTGGCTCGAGCGTATTTGTTTGTGTTGAGGTTTTACGGCCCAGTCAACCCAATGGGGTCATGTCGAGCGCGGTCAGTTTACCTAACCACACGTTTACTGGGCAGGCTTAGTCCTCTAAGCTGTTAACCAGTATTGTGCACATTCTTTCGCCAGAAACTGACAACTGCCCTTCTTGAATCAGCGGAAGGAAGAGAATGACCGTAGAAAATATTTCATGATCAATCTCCACGAAAGAATGTTGCCGACCTCGGCGGGGGTTGAACCCGCGACCTCCTGGTCTCCAGTCGGACGGCGCATCCAACGCGAGTGTTAACGATCGACCAGAATAATGAAAATGTTCAGGCAGTACCATATTCAAAGATCGAAGTCTACATTTAAAAAGAAGAGAGAACGAATAGGAAGGTCCGCAACCGGAACATACCGGCATAATTCTTTCGGAGCCAAATTTCAGACGACATTTGTCGTCTACTGTTTTCATTTTAACACACTATCGATTGGAAAGACGTTTATAAATAAAGCTGAAAGACTGGATCTCAAACAGCGTAGATCCAGATGAGACGGCTCATTGAGCCGTCTCATCTGGATCTTTGCTGTTTGCGAAAGCCTATTATTATCGCATGTGACAGTGAAAGAGATAACTAAACAACTAGATAAGCGATCTGCTTCCTTCTCTCGTCCCCCAAGTGATGTGATCACAAGGCTAGAAACCACAAGACCTCGGGGTTGGTGGGGGTGGGGGGAGGGGTAACTTAGGGTACGGGTGTGCGAGCCGGTTTTTCAAAATCTACCCCATTCATATATCTGGCTTTTGAAAAAACGGACCCATTCATATACTTGCTCATCCAAAATGTTGACCTTTTCATATACTGCCCTTCGATAGTTTGTACCCATTTATTGCTGGTTTATAGACAAATATCAAAGTCAATTCATTGAATACCAAGAGAACAAGCAGCCCCGAAATATCTCTGAGCGAAAAGTATGTGCATATACCAGGATGTCAGAAAAATGGGGCCTTTCACACAGGAATCCAGAAAAATTGGGTCATTCATATACATTTTGTTGAAAAAGGGGTCATTCGGCACGCACATCCGTACTATGCCATATATAGTAAGTTACCCCCCCCCCCACCCCCCTCACCCCCCCTAGCACAAGACAAATACAAGAACTAGGCACAAAATAAGATGCAATTAAAAGAACTTCACCGCCAGGGGCACAGAGAAGTATAGTGAACGAGAAATATCAGAAACGTCTCTTTATATCAATTACCGGTTCTTTCCTTTTAGAACAGACCCTTTTTAGGAAGGAGATTGGTGTACAGGAGTCTGAGATGTTATCTCTCGGATAAAAAATAATGGAAACTCCGTCCACTTAAGAGCTTACCAACAGTATTGTATATATTTATTATAGCACTGCTGAAACTGCTTACACTTGAGCCGCACCAAGCGAAACTGTGCCGTTGGGATATGCGCGGACAGCGAGGATGCGCAATCTGATCAGGGCCTATTCTGTCCGCAAACAGAAATTGGACAACATGAAATTTTTCAATGAGGATGAGGCAGGATGATGTGAACCCGTACATTTTGCGCATGCTCGATGACAATTTGTTTTCGCTTGACGCGGCCTCCTTTATATTAAGATGTCTTAGACTGTTAGCTTTCTGAGATCATTAAGTTTCTCGGAGGCTTTTAAGTGGCGTAATCCGTTTCCATTCAATTGGGAATTATGTGACAAAACAAATATTTTCTCTTCTGTCTAGAATATCAGTTTAAATGAGAAATCCCAGACGTCTGTTGCTAGGTGACGGTATGTGAATGGAAGAAAAATCTAAAAGGAAGTCGAGTATGTGGCAGTTTAGTAAAAACATTAACGCTCTGCATGCTTGGTAAATTCCAGCAGAAGACATTTTGAATTGTTTATTCTTATTTTCCCCTGAGAATAGACTTTTATATTTCATGCAAATTATATTTACAGGAGATGTCAAAGCCTATTTCCTGGAAAAGTTATTTAAAATATCAATTTGCCATCTGCTGAATTTGCCCATAGCACGCAAAGAGTTCACATTACGAAAACACACCTATTCAAATATTCTGAAAATTTTACCACCAAAAAATGAAAATTTTCAGATAAAAAATTCTGATATTTTTCATATTTCTGCACAAAACATAGCTTGTGGGTACGCGTTAGAACCGCCTCGACGAGGCGGTTCTAACGAGTACCCACAATCTATGTTTTTGAGCAGAAATAAGAAAAATAATGTATACCCCTGTAAACCCCAGTTTTACTGTATAAAAGTGGGGTTTAAGGGGGTCAAATTTATACAGGCATGTTTTCGCGATGAATCTTAGTATATGCGCGGTTTGATCAGGTATACTGTAGACTACAAGTATCGACAGACTGGCTCCAGTCTCTAGTGACTATTTTTTCCTTATAATCCTGTTTGATAGTACTGAAATAAAACCAAAATAATAAAGGCTGGTCACTAGGGACCAGTCTTTATAGTCATGATATTATTTTGGTTTTATTTATAGGACTATCAAACAGGATTATAAGAAAAAATAGTTAGTCACTGGAGACTGGAGCCAGTCTAGTATCAACTCATTGCGTATGCTGGTTGATACAGTAGATACCTTCAGTATTAGACCTTCTATTCCTTTCCCCATCTTTCAGGGTTGACGTGTCGTTAAACACAAACTCATAAAAAAACCTTCAATATTCATAAAGTAAAAAAGTGGCACTTACGTGGGAGTTAATTATCGCATGTTGCTTATTATGGGCCGCGTCGTGCGAAAACGCTTCTTTGGGCATATGCGCACAGCGAAAGCCCATATCAGCCCACGCATCCGCACAGTCGGAACAGGGCATTCGCTATCCGCAAACAGAACCACTGGATACAATAGAATGTTTCAACGGAGAGCAAAGGCCCGAACGAGACATTTTGCGCGTGCATGATGATGTGAATCCTCACATCTTGAACACGCTCCAAGGCACTTTTTCGCTTGACACGGCGTATCTATGTTAAAACCACCTGCTTCATGAACAAAGATTAATTGCAACATTAAGCATAATGGATCGTAGTTCTGATTCGAGCGAAAAGAGAATCTTCGAATCTGCCTGCACGTGCGTACAAGTCTGATGGTGACAGCGAACCAGTGCATTCGAAACACCTCAGCGTGGTTTGTTTCCGCATGAACTCCACAAAGTTTATCGCTTAACATGCTGAGTAAATTCAGCAGATGATATTTTGAGATATGTATTCTTATTTCCCCAGAAAATAGGTTTCAGCATTTCATAGAAAAATCTCATCAGTTTACCGTCTGGTGATTTAGCCCAGAATGTGTGATGATGATGATCTGGTTTCACTGTCCGCTACAGACTGATATGATACTGTAGCATCACGAAAACATACCTACATAATTTTGAACCCTTAAACCCAACTTTTATATAGTAAAACTAGGGTTTACAGGAGTAAACATTAATTGTCTTATTTCTGCTCAAAAACATAGAGTGTGAGTACTCGTTAGAACCGCCTCAGTGAGGCGGTTCTATGAGTACCACAATCTATGTTTCGAGCAGGAATATGAAAAATATCAGTTTTTTTTTTTTATCTGCAACGTTTCAGTTTTTGGAGGTGACATTTTCTATATATTTGATTAGGCGTGTTTTCGTAATGGAAAGTGTCTGTGGATATACAGAATGATCTGAAGCTATGTGGTGCACATATGGTCGAATACACAATAAGCCCTTCCGAATAGAAATGTAGTAATGTAGTATTCTACTTACCCAGTAGTTTTTCTATTGTTCATTCAAAGATAGTTTTTCTGTGGCAGTTCTTCTTTGTTCCTGCGTCGGAGGTTTCATACATACAGCTGGCATTTGTTTTGTCCTTGTTTGTTCTTCATATCTCCTTATTTTGGTGCCTAGGAAGACTGCTTCCTGATTGTCGGTTTGCTTTTGTATCTTCATTTATTTAACCCAAATAAGCCTGGCGTTCCTTTTGTGGGACATAGGCAAACAGTGCAGACCCAGATCAGACACCGCATAATGCGGCGTCTGATCATGGACTTCAGTGTTTGCTTACAGGATTTTCAACTACAAATAGAAAAAAAAAACACACCTGACACCCCTTAAATGACAAATGGACTCACCCATTGTATAAGGATGGGAAAATCCATTAGGCCTATTTGGGTTAATGCAATAATAATTATGCTTCTTCGTACACTAAGATTATCCTACATATCCACCAAATCTAATTATGGTCTACGCTGGTCGATACTTGACTCATCATGGTTCATACATTATGTAAGCGATCAGCTTAGACTAAGTTGGGCTGCTGTGCGGATGCCAGGCTGATCTGAGTCTAAGCTGGTCTGATATATCATAAGCTCCTTTGTTTTTTGGGGAGGTCCAACCTTTTCGCTTGGCACAGCCCATACAAAAATCAGAACATATTTGGAACAGAAAATGTATTTAACTTAATCATTACACAGCTCATCATCAAACATCAATAGTAAGCTTTGCAAAAACAAGATTCCTGCACAAAAAGAAAGAGAAAGATTTAGATTCCAAATAATGTTTTATTTTCCTTCTGTATCAATTAGCAGAAAAGATCGCTAGAATACAAACAATTGTACTGGAAAGAGCGGCTTTTGGGACTTGTGATCTAAAATACTCAAAAAAACAAAATAGTATATGCTGACGTTGAGGTATTTTTTTGAGGTCATGATATGCTTTATTCAAAAAACGATCCACAACGTGAGAAAACCTATCTTCTGACATGTGCGCCTAACAAAGACTCAAGTCAGTCTGCGCATCCGTGCAGTCTCATCAGAGCCTTCTTTCTCCGAATGAAGAAACTAAGCACCCTTGGCTATTCAAAATGCGCCCAGTGAAGATTCTGATCAGACTGCGCAGTCTGATCTGAATCTTCGCTGGGCGCACATATTCGGAGTCATGTTTTCTGACGTTGCGGCACACATTTGAAACGTAGAATCATTTTTATTGAAAAGGAGACAAAAACAACCTTCGTTCAGTTCAGCCCTTGAGGCCTGTGCTGTGTTCAATGATAGGAGACAAAGACAACCTTCGCTCAATTCAGTCCTTTAGCCCTGTGCTGTGTTCAATCACAGGAGACAAACACCCTTCGCTAAATTCAGTCCCTGAGCCATGTGCTATGTTCAATCACAGGAGACAAACAGAACCGCTCAATTCAGCCCCTTAGCCCTGTGCTGTCTTCAATCACAGGAGAAAAACATGGCATTCGCTCAGTTCAGTTCTTGAGCCCTGTGCTGTGTTCAGTCACAGGAGACAAACACAACATTCGCTCAATTCAGTACTTGAGCCCTGTGCTATGTTCAATCACAGGAGACAAACACATACTTCGCTTAATTCAGCCATTGAGCCCTGTGCTGTGTTCAATCACAGGAGACAAACTAAATCTTCCCTCAATTCAGCCCTTGAACCCTGTGCTGTGTTCAATCACAGGAGACAAACACAACACTCGCTCAATTCGGCCCTTGAGCCCTGTGCTGTGTTCAATCACAGATGACAAACATAACCATAGCTCAATTCAGCCCTTGAGCCCTGTGCTGTGCTGTGTTAAATCAGAGGAGACAAACACAACCTTCGCTCAATTCAGCCCTTGAGCCCTGTGCTGTGTTCAATCACAGGAGACAAACACAACCTTCGCTCGATTCAGTACTTGAGCCCTGTGTTGTGTTCAATCACAGGAGACAAACACAAACTTCGCTCAATTCAGCCCTTGAGCCCTGTACTGTGTTCAATCACAGAAGACAAACATAACCGTTGCTCAATTCAGCCCTTGAGCCCTGTACTGTGTTCAATCACAGAAGACAAACATAACCGTTGCTCAATTCAGCCCTTGAGCCCTGTGCTATGTTCAATCACAGGAGACAAACATGGCCTTCGCTCAATGCAGCCCTTGAGCCCTGTGCTATGTTCAGTCACAGGAGACAAACATAACCTTCGCTCAATTCAGCCCTTGAGCCTTGTGCTGTGTTCAGTCACAAGAGACAAACATAACCTTCGCTCAATGCAGCCCTTGAGCCCTGTGCTGTGTTCAGGCACCAGAGACAAACACAACCTTTGCTCAATTCAGCCCTTGAGCCCTGTGCTGTGTTCAGTCACAGGAGACAAACATAACCTTCGCTCAATTCAGCCCTTGAGCCCTGTGCTGTGTTCAGTCACAAGAGACAAACACAACCTTCGCTCAATGCAGCCCTTGAGCCCTGTGCTGTGTTCAGTCACAGGAGACTAACATAACCTTCGCTCATTGCAGCCCTTGAGTCCTTTGCTGTGTTCAGTCAAAAGAGACAAACACAACCTGCGCTCAAATCAGCCCTTGAGCCCTGTGCTGTGTTCAGTCACAGGAGACAAACACAACCTTCACTAAATTCAGCCCTTGAGCCCTGTGCTATGTTCAGTCACAGGAGACAAACATAACCTTCGCTAAATTCAACCCCTGAGCCCTGTGCTGTGTTCAGTCACAGGAGACAAAATCAACCCTCGCTCAATTCAGCCCTTGAGCCCTGTGCTGTGTTCCATCACAGGAGACAATAACAACCTTCGCTCAATTCAGCCCTTAAGCCCTGTGCTGTGTTCAATCACAGAAGACAAACACTACCTAGCCCTGTGCTGTGTTCCATCACAGGAGACAATTACAACCTTCGCTCAATTCAGCCCTTGAGCCCTGTGCTGTGCCCAATCACAGAAGACAAACACTACCTTCGCTCAATTGAGCCCTTGAGCCCTGTGCCGTGTTCAATCACAGAAAACGAACATAATCTTTGCTCAATTCAGCCCTTGAGCCCTGTGCTCTACTCAATCACGGGAGACAAACATAACCTTCGCTCAATTCAGCCCTTGAGCCCTGTGCTGTGCCCAATCACAGAAGACAAACACAACCTTCGCTCAATTCAGCCCTTGAGCCCTGTGCTGTGTTCAATCACAGAAAACGAACATAATCTTTGCTCAATTCAGCCCTTGAGCCCTGTGCTCTACTCAATCACGGGAGACAAACATAACCTTCGCTCAGTTCAGTCCTTGAGCCCTGTGCTGTCTTCAATCACAGGAAACAAACACAACCTTCGCTCAATGCAGCCCTTGAGCCCTGTGCCGTGTTCAATCACAGGAGACAAACATAACCTTCGCTCAATTCAGTCCTTGAGCCATGTGCTGTGTTCAATCACAGGAGACTAACATAACCTTCGCTCATTGCAGCCCTTGAGCCCTATGCTGTGTTCGGTCACAGGAGACAAAGACAACCTTTGCTCAATTCAGCCCTTGAGCCCCGGACTGTGTTCAGTCACAGGAGACAAACACAACCTTCGCTGTATTCAGCCCTTGAGCCCTGTGCTGTGTTCAGTCACAGGAGACAAACACAACCTTCGCTCAATTCAGCCCTTGAGCCCTTTACTGTGTTCAATCACAGGAGACAAACACAACCGTCGCTTAATTCAGCCCTTGAGCCCTTTACGGTGTTCAGTCACAGGAGACAAACACAACCTTCACTCAATTCAGCCCTTGAGCCCTTTACTGTGTTCAGTCACAGGAGACAAACACAACCTTCGCTCAATTCAACCATAGAGCCCTGTGATGTGTTCAATCACAGGAGACAAACACATTCACTCAATTCAGCCCTTGAGCTCTATGCTGTGTTCAATCACAGGAGACAAAGACAACCTTCGCTCAATTCAGCCCTTGAGCCTACAGTGTCTAGGGTAAGAAAGAGTGCCCATATGTGATCCGAACATATGTTTGTAATCTGGAGGTTAATTAGATACTACCATCTGAAAAAAATATTACTTCGGTGTAAGTTCATGGATTACCCGTCAGATTGCATGATTTCTGATTTCACTATGCAAGCACATTCGATCTATGAATAGAATAGTCCGGATCCTGTGGATTACTCAAACTTTGAAATATGTATAAGATTTTAGTAATTTCAACACTGTGACTCCCGTGCAGGCCAATTTCTTATACATGTAGCCCAAAGAAAAGTGTATGGAGATACGTATGAAGTGTTACTGATTAGAGAGAAATTAATGTTTTATCTACATTAAACAAAATAAGCTAAACATTACGAAAACATGCCTATTCAAATATACTGAACATTTTACCACCAAAAAATGAAAAATTTCAGATTAAAAATTCTGATATTTTTCATATTTCTGCACAAAACATAGATTGTGGGTACTCGTTAGAACCGCCTCGGCGAGGCGGTTCTAACGAGTACCACAATCTATGTTTTTGAGCAGAAATAAGAAAAATAATGTATACCCCTGTAAACCCCAGTTTTACTATATAAAAGTGGGGTTTCAGGGGGTCAAAATTATATAAGCATGTTTTCATGATGTACATTAAACAAAATAAGCTAAAGAAAACCACTTCTAAATGACAGCAGGCCTTGTTGATCACAGGTAGCCAAACTAGAGTGTGTTGTTCCTAATGGACATTAAAGGTAAAAACCCTGTCAAAATAGACGGAAACAAAAGAAATATGCCGTACAATAATTAAATGTTCCGATATTGACTACACGTGTCAAAACTATCAACAGTCAACAGAAATTAATAAGTTTGCCATGACATCGCGAAAGATCAGAGTCTATACTATTTGCCGCTCCTCCATCAGTTTTAAACACTTCATCAGGTACTAAATAGACTTGTGCAAATTAAGTCGGACAGCAGTCAAACTGTGCTTATATCTAAGGAATTATTACGGTAGACAAACATTAGATGTCCAAATCACTTCTTTTCCTTCCTTCGATAATTTTGTAGGTGTTAAAACTGATTTTGCATAGCCATACCCAACCGCATTTCCGCTATCCTTTGTATCAAACCCCAACAGACGGACTTTTTCACTTACATGCATCTTCTAACTGCGTGTCTGCACCACACCTAATCTAAGCTGAAAAGAATCAAAGGGCTGAATAGCCCTGGAATGACAGATTCTATGAGAAACTAATACATTCCAGAAAATCATTTTGCCCTTCATTTAAGCTTGTGAAGCTTCTCCGTCGAAAGAAAGAACAAAAAAAAAAAAAAAAAAAAAAAAACGAGCTTCAGCGAAAAACAAAGGCGCTGATCAGTCTGCGCCGAAGCGCAGACTGATCTGCGCCTTTGTTGTTCGCACATGTATTAAAGCGAGTTTTCTCAGCGGCTCATATGGAAACTTGAACCATAGATCAAGCACAAATCGCACTATTGTTTGGTTGGTATATATTCAATGGCGTACTAATATACACACATGGTCTACTTTTTTGCGTGGATTAATAAAAAAATTCAATAGAAGTCAAAGCCACTGTCTCTAAAACCGCGCATCGCAACGAAGAATGACAGATAGAATCTGTCATTAAAAATGGATGCCTGAAACAGAAATCTACCAAGCAGCGTAGACTCTCATTTGCTTACACAGCCACTAAGTCTGACCAAGGTCTATGCTTTTCGCTGATAGAGTGGTTATGGTCTATACATTCTCTTACCGTACAGTGTAGACATTGAAGAGCCTTCAGGCTAATCTGAGTCTTCACAGATAGCATATCACATAATGTCGTTTTCTGTTGGGAAAGACTCATTAATTAAGCTTATTTGCTCCCAGATACTAAAAGATAGCCCAAGTTGACTTATGAAAGAAAGTTGCACCCAATAGTAGTCTCAAGGCGGCTTTATTGTCTTTTGGCAATTTATGCTGCGTACAAATTTTACTCTAAGTATTCGAACAGACTGGTCTAGGCTAGGATTGTAGACCCAGATCAGAAGCTTTGTGCTTTGTGTTCAATTCATCCAGCATTTGCAGACACTTCGAAAAAGTAAGCAAGGTCCAGTTGGTCAAAGCATCGTTAGCTTAACGAGCTCGTTAGTAGTGAAAATGTTAACTGTTCTAGTAAGTACAATATCTAATTCACAGGTATTTTTGCTGAAAAAATGAGCTACTCACATTTTTCAGCAAAAATATTAGTATTAGCAAATAAGTGAAAGTTTTAACGATACGTTAACTAACGACATCGTTAGTTTTGAACAACTGGTTCCAGATGGACATATTCAACTTCTTGGTCAAGAACGGTAAAGAGTTTTGTGTCTGAATACTTAGAGCAAGTATGGTAATATAAGAAATGAGGCTTAATTAGTGTAAAAGGCAATGTGCTTTATTTCTCTAATGGACGATAAGTACGGATTAAATAATATACGAGTGTAAGTGGGATTATAAAACGCTTTCGTTCGTCTTAATTCTATTTTTCAGGAGTTAAACATTCCCATTGGATAAAATAATTTACCAAATTAGTACGTCTAGAATTTCTTTGAGTTAATCTCATTTCGAAGTGCACAGGATTTGCTTCTCTCTCCCTCTCTCTCTCTCTCTCTCTCTCTCTCTCTCTGTGTGTGTTTAAGAAAAAAAAAAAAAAAACACACACACACACAAAAAAACAAACAAAAAAAACAAAAAACAAAAAAAAAAAAAACAAAAAAAAAACACACACACACACACGCTTGCAGTTAGTTGTTCTAAGATAACATGATAGATTAATTTGCTGTCATCTTCAAGAATAAAAACCATTCCCACCTGTATTGCACTAGATGAAGGGATTTACACCAAAAAAGCATACTTTATGGCCAACTGATGGTTCAAATCTCCGCCACAATCTGTCTGTCCGTCTGTAGACATGGTTATAATTCAAAACCCATTCGTATATATTTCTAATATGTTTTGATGATACATAGCAGGGAGGATCATGTACGAGGGATGTTCGAAATGAATTGCTTATTTCTATCTGGAGACTTTAAATTTCAAGTTAGCCCGAAAGTACTCATTTCATGCCCTCGAAGTACTCCCCGTGGCTAGAAATGCAAAGTTTCAGCCGATGTATCCACTTCTTGAAGGCGTCACGGTACACTGATTTGGGCACAGTAATAAGGTACTGATGAATGGCAGATCCAAGTGCCTGTCGGGACTGGTATTTCCGCCCAGCAAGGAATGCTTTCAGTTTCGGAAACAAAAAGAAGTCATATGGGGCAAGGTCTGGGGAATACGGGGAGTGAGGCAAAACAGTTACTTTTTCTTTCTTCAAAAACGCCGTAACTATTGCGGAGGTATGAGCTGGGGCATTGTCATGTAGAAGACGGACATGTTTAAAACCAGTGGCAGGGCGTCGTTTCTGATAATACTTTTTCAGTTTCTTCAGTACTACGTCTTTGTAGTACTTTCCGGTGATGCGCGGTGATGCCCTTTTTCACTGGCACTTTTATTGCGACTCCTTCACCAGAGAAGAAGATTGCATACAAAACCTTCTTTGTACTCAAAGAACGTTTGGCAATTATTGGGCGTTTGCTGTGTTTAGTGGCCCATATCTTATTGCTAACCTTTCTGACGGGCTCAAAATAATGGACCCAGGTTTCATCACCTGTGACGACATTGGCAAACTGCTTTTTGTCATATTTTGGAAACATTTGAAGCTGCTTTTTGGCCATTTTAACCCGTTGCCTCTTTTGCTCGTCAGTCAACAGATGTGGCACCCTTCTAGCAGAAATCCTTCTGACTTTCAAATGCTTCTTCAAAATAAGGTGAACCGTTGATAGTGATATGCCTACCCTTCGTGCAATATCACGAACTGTAAATCTGGCATCTCCTTCAATGATTTCCTTTGTTTTGTAAACGATTTCTTTACGAGATGCAGATTTTGGCCTACCTGATTTCGGTGCATTTTTTATGGACTCTACACCATACTCAAATTTCTTTTTCCACCGCCGAACTGTGTCATAAGACACACAAGAAGGTCCAAAAGCAGTAGAAACTTCAGTCATCAGCTTCTTCAAAGAACAACCAAGTTTTGAGCGAGCTTTGATGTAAGCCCGTATTTCATCTTTTTTGTCGACGCTTCTACCAACCATTTTTACTGCAGTGGAAAAATGACTGCGTGTATTCAAATGGCAAATTTTTTGTCTTACACTTAGTCTAACATGTACATTTATACACCATTGTGTAGATATTGAATAGCCCTATACAGGCATGTATTGGTTTTTATCGTGCCCCACGTGGATATCGAGGTAGAAGACAATAAGCAATTCATTTCGAACATCCCTCGTATATAGGTTAAGACATTACGAAAACACGCCTATTCAAATATATTGAGAATTTTACCACCAAAAAATTTAAATATTCAGATAAAAAAATTCCTATATTTTACATATTTCTGATCAAAACATAAATTGTCGGTGCTCGTTAGAACCGCCTCGACGAGGCGGTTCTAACGCGTACCCACAATCTATGTCTTGAGCAGAAATAAGAAAAATAATGTACACCCCTGCAAACCCCAGTTTTGCTGTATAAAAGTGGGGTTTAAGGGGGTCAAAATTATATAGGCATGTTTTCCTGATGAAGCTGTTTCTCGAGTAAAAATATGTAATCTCACCTTGTTTTGTGGAGTTATTCCACATTGCCGTTTTCTGTTCCGGCCCGGGTCATAAATTGCAAATACCGTGATACCTTCCTGTCGTGTGCAAGAACTACAATTCTCGCTTTGAAGTTTATTTTAGTTATTTCACACATCATTTCTTGGGATAATTCAAGAAATTTGAAACGAGTATGCACCGGCGTGATGGGAGGGTAACAATGTTGTATCGCGTGCAACTTCTAATTTAATAGTTTATGGTTCTTGTGTTGACCGTTCTTTATAAGGCTTTTAAGTTTTATTTGTCTTTATTTCATAGATTTTATTTGACTTCACTGCAGCTGGTGTTAGTTGCCGTGTCAGTTGCGGCCACCCCCTGGCCCCCTCCTCCGCCCCCGCCCCCCGCCCCGTATTTCAGGGGTGGGGGTGGGGGTGTGGGGAGGGGGAGGTGAGAGGGGGGAGGGGGCGGAAAGGATATGCAGTCCTGCAAATTAAATAGTGGCACATCAAGAGGCTCACTAAAACCATTGTCGTTTTGTTTTTATGTGTTCAATGTTTACTAGGGGAACTTTTATACATTTCGATTGTGGCCCCTGTCTGCGTGTTAAGTTCTGGTTATTTCCAAACATTATGGCCACCCGCTGTACGGTAGCCCAATTTGCTTTCTGCTTTCTTTGCGGTTTTCTAGCTTCTTTAGTATGGGGACTGTGTACAGTCTGTAATGGATTGTTTGATCTTCTTCTTAGCGTCACTGGTAGATGTAGGCTACCTTCTGGGATTGTGACTCTTCCTGGACATCTTCTATGCTAGTTTTCTTTACTTCATAACGAAAACACGTCTATATTGAAAATTTCACCACCAAAAAATGAAAGTTTTCAGATAAAAATTCAGATATTTTTCATATTTCTGCTCAAAACATAGATTGTGGGTACTCGTTAGAACCGCCTCGCTGAGGCGGTTCTAACGAGTACTTTACCTACAATCTATGTTTTTGAGCAGAAATAAGAGAAATAATGTATACACCTGTAAACTCCAGTTTTAGTATATAAAAGTGGGGTTTAAGGGGATCAAAATTGTATAGATATGTTTTCATGATGTGAATCTAGCAATTGTTTCTCGTCCATAATTTCTCTTTTCTTCTGTCACGGAACAAACTTATAGTTATCCGATTACTGTAAGTGTGTTCCAGTTCCAATTTGCAAGGAAATCCCTAGAGGTTAATAATAACAAATTACTAGAACTGAACTTGACGAACCTGCTTTCAATTGCACATAGCTAAATCATTTAACCTTTCCACACATAGATATTTTTGTAAATAGCGTAGACTGATGAGAGTCTGCACTGTTCACTGTTTGCTGAAGCATCAGCAATATATATATATATATATATATATATATATATATATATATATATATATATATATATATATATATATATATATATATATATATACAAAAAAAAAAGTAATTGACATTTAAAGCGCTAAGCAAAGTTGTAACAGAAAAAACATTATTTTTGTTTTTGCAGCGAAAATAAGGCTAGGCACTACATGTGCTAGGCAGTCGATTCACATATATATTCTGAAAAAATACACACAGACAAGTAAAAAAATAAAAATGCCCTCTGCTGCCCTTGTGATTAGGACTTTCGGGTTTAAGGTCTTTCAACGGATAAAGAACCATTCCATCTGTCAGGTTTTGCCCCACATACTGTGATACAATTGATGCATTCTAATGAGGATAAAGTTAGGATTTGTCAACCCGAGAAAGTGATGTTCACCGAGGCGAAGCCGAGGTGAACATCAGTTATTCGGTTTGACAAATCCTGATATTAACCTCAATAGAATGCATCAACTGTTTGGATATATGACTATTTTTAGCTGTCTAGCAGTAGTGACAAAAGTAATGTTGACCGGTCCTTGACCTTAGCTAGGCAATTTGTCATATGACTATTTAACCTGCCATCAGCAGTGACAAAAGTGAAATCGATCGGTCCTACACCTTAGCCAGGCTATTTTAAACAAGCAGCAGCGAATTATAGCAAACATCAGAATTTGTAAAAACCTGTAACAACCAATTCCAGCCAATCAGAGAAGGCCTTTGCTAGCAGTCATAAAACAATATAATTTGTACCACCTGCATTTCTCGGTTATTTTGCATACTATACATACTATGCAATCTAACAAAACAACCATATACGCCCCAACGTGAGAAAACGTACCTTTTGACACGTTTGTACAACTAATACTCAAGTCAGCCTGCCCGTCCGGGAAGTCTGATCAGAGTCTAAGCTGTCCGCATGAAGAAAATCTGAAACTATGCATTTTCGGCTATCCACAATGCGCTCAGTGAAGATTCAGATCAGCTTGCGCGAATGCGCAAGCTGATCTGAATCTTCGCTGTGCGCACTTGCTCGCAGGTACCTTTTCGCACCATCAGCCCATATGTTCTAAGTTAAAATTAATAAAGTGCAGTTGCAAGGCACTTTCTTTGTGTATGTTATCGCAGGTGCATCATTCCTACACTCAGGAAACAATAAACACTTCTGAGTGTTCTTGCAATTTCGCCAAATCTTTAATTGCACTTTTCTGCATAACTGTACGCGATGAAGTGGTAGACCCACTTGCTGAAGTGCATCCACGGCAGACCGCGTTACGCCAAAATTGTACTTGCTATGTAATCCAGCAGAAAGCACCTAAATCCAACCCTTCATAATCATGGAGCATTGTGTTTGAGGGCACTTAAGGAAGTGGTGTTGAGGATTCTAACACTCCTCGCCTTTTTAGCCAATGGTTAAATTCAGTGATTTATTCTGTAACAAATCACTGGGCGGAAGCGCGCGACGCTCTTTGGCGCCGTTCCGACGTCATTTTGACAATTTGCTGACGTCAGACTTCGTTTCCACGACGTTAGACTGTGTAACGTCGTTTTTTGTCGCGTCAGCAACGTGAGAAATGCATGTAAATAACAGTGTTAATCAAAACTGTTGGCGGGATTTCTTTCTGCGATGGCGGAAAGTTGTAAGAATCTGAAGGATACAATTATTTTTCGTCGTTTTCTATGTGTGAGAATCGATATAGATCAGGTTTTATGCGTGATTTGTTGAGTAATAAATCACAGTTTGTCGGTCAGTTGTCAGTAGATAAATCACTCGCGCTCCGCGCTCGTGCAACTGACCTCCAAACAGTGATTTATTACTCAACAAATCACTGCTAAAGCTGATCTATTTCTTAAAGGGAAACGCAATATGAGTTGTAAGTACTCGTATATCTAGGAATAAAGTGCTTAACAAGCCATTTATTGTGATGCAATAGTTTTCAAAATCAGCCTAAAATTAAGGAATATATGGTGGTCTGAATATATTAAAAATGGCTGTCATGGATGCCGCCATATTGTAGGCTTTTTGACGTCACACAGCCCAAATTAAAAATGCAAAACCAAAATTATAGAGGGCTTTAAGAACAATTTTGCTACAGCTTTTTATAAGCTTTTAATTCTAGTAACAAGCAATCATTTTCCCCAAAATAAACCAACTTTATGAGAATAACTACCTTTATGAAACGAATTTTAATTTTTATGAAACCCCATTAAATATTCAAAATGGCGGCGCCCATTCCACCAATGTTAAACTATTCAATTGTCTATAACTTACAAAATTTTCTACCGAGTTTGATCAAATTTGTGTCTAAATTCATTCTTTGTAAAGTTCTTTACTTTAAAGCACAATGCTTTTTAAGGTTGCGTTCCCCTTTAAACAAACACTGACAAGACACACATCACAATTGCAATGATCTACATACAAGGAAAGATGAACTGAAACAGAAGAACCGTCGCCGTAGTTCGGTTAGACTGGCTCCAGTCGTTTCTGTTTTTTTTTGTTACATGTATGTTTAGTTATTTTTCTGAACATTATTTTTTTCTTTCTCTTTTATTCCTATTTCTCATATCTATTCACCTGTTCTAACAAAAACCCTACCTGAAGCCAGAGTAGCTTTTCCACTAAGGGGCGTAACTGAATGAGCTGTTGGATGAGTGTCAAACAGTGTAGACCCTGATCATACCACACGCCAAAAACCGTACATTCGGACATGTGCGCTCATTGAAGATTCAGATTAGTCCTTTCGTCCATCCGTCTACACTGTTTGCATTAAATACCGGAATTAATATAAAACATGATCATAACAAAAACTAACCAGACACCTCGTGTATTGGAAATGGACCTCCCAGCTAGCATTCTACATAAATCTATAGCGGGCCGTTATCGGCCCGTCAGCTACCCTGACGGGCCGATAACGGCCCGCTATAGATTTATGTAGAATGCTTACTGGGCTGTCCGAAAAGTGAAGGTAGAAGAAACCGTTCGGCATAAATGGGTTAAACTAGTTTCACATGATCGAAAACTTACCCTTATCTTATGAAGCAGCTCCAGACTTAAACGCAAAGTTGCAAAACAAATGAAAAAAAAAAAAAAAAAAAAAAAAGCAAAAAGAAATGTAGGCCGCCATTGGAGAAGATGACCGCAGTGCCAGCAAGATAATAAGAAAACTAAAGAGACAGCAAAGAGGGCAACTGCTCCTATGAGGGTATTTGCCTCAGGTCAGTAGAATAGGCCGATTTGGACCTTCGCATTAGTATTAGACACGCCGCTTTTTTCCCCACGGAACGTATAGAATTACTGGAAATTTACCAGATAATCAAATGTTTACGCAAATCTGTTTTACTAATATTTTTCACGAACGGAAAGAGTTGAAATTTTCGCTCGAAATAGTTCCCGTAAATATTTATGAGAATTCATTTCGATTAGATTAATTTCTAAATGGCATGCGTATCACCGGTGTGCAACATCTATTATAGATGTTGAAACATTGATGGAATCGTTGAGATGAATTAATAAGATATTACGGTATCTTTTATAACATGTGTCGTAATGTGAGAAAACGCACCCTCTGCCATGCATTACGAAAACACGCCTATTCAAATATATTGAAAATTTTACCATCAAATACAGAAAGTTTTCAGATAAAAAATCGGATATTGTTTCATATTTTTGCTCAAAATATAGATTGTGGGTACTCGTTAGAACCGCCTCGCCGAGTTCTAACGAGTACCCAGAATTTATGTTTTTGAGCAGATATAAGAAAAATAATGTCATTTTCTGCTCAAAACATAGATTGTGGGTACTCGTTAGAACCGCCTCATCGAGGCAATTCTAACGAGCACCCACAATCTGTGTTATGAGCAGGTATAAGAAAAATAATGTACAACCGTGTAAACCCCAGTTTTACTATACAAATGTGGGGTTTAAATGGTCAAAACTATATACGTATGTTTTCGTGATGCTCAAATCAGCCTGCACGTCCGCGCCTTATTATCAGAGACTTCGTTGTCCGCATGAAGAAATTGTGCATCCTTGGCTATCCAAAATGCGCTCAGTGAAGATTCTGATCAGACTGTGCGAATGCGCAGGCTGATCTGAATCTTCGATGGGCGCACATGTCCGAATGTACGGTGTCCGACTTGGCGGCTCATTATTACGAAAACACGCCTATTCAAATAAATAGAAAATTCACCTAAACAAACTGAATTTTTTCAGATAAAAAACTCTGATATTTTCCGCATTTCTGCTCAAAACATAGATTGTGGGTATTCGTTAGAACCGCCTCGGCGAGGCGGTTCTAACGAGTACCCACATTCTATGTTTTTGAGCAGAAATAAGAAAAATAACGTATACCCCTGTAAACCCCAGTTTTACTATATAAAAGTGGGGTTTAAGGAGGTCAAAATTACATAGGCATGTTTTCGTGATATTTGCCTGATCTGCGACACGTAATATTCATATGTATGCTACTTGTCCAATTATTTGGACATTTTAAATTCCTTCCATACTTGTCCTAAAGCTGTAACAAGTCCATTCAACTACACAGTGTAGACCCTGATCAGACGCCGCTTTCCACATTTTTGTTTGTCTAAAAACGTAGGGTAAATACGGTAATGCTTCCCTCGTTTAGCCTTTATGAACCCTAAAAAACACACAACCTCGTATAAGACGAACTATGCGGACCGAATTATGCTGTTTCGATTCCTCTGTTGCATACGTTTTCGTTTATCGTGTAGTTTAAATGTGCTGTATGGGCGTAGACAAGTTTAGAGTTTACCTTTGCTTAACATTCAATACTTTTTATACCCAGCCATACGATAGCGGCGGGGTATTATGGTTTCACGTTGGACGTCCGTGTGTCTGTCCGTCAGTCGTACGTCCGCCCGTCCGTATTTCGTTTCCGGATGATAACTTGAGTAAACATCAATGGATTTTCACCAAACTTTGTATGTGCATTCATATTGTGGAGATCTGGTCTGGGATTGCTAATGGGCAAATTTCGTCAAATTTTGACGGAGTTATCTGCCCAAGACACACCCATATTTTCTTTTCCGGGCGATTACGTGTAAATGTCAAGGGATTTTAACCAAACTTGGTACATGCATTGATATTAAGATCTGGTTTGGGATTGCTAATGGACTAATTTCGTCAATGTTTGACAAAATTATGTGCCCACGACACGATAATGGCGGGGTATTATAATTTAACGTTTTATTTCATTATGCAGCAGACATGCAACCTCTGATATTCAATATTTTCACCTTTAACACTATCTTAGCCTTTTCTGCAGACGACAAACTAGGAATTTTTAAAGTATTGTTCCCAGGTTTTAGATTGCATTTCATACAAATTGTGCCCTAAGACCGTCTGCATGAAATTTCAAACCCTCTTTTCTGAGAAAACATTGAGAAATACCGTCTGTTGAATTTTTAAACAGCATGTCAAGCATTAATAACGTGACTATGAGAATTTATGTCTGCCAATTTATCAAGTTACATTTTGTGTAATAATATTATATGCTCTGACATCATTGGTCTATAAAGCCAGCTTTAATACATTAAAAAAGACAAAATAACAGAAAACAATAATTAACCCTTTTAAGCGCCAATAACAACTGCAGCAGACGACATTCTGAATTTCATTTGTATTTCCTTTCCAAACGATTGGCAGACGATTTACATGAAATGTCAATATTTATTGTCTTTGAAAAAAATGTCATCTGCTGCAGTTGTGATTCTCACTTTAAGGGTTAAGCAATATTCCGCAGAAGACCTAATAAAACCTACTGGGCGTAACACAATTATAAGTCATATTGCAAAACGCGATAAAAAATGATGCTCAAAGTGCGAATGGACCTTATGACATATGCAATCATTGAAGGCCCCAGATCAGCCTGCGCACACGCGAAGTCTAATCAGGGTCTTTTCTATCCATCGATATGTTTTACCGTTGACAGCGATACTTGGATTGGCAACGAAGATCCTGCTCAGATTGCGTGAAGTCCCCTAACCTGGGCCTTGGCTGTCAGCATATAATGTTAGGGCACCTTTCATGTGCTGAATATCAATTATGTTTTATTATTATTCGCTTGCAGGACTTAAGCGTAACCTTTAAAGTGCTAATTACAACTGCAACATTTTTTTTTTTTTTTTTTTTTTTTTTTTATTATTATTTTCGCAGTAAATAAGGCTCGGCATTTCTCGTGAATTATCTGCCCGCCAAAATCTAATGGTAAAGATCAGACAACAATACATTAATTTTACCTGTATATTTTGAAATATTTTGTAATGTTTGTCGTAAGTAATTTAACCGCATTCATATGGTTAAGTATAATTGTACATTATGCATAGGACAGAATTTGTCCTAAAAGTTGAACACATCACTAAATTTTGACCCCCTTAAACCCCATTTTTATATAGTAAAACTGGGGTTTACAGGGGTGTACATTATTTTTCTTATTTCTGCTCAAAACACAGATTGTGGGTGCTCGTTAGAACCGCCTCGATGAGGCGGTTCTAACGAGTATCCACAATCTATGTTTTGAGCAGAAACATGAAAAATATCAGAATTTTTTATCTGAAAATTTTCATTTTTTGGTGGTAAAATTTTCAGTATATTTGAATAGGCATGTTTTCGTAATGAAGTCCAAAGGAGACAGTTTGAATGAAATGACAAGCCTTCTGTACTGTGAAGGCTATTCTGTGATGATTTGAATAAAACGTCGTCCTGTTTTCTTAGGAAATAAGAATAATGTAATTAAGCTTCATCTGATTTAACCTAGAAAATGCAAAATCTTGAAATGTATATAATTCCGAACACGTAATGCACACGCATGCGCAACCGATTTTATTTTTTTTTTCCGATAACACGTTGGGTACAGTGAAATAATTATTTTTCCCATAGGTCTCCATAATATAATTCCATTTTATTATACCTCATTAATATTCATAAGCTTTATTAGAAATATTATTGCTCGAGAGTGTAGGGTACTATTCTGTCATGTTATCTCGTGTAGGGTAATATTCTGTCACGTGTAGGTTAATATTCTGTCATATGTTGGGTTATATTCTGTCATAATACTCTATCACGTGTAGGGGTATTCTCTGTTATGTTAGCCTATAATATTACCCTCGCAAGTAGTATTACCCTTTGACGTCATTTTGGTAAGCGCATTTTATATGCAAGGTAATATTCTATCAGGTTTCTCCGTAGGTAATATTAGCCTCTGGTGACGTCATTGCTGTTAGGGCAGTTGACGTTGTAAGCTCTCGGTATAATAAAACAGTTGTTGCCCTTGTACGAGGGTAATGTGACGATTTGTTCACCCTCGACATTAAATGTTACCCTCGGGTATCATTACCTGCCTTGGGTGAACAATCGTCATATTACCCTCGCACAAAGGCAATAATCGTACATGTATAATGTTTGGTGGTTAAGAGTTCTTTTCAGAATAACCAAAACCTTCCAGAATACACTAAAAGCTACAGACTCGAACACCGATGACTCGTTTACCTCGGCTAATTCGAACCCTAATTTTGAGTCCCCGGGAAATCCTTTTGGCAACCCAAGAAAACAATCCATGGATATTTACGGGAAATTTTCTTATCTTGTCATGAAACATACTTTGTGTGTACTCATTAGAATGGCCTCATGGATGCGATTCTAATGAGTACACTGAACATACCATAATTATACAGAAAATCGAAAAGACATCCCTAAATTATAATCATTTGTCTCCTGTCCTGGTGTTTTGATAAACTCTCAGTGACTCGAACTACCCATGTCTAGAACAAGTTTACATGGTCCCAAAGATGTTCGAGTTGTTGAGGTTCGATTGTATATGGTTCGAATGTCATGACTTACATAGTTCGAGATTATAAGAATCTATCATTGGTGTGAGGGATAGATAGAAAAATCCGTCCCGAGGATCACTGTCTGGCACCACGTGGTTTGCCGAGTGATGCTAGACTGTGATCGCGAGGGACGGATTTTTCTGTGTGTCCCTCACACCAATGACAGATTCTTTTTCTTGCATACAATTCATTTCTGAAAGTGGGTTTTTGATAATGCAGGCATTTCGATTGCAGACGTCTGCCATATTGTGATGACGATAATGTCACGTTTAGTGACGTCATTAAGTTCAGTGACATCAACCTTAACGATGGCATACCGTGACGTCCAATACAACCAGTGAAAATTCTCAATTTTATCTTTTCCACGGGACGTATAAGGGTGTGTGAGATGAGATTTGCTAGCATCGGTGTAATTTGTGGAAATCCTTATCCGGTATGCAAGAAAAGAGAGGTGTCGAGATCAAAAGTTTTTCTTCCTCTCTTCGAGGATGCGCTTCTTATGAGTACCCACAACATATATTTTCGTGGAGACAAAAGCAAATGTATCAATATATAACGGTGATACATGTATGTGTGTTCTGCGGAGAGATGTCATAGAAGAATACATTTCACATAAAGTCGACTCTCGTTATCTCGAAACCAGGAACTATCTGAAATTCTTCTAGATATCCGTATCTCGACATATGAGATTTGCAGAGTTAAGGGAAAAATAAAACAACCACAGATCACAAATTAATATGTAATTTGACTCCTGAAAATGGAGATATAGTGTTGATATTGTGGAAAAGAGGAGAAATGGCTCTTTAGGAGTAACTTCTCCTCTTTTCCACAATATTTTTATACCTGTTGTTAGATTTTCATGTTTAAACAGGGACCAGATTTCTCTTCGAGATAAGCGGTTATTCGAGATAAGCGAAGTCGAGATAACGAGACTCTACTGTACGTGTAGGTGTTAACATAATAGTAGCGTCTCATCGAAACCTTCACTGCTTGTCACTCATCACACAGTTTTTAGATACATCGCCAAATAGTCAAACGGAGCTCTAAGAAGGCGCCTCCGTTTCAGTTCTTCTTTATTTGTGCGTCTGTGCTTTCATATCATTACGAAAACACGCCTATTCAAATACACTGAAAATTTTATCACCAAAAAATGAAAATTTTCAGACTAAAAATTCTGACATTTTTCATATTTCTGCTAAAAACATAGATTGTGGGTACTCGTTAGAACCGCCTCAACGAGGCGGCTCTAACGAGTACCCACAATCTATGTTTTTGAGCAGAAATAAGAAAAATAATGTATACCCTTGTAAACCCCAGTTTTACTACATAAAAGTGGGGTTTAAGGGAGTCAAAATTATATAGGCATGTTTTTGTGATGTGTGGGGTTGGTTTGTCATTATTTGTTCCTCATCTCTCCTTCTTTTTGTGCCTCGGGAAGGTTGTGCTTCGTGATTGTGGCATTTCCTGGGTATCTTATCTTATATATTTGTTCAAAATTAAGACAAAATTAATACAAGTATGGTGAGGGGTTAGGAGTTATGTGTTCACATATTGGTTAATACGGTAATAACCTTTTCGTGTTAAGTGAAATGTAGTTTGTCTTGTATATTTCTTTCACTTTGATTGTTTTGATGAAAGACATGTGTGCATATCCCTGGCATTATACCAGAGAAGATTCTTAGAACTGGTAACCTGTACTGAAACGCATCCTTTAGCATACAATTATCTTGCGTAAAATATGGTTTACCGTATTTCTGCTAAGCAGTGGGACAGACAAGCCAGAGCAAACAGTGAAGACAGTTCGAAAACACGCCTATTCAAATATATTGAAAATTTCACCATCAAAAACTGAAAGTTTTCAGATAACAATTCTGATATTTTTCATATTTCTGCTTAAAAATTAGATTGTGGGTATTCATTTGAATCGTTAGAACCGCCTCGCCGATCTATGTTTTTGAGCAGAAATAAGAAAAATAACATATACCCCTGTAAACCTCAGTTTTACTGTATAAAAGTGGGGGTTTAAGGGAGTCAAAATTATATAGGCATGTTTTCATGATTGACACGGGAACACATGTCACCGAGCGCATAATCTTATCAAGGACTACACTGCTGGCCACTCGCCCGCAGTTTTGACACATCATGAGTAGTAAAATGGAGTTGGTCAGTGTTTAGGACAAGTATGGTGAGAAGTTAATGTGTCCCAATACTTAGGTAAATTCAAGTGATTTTCAGTGAACAACTACACAATTCAACTTTTGAATATCTTCACACTTTAACCAAGGGACAAGGAGTCCATAATTATTAAGACAGTGCAATACAAATTCTCAGTCAGTAAATTCAAAGCATGAACACAACGTTGAAACAACGACGTTTCAACGTTGATTCAACGTCCTAGACGTTGAATCAACGTTGAAATTTTTTTTTTTTTTTTTTTTTTTTGTAGCTTTATATGCCTGTTGGGTTATGGTGCACAAAGCAATTCCATTTACGGTATCTTACGTGTTGATTACCGATAAAAACAACAAAACATAAAACAACTTTCCCAGGTGACTTTCACTTAATGATAAGTGAAGGTTGTATCATAGGACCTTGCAATCAGCAAGATGACCTGGTCATATTGCGACACCACGTGACCCATGGGTTTAGTCTTTTCTCTATATTTTCTTTATAAGGAGATTTACATATAAAAATATATATCGCTTTACGTCACAAACTATATACATTGTAACCAAAAAAGGCCATATTTAAACTTTCGGGGAATGGATACATTCTCAGGTGGAAGTTACTCTGTCGTGATGGTCTATGCCTCTTTTCTGGAAAGGATTCTATTCTGTCTACTCTAGATTGAAAGATTTGAATCCCCTGTCCTCTTAAGCGCAAATTACTTCCTGTAACATTAACCTTTTCAACTTTGTAGACAGGTACAGATACCTATGCAAACAGTGTAGATCCAGACGAGACGGCCGTCTCATCAGGATCTATACTGTTTGTCATTCTGTTATTGAGTTTTGACTGAAACCCCTATTTGCAGCAATCGGTGTGTCCAAATTCAAAGATGGACGAGTCCATGTCAGAAACTCGGCTGTGAAAGGGTTAATTCTCTTTTCAGAAGGGGCTTAGTATATAGGATTTAAAGCAAATGAGAAGTCAAACGTGTTATCCTCTTTCCAAAAATAGATTGTGGGTACTCGTTAGAACCGCCTCGGCGAGGCGGTTCTAACGAGTACTCACAATCTCTGTTTTTACTGACAATTTACCAAGTGTATCCAGTCCTCTCATATGCAAGTTTCCCTTGACACATGCGTTCTTTGATTTATCGACAGGTCTACCCAAAAGAGCGTATCTTGCGCAGGAATAAGACACCATTTTAAAAATTATTTCTTTGTCCTTGAGAAATTGCATGGAGTAATGCAATAAATTTTGCCAATAATCTTTATAGGAAATGACAGATGGCATCTTTATAACACAACAGGCCCAAGAGACTTGACATCAACGCCACTAGTTTCTTAGAACTCTTCTATATTTGGTTATATAGCGTTTACTAAGCGATCTATAACAAAAAAATATATGACAAATGATTTTTCAATTTCATGGAATTAATTGCTTGCACACTCAGCACAATGCGAAGCTGAATAATTTAACGCTTAGAATTCTGGGTAAAAATTTCAGCAGACGACGTATTGAAATATTTTTTCTTATTTTTCTCAGAAAACAGGTTTTGACATTTCATGCAAATTGTCTCCATTGAAGACAATTTACATGAAATGTCAAATCCTGTTTTCTGGCAAAAACAAAGTAACTATCATCAGTTGTCGCCTACTGAGTTTGCCAAGAGAGTGTTTAAGATCAATCGAATGCAGAATCTTTTCCAAAGTTATAGACTATAATGCAAAATGCAGTATTTCATCCGCAAGTCAAAATATTTTGACAAGTGTTAGACGCATTGATATATATGCAAATGAGTCTCGCCATGAGAAAATCTAACTTCTGGTTATACAAAGAGTAAAGATCCAGATAATCTAGCGAAGTACACAGGCTTATAGAGAGCCTTTTCTAAACACTAATAAATTAGTTCTGTGAACAGACTGCAAAGATGCAACAAAATATTGTTTGAGCTATTTATTTTTTGCATATTTAATTAGGCGGTTATGACTTCACTTTTACAAACGGCGGCTTCTATGGCATCATTTTTAAAGGCAAATGACTTTCTTATTAATTTTCTGAAGGATTCTCATATTCCTTTCCCTAAACTTCTCAGCTTAAAACGCTCTTTATTCTGTAAAACGTTTCATTATTTGACATACGTTTCATTTTGCAGTTTAATTAGCATACATTTATATCAGTCACATTACGAAAACACGCCTATTCAAATATATAGAAAATTTCTATTCCAAAAAATGTAAAATTTTCAGATTAAAAACTGTGATATTTTTTATATTTCTGCTCAAAACATAGATTATGGGTACTCGTTAGAACCGCCTCGACGAGGCGGTTCTAACGAGTACCCACAATCCATGTTTTAAGCACAAATAAGAAAAATAACTTATACCCCTGTAAACCCCCAGTTTTACTACATAAAAGTGGGGTTTAAGGGGGTCAAAATTATATAGGCATGTTTTTGTGATGAAATGGATTTGTTATTATCTTAGGAAAAAATACGCAACGAATCAGAGTGTCAGACATGGAACTTACGTCAACAGAAAACGATAATTCTGTAGTCAAAGAAATAAAGGAGCCCCAACGTCAAAAAACGTACTTACGGACTCAGCTAAGATTCAGATCAGCCTGCACATTCGCACAGTCTGAATAAAATCTTCATTGTGCGTATTCTGGATAAACAAGAGTGCACAGTTTGTTCATGCGGAGAACGACGACTCTGATCAGACTGCGCTGATGCGCGGGTTGATTTGAGTTTCGTTACACGCACATGTCCGAAGTAGTGTTGCCACTGATGATCGATTATAATCGATCATCAGACACCTTTGCCTCTTGTGACTGATGATCAGAAAGATTTTTTTATAGTCGACTAATCGGAAAATTCTATTTTTAGAAACATATTTTTTCACGTTTTTTATAGGCAAATTGTAAAGAAATGAAATCCAAATCTGCCTGTTTTGGTCATTCTAGCTTTGTGCTCAATTAAAATGAAAAAGAAAATGATAAAATAGCCTTAAAAGTCAACCCAAAAATACTTATATTTTTCTTATTTCACTATGAAAACATATGTTGTGGGTACTCATTAGAAGCGCCTCGCACAGACGCTTCTAATGAGTACCACAACAACTGTTTTCCGCGAGGCGCTTCTAATGAGTACCCACATGCTTTCATGAGAAATAAAAACAAATATTATCTGGATACCCCTCTAACTGAGCTGGAGCAATAAATAAGCACCTGGAAGAGGCCTAAATTAAGAGTAAATATATTTTCTACAAGTCGAATATTAATCGATGATCAGTCGATTTTTTTAAAAAAAAAAAACGATGATCGACTATAAAATTCACATGTCAGAAGGTACGTTTTCTCACATTGCGGCTGATATATTGACGCACGTGCATGATTTCCATACCAGTGACGCACAAAAAAAAACTATTGCAGGCAATTTCAGGGCTCAACACGCTGCCCTCTATTCTGTATTTCAAATCTGATGCCATTTGACAAAAGTCCTTTTGCCATGCGTGTAATCAGAATCAGAATATTTGACTGGTAACACATCAATAGACATTCATGCAACGAATGTCCAGATCAGTCTTTGCGTCCGCGGAGTTTGATCACGGCCTTCATAACCCGCTTAGACAAAGGATACTGTACAGTGCATCGACGAACCGAGAAGAATGATTAGGCTGCACGACTGATGCTAGGTCTGCGTCATCGCTGCTTGCATATGGCTAAAGAGCCCTTTGTCAGTGTTGGTTTAAATATGAAAACGAGATAAATGTTTACAATGCTTACATTGTTTTGCCAGACAATAGAGACTGTCCTTGAGGAAACATGACTCCAAAGACCGTATGGTACAAAGTAATGCATATTACAGACATAGCGAACAGGGCCTTCGCTACGATTATATAATTAAAACAGAGACACGATGTAAATTTTAAATCAAATATTCATAATTTTGTAGTTTTGAAACTTTTTCTTTATTTGAGTATTATGCCTATCAAACGTTTTCCGCTTAATACAAAATTTGTCAGCACAGAAGCTTATAAGCCTGTCATCACGAAAACATGCCTATATAATTTTGACCCCCGTAAACCCCACTTTTATAAATTAAAACTGGGGTTTACAGGGGTATGCATTATTTTTCTTATTTCTGCTCAAAACATAGATTGTGGGTACTCGTTAGAACCGCCTCGTCGAGGCAGTTCTAACGAGTACCCACAATCTATGTTTTCGAGCAGAAATATGAAAAAAATATCAGAAATTTTATCTGAAAATTTTCAGTTTTTGGTGGTAAAATTTTCAGTATATTTGAATAGGCATGTTTTCGTAATGGATCTTCATTTTCTGTAATTACATACTAAAATTTCATGGATTTAACAACTCTGTATGTTAGGGGGATATGCAGCTATACATTACGAGAACACGCCTATTCAAAAATATAGAAATATTTCACCTCCAAAAACTGAAAATTTTCAGATAAAAATTCTGATATTTTTCATATTTCTGCTCAAAAGCATAGATTGTGGGTACTCGTTAGAACCGCCTCGGCTCGGCGAGGCGGTTCTAACGAGTACCCACAATCTATGCTTTTGAGCAGAAATAAGAAAAAAATGTATACCCCTGTAAACCCCAGTTTTACAATATAAAAGTGGGTTTTAAGGGGGTAAAAGTTACATAGGCATGATTTCTTGATATATTTATTTTTTTTCATGAAAACTTATGTTATTGGTACGCGTTTGAAGCAACTCTGTGCTTCTAATGAGTACCATAACATATGTTTCCATGAAGAATTAAGAAAAATGTCAGTACTTTCGTCAAGCTATCGTTCAGAAGCAAATGATTTAAATGCGCGTGTTGATCATGTGGCATAGACTGCTAAGTCGATACCAGACTGTACATAAATAGAAGACATTTCTTACTAAGGATCAATGTGTAACACTTATTCATCATATTTGGTCACCGGAATCGCCCTAAAGGTGCAAACACTATATTTTCAGCAGATGACATTTTGAAATATTTTCTTATTTCTTCCAGAAGACGGGATTTGACGTTTCATGCAAATTGTCTCCAGTGGAGACAATTTGCATGAAATGTTAAGTCCTGTTTTCTTGGAACAATAAGAAAAACATCATCAATTTGTCATACGCCGTACTAAATTAGCTCAGAGGGTGGTTAAGGTTAATAAAGCGGGATAATGTGCGAGCAGATTAGATTATAAGACAAATGTGAATTCTATTAGACGCAGACAAAGATTGTCCTCGCCTTAATTTGATTGTAAACGAAGAACTGTATTTGGTTACCGATTTTCTAATTTTTATGTGACAAATAGGATGGACATTTCCAGGTGACCTTTAGGCTCACAGAAGGTCACCGAATGGGAACCACAGTAGGTACATTGATGCTCACAGAAGGTGGGGCCCTTTGCGCGTACTACGTGCGTTTGTGGTTTGGAGCGGTATCGGATTTGGGGAGGGGATTCGCGCGGGTAGAACTGGTTTTAAGCGCCACTCCACTATATTGTAGTAGATATATACAAGTATATTATCATATATATTCTGGTACTTTGGACTCAATGAGTCCATTACGGAATTTTTGAAAGACAGTTATGAGGTCTACTGAGACAATGATGAGGCTTAATTAGGCGAAACTTGCTGGTCTGGCCCAGATAACTTGACATTTCACATCACAAAAACATACTTATATAATTTTGACCCCCTTAAACCCCACTTTTATATAAAACTGGGGTTTACAGGGGTATACATTATTTTTCTTATTTCTACTCAAAGACATAGATTGTGGGTACTCGACAGAACCGCCTCGCCGAGGCGGTTCTAACGAATACACACAATCTATGTTTTGAGGAGAAATATGAAAAATATCAGAATTGTTATCTGAAAACCTTGAGTTTTTTGGTGGCGACATTGTGAACATATTTGAATAGGCGTGTTTTCGTAATGAGCTGTTTTCAGTTTTGTAATGTGTTCATAGCTCTCAAGGATCATTCATTGTAGTGCTGCTGTTCCGCTATCGCAGGTTTTTCTTTGTTCGCCAGTCGGTTATTATAAATGCGTGTAAACTAACCCTTGTACATTCAACCCTCTTTATACCGACCCTGGATACTACGACAAAATTCATTATAATGGAAACCTTCGCTCAAGAGGTGACACTTAATCAGAAATTATGCACAACGTTGTATTTAATACTTCAAGAAACATAGGTTTAGATATTTCATAGAGTCGTCTCAACGAGGCGATTCTAACAAATATATAAAAAAACACATATGAGGAAATAAGAATAAAGCAAGGCCTTTCTTACAATCTACGAATTAGGAATCATTTACTACAGCAAATTCATTTTAATGGCAACATCTTTGGGAACGAGGGTAATCAGGGTTCATTGTACATGTATCTGGAATTTCTCTGTCGTTGTAAGATCTCTGTTTAAGATATCATAATATTGCAATCAGGGAGGTAATTATTCAGGCATGTGCAGATAATTGCTTCACATTTAAAAATAAAGAAAGCAATCAGTTGTTAACAAAGGGTATAATACTACAAACGATTAGGTTGCGTGTTGGATGGTTGGCAATATTTATAACGAGATCTCCCCGTATTACATTATAGTGTAGAGTACATTACAAAGAGATGCCTATTCAAATATACTGAAATTTTACCACCAAAACAATGAAAGTTTTCAGGTAAAAATTCTGATATTTTTCATATTTCTGCTCAAAACATAGATTGTGGGTATTCGTTAGAACCGCCTTGGCGAGGCGGTTCTAACGAGTACCCACAATCTATGATTTTGAGCAGAAATAAGAACAATAATGTACACCCCTGTAAACCCCAGTTTTAGTATATAAAAATGGACTTTAAGGGGGTCAACATTATATAGGCGTGTTTTCGTGATGAGAATCTATGATTTTGAGCAGAAATAAGAACAATAATGTACACCCCTGTAAACCCCAGTTTTAGTATATAAAAGTAGATTTTGAGGGGTCAGCATTATATAGGCGTGTTTTCGTGATGAGATTTTCTGGTCATTTCTGATCGTTGAACCCATTTCTGGATTTTTTAAATTTTATATGAGGGTCATTAATGAGGCGTCATTGGCCGAAACTAGCTAGTATGGCCCAGAAAACATGCCTATCCAAATATACTGAAAATCTGACCACCAAAATAGGAAAATTTTCCGATGAAAAATACTGATATTTTTCATATTTTTGTTCAAAACATAGATTGTGGGTACTCGTTAGAACCGCCTCGCCGAGGCGGTTCTAACGAGTACCCACAATCTATGTTTTTGAGCAGAAATAAGAAAAATAATGTATACCCCTGTAAACCCCAGTTTTACTATATAAAAGTGGGGTTTAAGGGGGTCAGAATTATATAGGTATGTTTTCGTGATGATGGCCCAGAAAACTTGACACTTCAGCTGTTGGCAGTTTGTAAATGTGTTCATTGCTGTGAAGATATTTTATGTTCAGAATCTACTTAGATTCTCGCAATTTAACCAGGGCTTTCTGTTTTCACTCACAGAAATCATTGTGCACTGTATGGTGTATCTGTTAAATAATAAGGCTCTGATAGACAAATCGACGGGGCAAATTACTGATTTAACAATGTCCCGAACAAATGTTTCTCATTGTATGTCTATCTGTTTCCCTGGACGGATACTTGCAATAATTACTGCGCAAAATAAAATTCATTTTTCTTCATTTCAAATACTTCAGTTCATCTTTATCTCATTAGAAACAGCTGTGATAATAGTTTGTTATTATTTTTACTATTATGATTTTTTTTCTGAAAAATGGTTAACGTTTTAAGGAAAGAATGTGTTTATGAAGAAGTAGGAAACAATCTCCTAGAATTATCATCAAGTATTCCACCTTTACATCTTATGTGTCCTCATTTTGAAATATAATTTCATATTAAGTGCTGTGCTTAGATAATGTGCATATAAAACAGAAAATGATTTTCCGAACAATAAATGATCGTACACGCATTACAATCGTTTATTTCATTATTATAAACCCTAGTCCTGTTGAACCCGGATATGTCATTTCTTTGCAAACAGTGTAGATCTAGATCAGTTGGCTTCTGAGAAGTCAACTGACCTGGCCCTGCACTATTTGTTATTAAGTATGTGAATTTGCTTTAGCAACCTAGACCAAGTAATTTGATTGGCTGAAAATTAGAAGTGGGCGTGGCATCTTAATTTATTCAGCATGGCAAGGGCTAGAGGAGAATGGATATATGTACACTTGGTTGAATTTCTGCCAGTTTGAATGTGAAACAGCACTGTAGCTTCCTGTTTGCTTTCCTGCACACCAAAACGCTTCTTAAAAAAGGGCTGCTCTAAAAGGAATTAATTCGCTTTCCGTTGGGATCAAGACCTTTTCTTTTATAGAAGACTCCTCTTCAGATGGTAGGCAAATCTGTTTTGAATATAGTCTGGGTTGCTGATTCCTTCCTTATTTATATGCATTTTCACTAACTTCGAATTAAAATATATTATAATATATTATATTAAAGCTACGATAATATATACTTCTTATATCTGGAACTTGTTTTATCTGTTCATACCTGCAGACCTGAACATACACAGACTGCAAATAGAGAAGATCCAGATGAGACGACTCGTAACAAACCTTCTCATCAGGATCTATACTTTGCCAATCTGTTCCCAACTTTGTACTGACAGCCGTATTTGCTCAATTTCAATGATGGAAGAGAACCTTTATAATTTTGACCCCCTTAAATCCCACATTTATATTTTAAAACCGGGATTTACAGGGTATACATTATTTTTCTTACTTCTGCTTAAAAACATAGATTGTGGGTACTCGTTAGAACCGCCTTGTCGAGGCGCCTCGCCGAGGCTGTTCTAACGAGTACCCACAATCTATGTTTTGAGCAGAAATTCGAAAAATAATAGAATTTTTTATCTGAAAATTTAATTTTTTGGTGGTAAAATTTTCAATATATTTGGATAGGCATGTTTTCGTAATGACCATAAACTCAGTGGTAAATGGGTTAATAAGGATTTTATGAACCAAATATGCCAGTTTGGACAATTCAATCTTTTCTTATTCAATCTATTATCAAAAACGCCGCTTTGACGGCAAGTTTAATCCTGTTTGAGGAAGAAACTCTGATATAAGTTTTTGACTGGAATTTACAGACAAATCAATTATCAAAACATTTGTTCATCCCTTTACGTCAAACAAATATAACTTAGAAATTAAACAACACATACTAAAGCTGTTTAGCTTTCAAAAAATATGCAATTTAGTCCATAAATAAAGGTTATGTATCCTCATAGGTTTTGTCAAATTCTCGATTTCCAATTTGCAGAAACTAGGCTAAGATTGTTCAAAATCTAAATATATCAATATATTAATTTGTTGATTGCATCTTTATGTTTGTATCGAAGATGTTTTCTCAAAAATAGTATCTTATTTATTGAAATATGATTGTCACAAAATAATGAACGTTTTATTTTTTTGTGCGCACTGTGTTACTTCCTATTTGAAGTGCTTTCTGCCACTGACGTGAATACTAGTATTTCCTCTTAAGCACTCAACCAGTATCTGTTAACAAGATTTTCCTGATCAATGTAAAGCTGTGTCGTTAACCTTTTGTTACGCCCAGGCTTCCTTTCCGGAGTTCTGCATATAGAATGTGAAAACTGCCTGGTGTGTAATTTTAAACATCTCTGACGTATTCTGCCAATTTACAGGTAGCAGTGAACCAGGAAGTCTACTTTTGAACTCAAAACCTTCTTTCTGGGCAATATAAACACGTGAGGGTGGTGGTGGCTGTAAAATGAGAGAAGGGGAGGGAAGGGATGGAAATAAAATGGTTTTATTCTCCTTCTCAAAAGGGATCTACTCTAAAAGGAGAGAATTTGCTCTGCTTGGGAGCAAATTCTTTCTTTTTAGAGTAGATCCCATTTTAGAATAGGTTTGGTTTGATGAAACCCAAACAAGAAGTCACAAAAGTTGTATCCCTGTTAATAGATCGCAGAAAATGTACAAGTGCATCAAGGTCATTTAAGGTTAAAGCTGTTTATATTGATAATGAGCCATGACGTGAGGATAGGTATTTTATGACATGTGTTCACAATGATGACACGCTGTCTGGTCAGAGCCTTCACTTAGCAATCGATGGATAGGAAAGGAAAGGATACAGCTCTTCTTTAGTCGGAAAACATTCAAACGTCATATGGGGGACATTAATGTATGAATACTAATTGGTGTTTATCTATACAAGAGTTCTAGGTAGGCTAGGTTCTGTAATTGGGGCTCTACTGGCTATCTATATTTCTTTGTCATGTTTCGTTAAAGCATTTCTTGTCCAATAATATTAATAGAATTTCGATTCCATTATCCTAGAGTTAAATGCTCTTTCTGGGCCTTTCTTTCGAGAGTACTGTCGACAGTTGGCACGCTACAAATTCAACGTACCACATCACGAAAACACGCCTATATAATTTCGACCCCCTTCAACACCACTTTTGTATAGTAAAACTAGGGTTTAAAGGTGTATACCTTATTTTTTTATTTCTGCTCAATAACATAGATTGCATGTACTCGTTAGAACCGCCTCGCCGAGGCGGTTCTAACGAGTACCCACAATCTATGTTTTGAGCAGAAATATGAAAATTATCAGAGTTTTTTATCTGAAAATTTTCAGGTTTTGGAGGTGAAATTTTCTTTATATTTGAATAGGCGTGTTTTCGTAATGCTGTAACCCTAGAAACATAAGGTCTAAGCAAACGGTATAGATCTAGAGTAGACATAGCAGAACAACATGTATGTATAGGGGACATTCAAGCATATGCAAATGGTGTCTAAAACCGCAATTCCGGTATATTTGTTCAAGTGTTTGTTACGTTTCTTACCGCATTCGCTGTCCATTAATTAACACAAAACTTTATTTCAGTAATCCGAGAATTTAATGGTCTTTCCGCGTCTACTTTTCGAGAGCATTGTTCACAAGTATCAGCATTCCGTCATTAAAGACTGAATAAACTATCCCACATTATATATTGGAAGAGTCCATTTTCGATTTTAGGTGTGTCTGGCTATATGATGTAGCTTTTCCAAAAGAAAAATGGTTGAACTATTTGCAAACAGTCGAGACCTTGATCTAGGTCTGCACTGTTTGCCAGGTTCCCATTTAGGGGTCTCCACTCTTCAATGGGTCAAAAAGCTGAAACAATAATTGACAGTATTTTGACAACGATGCTAGCATATATAAAGAGATTGATAATAGTAATATTTCATGTCAGAAAGTGTCGAAACCGATCAGATGATTCAAGAATGCTTCGTGCATATAAACCACAAATAATTGGTTGGCTGATTGCAGTATGCGAATAAGATGCCACATTCTACTGAGAAATTTGCCAAATGTTAGAAAATGCAAGATGTCGATCAATGAGTTGCAGAATACACATGCGAAAATAAAGTCGATCAAGTGGTTGCAGCTTGAACAAATAATACGTGAGCCTAGTCATACGAAAAGGATTTGCCGAGCATGTCGTAAGTAATACGTATGCTGGTAAGTGATACGTATGGGCGAAATGCGACTAAACGTGAGTGCACAGTGAATAAGCTATTAGCGTAGATTCTGTCTAGACTGCATTGCAACATATTCTGGCTTTGAGGGTATTCCAAAAGCGTATCCCAAAATTTACTTACGTATGCGTAGGTGAATAACGTGCGTCGTGGATGATCTAAGTCCTCTTTAGTTTAAGGAGAATCGATGCATTTTCAGGGTAGACAACTGTCGAAACTGATTTCACACCTTCTGATAAGGGGTCCCTCCTAGAGTTGACCCCTTTTTAGAAAGGGATTGATGTGCAGAAACTTGAAATACAAAAAGATGTCACCCTTAGCAGAAATGGCGACATATCTACCAAGTCTGTTCATTACCCTTAAAGTTACGTTTTATATTGTATTATTTCGCCTCGTCGCTAGTGCAAGCATCTCTGAGCAATACAATCATAATTGCTAAACATAAGTGCATACGTTCTGAATCTATTTATAGGACATTTGTTATGCAAATGAAATTCTGTAATAATACGAATCATATAAAAGAGGAAGAATTTGAATCACGTCACGGAAACTGGGACCATAGCGCATAGTAGAAGAGCTGTTGAGATTAAGGTTATCTGGTGCTTGCAGTAGAAATGCTGTTAGCTGGCATGGTAGCTTTAGTCTCTAAATACTGCTGGCGGAAAGCTAAGCCAGTGATCATCCTATGTGGATTCCCCGGCTGATCTGATCCTTTGATATTTACATAGAAACCAATGCTCTGTTTTGCAAGCTGCGTCTCATTCATTTATACAATTACTGCTGATGGTCTATGGAAATGTTACAAAGGGCTTCTCATAGACAATAAATTCAGGTGAATAAGTTATAATAAGAAATCCTTTGGAAGATGGTAACCTTGAGATTATGAAAACAAGATAACTTTATTCTGACACAATAATAGTATAGAAAATGTCCAGGAAGAGCCATGATCTTAGAACATAGCCTACCAATGACACTAAGAGGAAGAGCAAACAAACCAAAACAAACAGTACACGAGCCACAAACCGATGGAAATCAAAACAAACAGCTCCCTCTTCCTCGACAAGGTGAAAACATTGCTAGACATGATCAAGACCTAGATATGCAGTAACCAACATCGACCCTATCAGAAAAGTCGCCCACCTGCTAGGATTAGCATTATGTAAACACGCCTAGAAATATATAGAAAATTTCACCTCTAAAAACTGAAATTTTTCAGATTAAAAACTCTGATATTTTTCATATTTCTCCTCAAAACATAGATTGTGGGTACTCGTTAGAACCGCCTCGGCGAGGCGGTTCTAACGAGTACCAACAATCTATGTTTTGAGCAGAAGAAAAATAATGTATACCCCTGTCAACCCCAGTTTCACTATATAAAAGTGGGGTTTAAGGGGGTCAATATTATATAGGCATGTTTTCGTGATGGCATAGCTTCAGATATGAGGGGTTAGCAACATAATATTTTCCATATTTCTCCACGAAAACTTAATGTTGTCAGTACTCATTAGAAGCGTCTCGGTGAGATTCTTCTAATGAGTACAACAATGTTTTATTTAGAAGTAAAAAAAAATATCAGCACTTTTAGGTTGGAAAAAAAAAATGCCGTATCTGGAGCTATGGATTAGTTACAATCACCTGGTGTCGTCATTCTGCGTCTGTATTGTCAATGCAGTCTGTAAATCATCATAGACATTGATAATCTTTAATTAAGCATTAGTCTTTTTTTCTATTGCTACTTTGCTACCTTGTTGTCAAATTTTATTTTTGATTTTAAACTACAACACCTATATGTATTAGTGGACAAGTTCATATCAAGAATGGAAAATTCCACTCGTGAACCTAAGGGATTAAAGGGTTAATCTATCCCCTCATAAAAAGGGCTTTTATTGTATACCGTATATGCGTGTCCAGATTAATGGAGTATTGTATAGCTTTTAATATTAGTGTTCATTTCAAAAGCCATCAGCCATACTTGTCTTTGACAGACAGACACACTAAGAAGACTGGATTATCTTCAGTGGCGACTTCTGAGGTCCAAAGTAGTTGTTTAATCTTTACATGTAACAGTTCGGTGATACTAATTCTGATTCCATTATTTACTAAAATTTGCAAGCAACTGTATTCGGCGGACAAATGTTTCAGACGACAATCGATGCAGCACGTTTGAATATTGACCACAGCAATACTTTACAGCGCGTACTGTAGAATTCAAGCAGTGACCCTGAAAAAACATGTACAAACAGCAGTAACATCAAGAACGCATTGCACAATAATCCAGTTGCCTTTACAGATATATACAATGAACAAAAATATACTGTGGCAATTAAACCTTTCACTTCTATGTTTCTGTAGCGGCGTCTGCCTACTATGAATTCGGATCTGTTCACTTTTGTAAATACGGGTGCCAGTCAAAAAACCATGCAAGCACGTGGTAAACAGTGTAGATCCTGATGAGACGGCTCGTTACGAGCCGTCTCATCTAGATCTATACTGTTTGCAAAGGTATCTGTTTTGGCCTGCAGAGCTGAAAAGGTTAAGCATTTTGAGACAGACTGACATTTTCCCCTCCATCTAAACTTGCAATTAAATGGAAGACATAGTCAAGTTTGCCTCCTTCAGACATGGATTATCACCATATAAAGTGTATGTAATACTATATGAGCCAACAAAAAGCATTTCCTATAAGGCTGCATATGCTGCCAGCGAAGACAGATCGGCCTGCGCATCCGCACAATCTGATCAGGGTCTTCGTTGTCAGCCTGAAAGGGCCTCGGGTCTTTGGCGACTGTGATTAGACTGTGCGAATACGCAGGCCTGATCGGAGATATGCTTAGCGTACGTGCAGTCTTATAGGAAATCCCGTGCTCGTACCCCGGCGCATGTAAAAAAATGAAAAAAGCTTGATGCGTGTTATATGACGAAAGGAATTATTTCAAACAATTATATTATATGACAACACCACATTTTCATTATCTATAGCATTAGGTTGTGTCCCGACCTATCTGGTGTATTGTATGGTATTAAACTTAAATATTCCGACACCTCAACTATTAAACATAACTTATTCGAAAATATCAACATGTCCATTTTGCTCCTGTTGATGTGGAAAGAAACTGTGGGTGAATGGCAAACTACTTTATGTGGCGTATGAACTGGATCTGCATTATTAAGCTGGTCTGTCTGTCCGGTTTCTTGGGGTAAAATGGTAACCACGCTTTCAAACACCAGTCATGCTTTAGGATTTGACATTTCATGAAGTCTTAGGGGACACTCTCATGAATTTCGATCAAAATGTCATCTGTTGAAAGTTTAGCCCATCACACTTAGTGTTGAAGTCGCAGCTGGGGATATATTGATGCAAATTTGACAATACAGCAAAATGTCTTGCGCCCACGTTTGTGACCATTATTAATAACATGAAAAGACGAAGTTATATAAGTTACGATTCTATTACTATAAGCAATAAACGCCCTGAACAGGGTGCATACATGAAGGTGCGCCGAGAGCTGTCTATCATAAGATATACAGTCAAACTTCAATGGCTCGAACATCTTTAGGACCGTGGAAATTTGTTCGAGATATGAGTAGTTCGAGCCACTGAGGATTTAATCATGACACCAGGTCAGGAAGCAAAAAGCGATAATTGAGGGAAATCTTTTCGTTTTTATACACAATAATTGTATGTTGAGTGTACTTATTAGAATCGCCTAGATGAGGCGATTCTAATGAGTACACACAACATACAATTTCTTGATGAAATTAGAAAATTTCCCTAAGTATTCGTTTTCTTAAGCTGTCGGAAGAATTTCGCAGGGACTCAAAAACGAGTTCGAATTAGCCATGGTAAACGAGCCATCGGTGTTCGAGCTATCGAGATTTGACTGTATAAGGTGCATTGTGAGGAAGCATACCTTATGACATGTGCGTCCAACGCAAATACGATTGACGATACCAGGAAATGCCACAATCACGAAGCTCAACAATGCCAAGACATCTACCCTAAAAGCAAATAATTTACTCCCCGTGGGAGCAAGTTCTTACCTTTTAGAGTAGACCCTTTTCGCAAAGAACTTGGTGTCCAGCAAACCAAACAAGAAATCACACTCTAGTGAACCTTCATGACAACGACAGCATTTGTCCCCAAAAATGTTGCCATTATAATGAATTTGCTGTTGTAAAGAATCCTTAATGGACAGAATGATATGTAAGAAAGCCTTGTTTCATTCATATTTCCTCATAGAACATATGTTTTGGATATTTGTTAGTGAGAAATTATACAAAACATTGCTAAAAATCTTCAAGCAGAGAGGCGATTCTAACAAATATCCAAATCATATGTCCTTTAAGGAAATATGAACAAAACAAGGGTTTCTTACATATCATTCTGTCCATTAAGAATTCTTTACAACAGTAAATTCATTATAATGGCAACATCTTTGGGAACAAATGCTGTCGTTGTAACGAGGGTTCGATGTATTCAGTTTTCACTAGATGATCATTTATGTCACATAGCATTACACTGTTTACAATCATTTTCTCCGAAATACGCCTCAATTCCATTGCTAAGAAGAACTCTTCCATTGTTGAATTTCAATTAGTCAGGTATTCTGAAAACATTCTATGTATGTTTGACAAACATCGCAAGCAGAATAGTCTCCGTTTACCTCCAAATATAACGGCTTGATGCTTTAACCTAATTCATTATTCTATACCATGAGCTTGGTACACGTAGTTGCAGTTAATACATTCCTACCTACAAACAAAATAACAGTATTTTATCCTAACTATTCGGACTCAGATGTCTGAGTACAGCATTGTATGTCAACTATCTAGTAGTACACGCGACTCTCGTTATCTCGATTTCAAAGGGACTCTCTAAAATACTTCGAGATATCCGTACTTCGACATGTCAAATTTCCAGACTTGAGGAAAAAATAAATCGAACAACCGCATTTAACAAATATATGTGTAATTGGACTCTTGAAGTTAGAGATATATTGAAAATATTGTGAAAAAGAGGAAAAAATTGCTCCTTTAGGAGCAATTTCTCCTCTTTTCCACAATATTTTGTTACCTGTTATTAGATTTTCATGTTTAGGCAGGGACCAGATTTTCACTTCGAGATAAGCGGTTATTCGAGATGGGCGAGGTCGAGATAACGAGAGTCAACTGTATTTAGAGGCATTAACATTAACTTGTTCAAATTTAAAAACAAAGGAACACATAGGGTAAGATGTTAAGATGAACAAATACGTAGGATATGTAACATATCTGCTGACTGCTCCATCCATTTGCCTCACCATTGACCCATCTGTGACCTCTGTATGCAACTAAAATGCCTCTTTTTGCAAAACAGGTTATGTACACTGGTTAAGGGAAATTACCCACCAATACGTCCCACTACGTCAGGCACATATTTCTAAGAATCTGAAAGCTCTAACGTTGTCTCAAGTAAGTAAGTAGCCTTGTGTGAGGTGCTTTTAATAAATCAAAAGCTGGAATATAACCGAAAACGAAATTTATTAGGATTCCTCTGAAGATGCGTGACATCTGGAAAGAAATACCATTTAATAATCTAAGGGAAGAACCAGTTGGAAAGACATACTAGCAATAAGTAAAGAACGCAATTCGGATAGACATGTCAGTTTCTCTCATGTCTTGCAGTGGGCTATTGAGTCGCGCCAAGTAAAAGTATGTCTTTAGGCAAGGTCAGACGGCGAAGGCTCATATCAACTTGAGTGTACAGTCAAACCTGTTTTAAAAGCCACTTGTATTAAGCAGCCATCTGTCTTAAAAAGCCATTATGATCCCAGTAAAGGTGAAAATTAGGAAAATTACTTGTATTAAGCAAGCACCTGTCTTAAGCAACCACTTTTTGGCTTTCCATAGGTGCTTGCTTAACACGGGTTTGACTGAATTAAACTTGTTGAACGAAACGCCCTTAAAATTAAATCAAAAGAAAGCCAACGATGAATTCATTTACAATGCAATTTAATAATTTTTGGTTTATACCATAATTAACGAAGATACAAGTATAATGAAAATTAACTTTCAAAACTAAGTTTTCATTCATATTGATGTTTACAACGCCAAAACTTCATTTACCTATACTAATCGAGTTGGGTCACGGCATTTCCTTCAAGATCGTATGTGCGCCCAGAGAGATCAGCCTGCGCTTCCGTGTAATCTAATCAGGGTGAATCTTAATAGTGGATCCGATATCAAACATTCGCCTTCTCTCGAATATCATTGTTATCTCAATTTGAACAACGATTGAGCAACAAATAGAATCTGTAACAGGTGTCTTTTTGACGTTTGTGGCGGCGTCAGAACGTCTCCCCGTACTTCACCATAGTGTAGATTATATTTCATTTCCTTTGGGATCATTGGGCCCACTATTGTATCTTTGAAAATGGAGTTCTGCTTACATGTATGTATACGTTAGAGGGGGTAAGCAGTGTTGCTAACTTCATTACTGCTTATGAAGAGTCTCAATAAAACCGAGACTCCTATTTTCTAATCTGTACTGTGTTCTTTGTTTCCAAAGGCAATCTTTTTGACGTTTATTTATAAAAAATATGCTGCACCAGTCTACGAGGTAACCGAAATTAACAGTTCATATTCAACATATGTTTTAAATTGATGCCAAAATAAACATTGATAGAACGCCAAACGCTGCCGTTTGCCAAGGCTGTGCTAATCAGAAGTTTAGCCGCAACCGAGACAATGTACTTTTTTTTTACCATGAATATTCACTAATTTTATTAGCATCACGAAAACATGCCTATATAATGTTGACCCCCTTAAACCCCACTTTTACAAATGTATATAGTAAAACTGGGGTTTACAGGGGTATACATTATTTTTCTTATTTCCGCTAAAACATAGATTGTGAGTATACATTAGAACCGCCTCGCCGAGGCGGTTCTAACGAGTACTCACAATCTATGTTTTGAGCAGAAATGTGAAAATTATCAGAATTTTTATCTGAAATTTTCAGTTTTTGGAGGTGAAATTTTCTATATATTTGAATAGGCGTGTTTTCGTAATGCATACCTGGCCCGCAAATTGGACCCTAAAAATATAAAAGGTTGCTTAAAGTCCATTTTCTAGCCCATTATATGCCGGAGAATAGCTGGACAATGGCAAACAGTGAAGATCCTGAGGAAACGCCGCATTCCGTGGCGTCTTATCTGGGTCTACACTGTTTCATCACGAAAACATGCCTATATAATTTTGACCCCCTAAAACCCCACTTTTATATAGTAAAACTGGGGTTTACAGGGGTATACATTATTTTTCTTATTTCTGCTCAAAACATAGATTGAGTGTACTCGTTAGAACCGCCTCGTCGAGGCGGTTCTAACGAGTACCCACAATCTATGTTTTTAGCAGAAATATGAAATTTTTTAGAATTTTTCATCTGAAAACTTTCATTTTTTGGTGGTAAAATTTTCAGTATATTTGAATAGGCTTGTTCTCGTAATGTGCACAAGCCTGACCGTCGGGAAACTCAGGGTTTTGGTCAATTATACGTCCGCGTTAGTTGTTCGCTCTCTGTGGATAAGACAAGGAGTCAAATTCTTGAGGCCGACAATAATCAGGATGCGTTCATGTTCGGGCTGATCTGAATCTTCGCTGAGTGTACCTGTTTCTTTTTTTCTGCCATGCCCACGAAACGGACACGGGGCACTTGGACATGTATTAGCAGCGAATAAGATATTCACTGCTCGCTGCATATGCAGGTTTTATTTTTATTTTTAATTGAGCCCATTTTAGTATGTTGGATATGCGAGTTCCGATTAAGTTTCTGCTAAGTTTTCTGCTTTATGCAGTCCTTAAAATTACAATGTTGTCATATAAAGGGTCGTAGTGCCGAAAGTCTGGTATTCGTCAGTTTATATGTTCCCTTTAACGTTTATAGATTTAATTGTCAATCTAAAAGGTCAGAGATAGTGTGCGCGGATGGGCAGGCTGACAGTGTTTGCACTTGTGCACAATTACCACCTTCGTTTGTCGCTGCCTGTATTTAACCTTAAAATGCCTGAACAAACACTTTGGACCAGTCTCGCGAACTGTTCCTAAAGAGTAGTTTGATAATGGATTCACGTACGAAAAGGGACATTACCGTTGTACGAACATGTAGCTATATATGTTGTTTTGATTTGGTCTTTGTCAGGTTTATGTAACTGTGCATCGCCTTTAACTCTTTCTGCGCAAAATTTCAGACGGCATCTGTCGTCTGTTTTTTTTTTGTTTTTTTTTGTTTTTGTTTTTTTTTTTTCATTTTAACAAACTATCGTTTGGAAAGACGTTTATATGTAAAGTTGAAAGACTGAATGTCAAACAGTGTAGATCCAGATGAGATGGCTCATTGAGCCGTCTCATCTGGATCTATGCTGTTTGCAAAAGCCTATTATTACCGCCTGTGACAGTGAAAGAGTTAAGAACCCTAAAGTGTAATTTTCAATTCGCTGTTTGGCCATAAAAGGTTTTGTGTAAGGTGTGAACATCTCTTCAGATTGTTGCAGAGTTGTTTGCAGCGTCCAATAGCGACGATCTAACGATGATGGATTTGGTATTATAATTTACTGCGACTGACCACTTTAATTGGCCAAGGGTTCTAACGTGTATCTACGACATTTATAACAGACTGTTGACACTAATTGCTGAAAAATCAATAAATACTACAACAGGAAAGAACATGAACGGCGTACTGAGGCCATTAGGGATTAATTGTAACATGACATGATGTCATATGCATATGCGACAGTAGGGACGACAGATACGTTGAATAGAAAACGTTGAAGACTCATTGACGGGATAGCTGAGATTTTAAACATACTACGCAGTTGTTCTGCTCGTATATGACATAAGCTCAGTTTTAACCCTTAAATGCCAAGGAAACCTGCATCTAAAAATGGCGTATGTTTATGTCATCTGCTGAATTCTCTTGCAAACTTTTTAAACCTGTTTTTGCATACTGGCAAACAGTGTGGACCCTGATCAGACTGCTCCGCTAAAGACTGCCTGATCAGAGTCCACACTGTTTCCAAAAAATACTTTTAAAATCACAAGCAGATGATACAGCAGACGACAGCTGTTGTGATTAGCAGGTTAAGGGTTAAAGTTTTCACAGTTCTCTTGTCTTGTACGTCCGTATACGTTAAAGTGACGCCATATGCAAACTGGTTCTCGGAGCTTATGCAAGCAGCAACTATCTAGATTATTATCCTGAGCGAGAAGGCTACTTTGTGCTTGTCAATGTATTCTTTAGTATCAGATCATTCTTTGGCGGATAGCGAACGTCCAGATCAGCGCAGTGTGATCTGGACATCCGCTGTCAGCATTTGTCCAAAAGACCCATTTTCCCATAGTGCTGTTCAATTATCACATTGTTTGGCAGCTCAAAAGGAACTTGTTATATTGGAAAAACAGATCGCTTAGAAACAGTTTCATTAGAGTCAGTTTGCATTCGAACCAGCAGTTTCAATAGAGGCAGTTTGATTGGAACAGTATTCATAAAAAATAATTCATTAACAAACAGTTACGCTAGAAACCGTTACGGACGCATGTTCATTGTGGTAAAAAGAATCAAGAACAACTCGCACAATAATTATACGTATTTTGCGAGTGTGAAATCCAAAGTTGGTGTTTTATGAATGTCTCTTCTTTCAAGTTATTCCTTATGGCTCCCCTTCTGATTTAATAGCAGCAATAGTAGCGTTACACATTAGTATGGTGTTGCTTGGATAATTTTGTTGATGACGTAGTGCCATAACGTCTTCTTTCCAAAAATCTACTTCCATTTGGTCTACTGTTCCAAAGCATCTACCCTTATACATGTATGGTAGTCTGTATCATTAGGTCAACTTCCATTTGATCCGCAATTATAGAATAAATAAATAAACAAATAAATAAATAAAAAATAAATAAATAAACAAATAAATAAATATTACAGGTATATATACAAGCAGTTGGTTGTTTATTTGTACTGTAAATTCACGTCGAACACTAAGGGTGATAAAATGAATGTTTTACACTGTATATGAATATTTATGTACTATAGTTTCATTCTGTAAAATATCCCTTTCTAGTTGTACAGATGTATGTAATATTTGGAGCCTTTGGAGGGGTGCGCTTCGTGAATGTGGAATTTCTTCACTTATGTTCTGCTCAATTTTTATACGTATGGCAAGGAGTTCTAATGTATAAATATTTAATGTAATGACTGGTAGTTTTTGTCACGACCCAACCCATTCGTTTGTGCTAGCTAATGCAGTTTTAACTACCGAAACGCAGATTGATTAATTATCGCATTTATCCTAAGTATTTGGACAGGCAAGCCTGAAGAAACAGTTTAGATCCAGATTAGACGCTACATAACGCGACGTCTGAATAGTCTACACTATTTGCCACTCTCACAAGAGTTCTTAGACATGTCAACACGTAGTTAAATGATGGTATTTAGGACAAATATGGTAAGGAGTTATGGTGTCCGAATACTTAGGATAATTACGGTACATATATGGTACACTAATATATTTCACAGATGCATAATAAAAGCCAGGGCGTTGTCTTGTTAAGTGGATTTGAGTCCATAAAACTATCTTTAACAATGTCTGATAGGGTTTTCATGGCAGGTAAATATGTTTAGATGTATAATGTACCTGAACTAAAGTGTATGATAATCTCAACAAGAAAAGGGCGCTTATGCCTTATGCGGACAGCGAGGGCCTTGATTAGCGTGCAACGAAGGCCCACTTGAGACTATGCGAACGCATAGTCTCAAGTGGGCCTTCGTTGCACGTTAATAGAGTTTATGTATACTGTAGAATATATCAACGATCTAAGAAGGCCCTGATCAGACTGTACAGATGCGCACGCTGATCTGGGCCATCGTTGTTCACACTGGCGCTAGTGCCCTTTTCTTAGACTGTACATCTTATGAAGCAATTACTTCTGCATGATGCGCTTACGAAATATATGTGAGAAAGTCACTGACTTGATCAATCGTATTAACCCTAAGTATGGAGACAGACAAGCATGAAGTAACACGGCATGATCAGGCCAAATGAAACAATATTTGTTTGATGTTACATGGAAGTTCAAAATAGGGATGGTAGGTTGGAAACTATTTCTATTTTGTTAAAATTTTATATGGGGTTATTAGGAAACCAATATGGTCGAACAGGGAAATTCCCCAAATACACTTAAAAAAATGGGTCAGTGGTGAAATATCAGGCACGGTCGGGTAACCTGAAACACACACATTTTTTCATTTTATTTTAGGCCTAGGGGACTACTTGTTTTACACTCAAATAGCAACTTTAGACACGTCAGAATGTAGTAAAATGCACTTATTCAAATTTTAGTGAAAGTTTATTAAGGAGTGATGGTTTCTGAATATTTGGTGTCAGACATGATACTGCTCATGCAGAAATACGCGGCGAATCCTTATTTTTTTTTCTCATTACGAAAACACGTCTATTTAAATATATAGGAAATTTTACCTCCAAAAACTGAAAATTTTCAAATTTAAAACTCTGATATTTTTCATTTATCTGCTCAAAACGTAAATTGTGGGTGCTCGTTAGAACCGCCTCTGCGAGGCGGTTCTAACGAGTACCCACAACTTATGTTTTTGAGCAGAAATAAGAAAAATAAGGTATACCCCGTAAATCTCGGTTTTATTATACAAAAGTGGGGTTTAAAGGGGTCAAATTATAAAGGTATGTTTTCGTTGTTGTTTTTTTTGTTTTTTTTTTTTTTTGTTTTTTTTGTTCAGACAGTGGGTACTTTTAGACACAAAATTCCCACATGAGGAAGATGATGCTACCATGTGTACCCCACATATTCGGACAGTAATTCCTGAGCAAACATTGTAAATCCAGACCATACTGTTTCTTGAAGCAGTTTTCTCAGGATCTACTTTGTTTGACAGCCAGCAAACAATTTCCGCATACACACATGTATTCTTGTGGCCACATAGATTTGTTAATAGGATAGGTACGGTGTTTAGATATGTGTCCGAACATATGCGTTCATTACAGTATTCTAGCATTGTTATTTCCTTTGTTCTATTGATGTGGGAATACACGTGAGGCATACCTATTCCATGTGATTACTTCTATCCACCGCTATCATGCTAGTTTTAACCACTCTCTGAGCTAATGCAGCTGATGACAGACTGATAATATCTTTCTGATTTTTCCTAGAAACAGGCTTATGAAGAGTCTGAATAAAACCGAGACTCCCATTTTTTAATCTGTAATGTGTTCTGCTAGGGAGACAATTTGCCTGAAATGTCAAAACATGTTTTTGGGAAAAATGAAAAAAAAAATATTGCAAAATTTTGTCTGCTGAATCTTGTGTGTGTAACTTTTCTAGATATTTTGATTGATTTTGAAATTTGGGAGATTGTTTGTGGACATGGTTTGAAGTAAGACATGGGATGTAAATCGTTTCTTCTTTTCGTACTTTGCAACTTAGTTCTTTTGCAGGATCATTTCGTGCACTTCCTTGCGGGCTTCCACATAGTATTCAACGAAGACTCTGATCTGATTGCTCGGATGCTTGGGTTGTTTGAGTCTTTCTTGTGTGCATGTTATTTTTCACATTGAAAAATATAAATGAAATTACCTAGAAAAGGCTACAGTGACGTAGCACAACATTCAAGAGACAATCAACACGATCAAAGGAAAAAAAAAAAGATTAGGAACATGCAATCACCCAACAAAATGACATATCTACTACAACCGACATACCATCACGAAAACATGCCTATATAATTTTGACCCCGTTAAACCCCACTTTCATATAGTAAAACTGGGGTTAAGAGGGGTATACATTCGTTTTCTTATTTCAGCTCAAAAACATAGGTTGTGGGTACTCGTTAGAACCGCCTCGACGAGGCGGTTCTAACGAGTACCAACAAATCTATGTTTTGAGCAGAAATATGAAAAATATTAGAATTTTAATCAGAAAATTTTCATTTTTTGGTGGAAAAAATTTCAGTATATTTGAATAGGCGTGTTTTCGTAATGCGTACATGCACAGTCATGGAAGACTCTAACAATACAGAGTTGATGCGCAGAGGCGGAGTTGAATCTTCAGTTGGCTTTCATGTAATGTACATTTTATCAGGCTGAGACTCATTTATGCTTGACACAGTTTGCGTCATCAGTTCAGAGGTGTAAGAACTCATTTAAACAGAACGAATGAAACCTAATTATCGCGGTTGTTTTGTGTCAATTAGCAGAACCGAACTTCTATCATTTGTTCCAAATGTCTCAGCTAGGTTTAATATCACGCGCTACCATTTGATTAACAAGAAGATACCTACAAATTAATGAAAGCAATCCTGTTTAAGGAAATTTTGTCATTCTTAGACTCAATTAAGCTCAGCTAATAATGTCTGTATTTTAACAATTTTGCTGCAGTCTTATTCTTCCCTTATAGCGATAATCAGATTCGATACAGAGTATACATGCTAAAGTCACTAATGAAACAATTAAGTCAGTGGTGATGGCGATGGTTTGGTTTTTTTTATGAGCATAGTTCTAAAACAGACAATTTGTTCTCTTGTAAGAAGGAAATTGTTAATTGATACAGAGACGTCTCTACAACTACATGTACACTGTCTATTACGTTAACACATCTATCATCTATGTAATATACAGTCGAACCGCAATAGCTCGAACATCGATGTCTCGTTTACCATGGCTAATTCGAACTCGTTTTAGAGTCCCTAAGAAATTCAGCCCAAGAAAACAAATATTTATGGATATTTTAGAGGTTTTCTTATTTTATCATGAAACGTATGATGTTTGTACTTAATAGAATCGCCTCATCATTATATTAACGCCTATAAAAATGCATCATGCCGAGAAGTGAAATACCAGCAAATCTATAACATTATACCTGTTATCATTACGAAAACATGCCTATTCAAATAAACTGGAAATTTTACCATCAAAAAAATGAAAAAAAAAATCAGATAAAAATTCTTATATTTGTCATATTTCTGCTCAAAACATAGAATGTGGGTACTCGTTAGAACCGCCTCGGCGAGGCGGTTCTAACGAGTACCCACAATCTATGGTTTTGAGCAGAAATAAGAAAAATAATATATACTCCTGTAAACCCCAGTTTTACTATATAAAAGTGGGGTTTAAGGGGGTCAAAATTATATTTTCTATATGCACGTTGCTTTTAGGTTATGTAAAATATCCGCTGCACCCAACAGTTCAAGTCCTCTTTCGCACCCATGCGTTAATCTGATGTTATATTAAAACTAAAATATAGCTTAACATGACGCGGATTTGAAGGTAAATTAGTATAACAAGATTTGTACTGTGGAACAACCAAACTTTCTAAAACCTGTTTAACAGACTGCTTTCGCCGGGTCTTTTTTGTTTTCGTCCTCTCTGAAACTTTGTAACCATACAATATTCAAATACAAATTTCCCTACACTTTTACACTTTGCAGAAACAGAAAACCAGTCACCGTCCTTCTCATACGTCACTAGACTACAAAATGTTATGTTATCACGCATAAGGCACACTCAGCCTGCATTCGACTTAAATCTATATCAGAGATAATCGGCCATCAAGAATCCTGTCGGTCCAACGTTCCAATATAAATTCAAGAAAAAAGCTGGCTTGGTAACTCTGTTTATTTTTCAGGGACAGTATCATTACGAAAACACGCCTATAAAAGTTTGATCTCCTTAAATCCTACTTGTGTATAGTAACTCTGGGGTTTACAAGGATATACATCATTTTTCTCATTTTGCTAAAAACACATAGACTATGGGTACTCGTTAGAACCGCGTCGCCGAGGCGGTTCTAACGGGAACCCACAATCTATGTTTTGAACAGATGTATGAAAATATCAGATTTTTTTTATCTAGTAAACGTGCATTGAAGACATTTTAAGTATCGAAATCCCTGTAATTATTGTTGTCCAGGTCGTACATTTATGTTGTTGATTTTTCGCTATTCCTATACAAGTTGTTACATATGCGTTACATCACGAAAACACGCCTATATAATTTTGACCCCCTTAAACCCCACTTTTATATAGTAAAACTGGGGTTTACAGGGGTATACATTATTTTTCTTATTTCTGCTCAAAAACATAGATTGTGGGTACTCGTTAGAACCGCCTCGCTGATATAATATATATAAGTATTTTATGTGAAAATTTTCAGTTTTTGGAGGTGAAATTTTCTATATATTTGTATAGGCGTGTTTTCGTAATGAATATACAATACAATATATAGTAAACAATACATATGATGCGTTTAGGGATAGTGTATCTTATTGTCTTAACGCAATAAAATTGTGGCACTTCCTGAACTTCGCAATCCGCATACATGTATACTTGAAAGCATGTCTTCGTTTGTCTCGGACCAAATGTATTCTGAAGGTGTAGGCCTAACACAGACTCAGAGAGAAAGGAGGGCAGTGATCAGGAATCGACACAATTACGTAACATCTTCCGTCCAAGACACCAAAATGGAAAGAAGGGTGCACTTAAAGCAGAAAGTCAAAAAGACAGTTTCTTTCCCAAAAAATTGACCAAACGGCTATCCAAAATAAACATTTCACCAGAACATACATGCAAAGACGCACAATGACAGAAATAGTAAAAAAGGTAAGAGAAGTCCACAGCAGAAGCACCACCTTGGAACGGTCAGTAAAATATTAATGGTGGCGGTGGTGTGTGTGTGGGGGTGGGTGGGGGTGGGGAGTGGGGGGACTTCAATCGATTTTCGTGGCTACAACCCTCGCCCTAAGTTTTGCCTTGGTATAAAGACATTTGTTCAGTCCGTGTGAAGTGTTCCTAACTCATCAATGTAACATCTCCGAGAACATAAAAATCAAACAAATACAGAGACGAAACGAAAAGGACTTGACAGGAAGAAATAATTGAAACGCTGAAGCAAAAAACAACAACAACAACAACAAAAAAAAAAACAACAACAAAAAAAAAAAAAAAAGATACAGTTGTTTAGAAAGAAGCATATAGAAGTATATGGGATATAACAGTAAGATTCAGACTGGCCTGCACATAAATGCCGTTTCTGTATGTTGGGCATCCTGCACTAGCCTGTGATTGTATAAGCAGAAATCGACATCTCCAATGCGTATGTGTGCCCTCGCTGCTGATATAGGACACATATTCTTACATGGCGGGGATAATGTGTAAAGATGGATACTGTCAACCAACGGAAATTTTGTTGTCATCTATTTCCTCAGAATGACATTATCCAGTAGCTACTGTTTATTTTTAGAGGAAACTAAATTGTTTATATTAATCCTAGTTTATATATCTCTCTAGATATTATATTTATTATATGATATTATGAATTATTAATACCCTGATAGCATTTCACTACATGGCACCACCAAATGTCAAACCTCACATTTACATCTATTTGTATGCAGAAACGTTATCAGCAGCATAGAAACGCGCTTCTAAATGTGGTTTCTACCTATAATAGACCTACTCTTGATCTTCTTCTGTAGGGGGAATCCTCTTTATCATACATTACGAAAACACGCCTATTCAAATATATTGAAAATTTTACCACCAAAAAATGGCAATTTTTCAGATAAAAAAATCAGATATTTTTCGTATTTCTGCTCAAAACATAGATTGTGGGTACTCGTTAGAACCGCCTCGTCGAGGCGGTTCTAACGAGTACCCACAATCTATGTTTTTGAGCAGAAATAACAAAAATAATGTATACCCCTGTAAACCCCAGTTTTACTATATAAAAGTGGGGTTTAAGGGGGTCAAAATTATATAGGTATGTTTTCGTGATGTGATGTAAACATGCTCATTTTTGAAAATATTCACCGGTTTATATTGAACTGTAAACGTTTTTCATGAGATGTTTTAAATACTGCAATGGTCATGCTATTGCTTTACTACAGTTATCCATTGCAAACGGTATCCCAGTCAGCATGCTACGTAAATCTATATCGGGCCGTCATCGGCCCGTCAGGGTAGCTGACGGGCCGATAGCTACGAAAGACCGGTAATGACTTTTCAGCTACATTAATTCAAGGTTTCAACTTCACGAATTCACGATTTCAGCTTCACGAATTCACGATTTCAACTTCACGAATTCACGATTTCAACTTCACGAATTCAACTTCACGAATTCAACTTCATGAATTCACGAATTCAACTTCACGAATTCACGAATTCAACTTCATGAATTCACGAATTCAACTTCACGAATTCCACTTCACGAATTCAACTTCACGAATTCACGAATTCAACTTCATGAATTCACGAATTCAACTTCACGAATTCCACTTAACGAATTCAACTTCACGAATTCACGAATTCAGCTTCAAGAATTCACGAATTCAACTTCATGAATTCAACTGTTGAATTCGTGAAGTTGAATTCGTGAAGTTGAATTCGTGAATTCATGAAGTTGAATTCGTGAATTCGTGAAGTTGAATTCGTGAAGTTGAATTCGTGAAGTTGAATTCGTGAATTCGTGAAGTTGAATTCGTGAATTCGTGAAGTTGAATTCGTGAAGTGGAATTCGTGAAGTTGAATTCGTGAATTCGTGAAGTTGAATTCGTGAATTCGTGAAGTTGAATTCGCGAATTCGTGAAGTTGAATTCGTGAATTCGTGAAGTTGAATTCGTGAAGTTGAATTCGTGAAGTTGAAATCGTGAATTCGTGAAGTTGAATTCGTGAATTCGTGAAGTTGAAATCGTGAATTCGTGAAGTTGAAACCTTGAATTAATGTAGTTGAAGTGACACTACCGGTCTTTCGTAGATAGCGGCCCGATGTAGATTTACGTAGAATGCTAGCTGGGATTATATTCCATGTTGGATACCGGGTGCCCAGATCCCCTCACCCCCAATTTCCCACCGCCCCTTGGTTTTGTCCATTTACATTTCCTTAACCATTTCTAACTTCAAAAATGCTTTATATGAAATGAATACTATTTCGTGTAAAACTTTACATCAGATTTTCATCATTTTTATCACCCAAACATGTAAAAACAATACTTATTGTTAATTATCACTACATAATGTTAATTGCTTCAATGTATCTTGCTCGAAATTCGCCATTATGTATACATGTCGGTTGTTTTTGGGAGAAGAACTATATATAAGTACTTGTGCTTTCATTCTAATCCCATTTTGTATAATTACTTGCATCATGTTGTAATGATATTTTTGCTTTAATAAAGTATGTTTAAACCAAATACGAGCGTAAATTTGTTCTTGTATATAGTTTTTACGCATATGAACGCTGGCCTTTTCTCTCTCTCTCTCTCTCTCTCTCTCTCTCTCTCTCTCTCTCTCTCTCTCTCTATATATATATATATATATATATATATATATATATATATATATATATATATATATATATAAGCATTGCAGGGGAAGGAATAAGCTTTCAGGGACGATAACTCTTTCAAATTTGTTTTGCATCCTTTCTAAAAAGGGATCTACTCTAAAAGGAAAGCAAATAGAGTAGAACCCTTTCCAGAAGATTTTTTCTCAAGAGCAAACAGGAAGTCACAAAAATGTTCTTTTTTGTAAAAATGGCTGACAATCTACGAGCGTATTCAGTCTCCTAATGGGGTGGTTGGGTGAGGCAAAGGTGTCGTGTATCTTACGTCACAGGGACGTCCAACTGATATTAGCTTACAGTTGGGCAAGGCCTGCTATCCTTACAGCGGGTAAGGGTAAAGGGGGAATGTTTTTATTTCTTCTGTTCCTTCACTGCATTAATTTTCCTTTCTCCCCTGTCCCTCTCTTTAATCTCCTCTACTATCGCTCCTATCTCTCTTCTCCCTTTCTCTGGGAGACGACACAAAATGACCCAAACGGGTTGTCGTTAAACCCAAACACAATCAATCAGTTCCCTAAATATGTGTACGACACGGTCATATAGCATGTGTTGTTGATGAATCACTAATGGTGTGATTATGTCAGGCATTGCCAATGCATACCTTGTGTTTAACATATGGTAGATCACATTATGTAAACCATGTTATATATAGTTTCATTCAAACAAATCATGTTCAGAAATAATCATTCTGTGACATATGTGGATTGCAAGGACGCAAAACAACAACAACAACAACAATAAAAAACGAACAACAAAAAACAAACAGAAACGTGTTTAATAATTGTACTTAGCCCTTATGTCGTAATACTGTGAACTGTCTACAAAGAGAGAGAGAGAGAGAGAGAGAGAGAGAGAGAGAGAGAGAGAGAGAGAGAGAGCTCATATTTCAATTGTATCAGTTATAGCGAGATGACGGAACATTCCAATGAAGGGTTCTATGCTGTAAGGCGAGGTACCGAACAGTCTTGAGTTGAATTCTGTCTAGAGTGGAGTTAGAATTTGGGACCGCTTGACACAATTTCAGACCGTCGCCTCCGACTGGCTTCCTACAGGATTTGTTAAGGCCGGGTATTGTTATGTGTATCAGTCCTGATATTGCCGGAGAACAACAATGACTCTGATCAGACTGTGTGGTTTCTCAGGCTATACTGGACCGTCGTTGCTAGCGTATTTGTAGTGCGACAAGACCTTTTTTCTAGAAGAAATCTACGATCCACATTGACAGGATCGCTGCCTAGACATAAAATGCAATAAAAATAATGAAAAAGAGAAAAAGAAAACCAGCATTGTGTCACATGTCGACAACTAAAACCCAGACTACCCCAGGATTCCGCACACTCTGCTCAGAGTTATATCTGTCCATTGTTTGCACTGTATACAATGTGTCGTTGTTGTACATGCGGTCATTTTAAGCTTGCACAAGGCTGTACGAATGTGTCGTTTGTGTAGTTCACGAGGAAGGGTTTATTTCTGTGACTGGTTCATTTCAATTTATTTGTCACTGTTTCCAAGTCCATTGAGAGAAATTGATTTCTAGAATTGTGTATTTCGGGAAAGTAGATGGAATGAGAACCAGGCTATTGTACAATTACCATCTGAGTCGAAACGACAGGAAACGTACATTCGTATATGTGCGCCCATCGAAGATTCAGATCAGCCTGCGCATTCGCGCAGTCTGATCAGAATCTTCAATGGACGCATTTTGGATAGGCAAGGGTGCAAAGTTTCTTCATGCGAACAACGAAGTCTCTGATCAGACTGCGCGGATGCCCAGGCTGATTGGAATGTTCGCTGGGCACACAGGTCAAAAGGTACAGTTTTGTACGTTGCGGCCCATTTAGTTTACATTTTGTTTCTGGAAAACTGAATAGCTACGCCACATGTTCTGCGTATTTAGATCAGCTAAAGAGGTATAGCCTATTCACGACAACCAATATGCTTAGACGTAACAAGTTATATGCTTCCGTCACGCGTTTACGTGTACACTCACTAAGCACACCCCAAGGGGACCTGATTCTTTCTTTTTCGAGTTAAACAAAAATAATTTGACCGAGTTTACTTTCCTGAAAGTTTATAAATTTACATAAATTATAAAGCCTGACCAGTGTATTTGTCTCATAAAGGCCCTTTGTTAATTCAATAGGATAGATTTATCACTGCTGTCGCCTCAAGACAGATGGGCATCAGCAGACCTACAATTAGTGAGACTGAATGACAGAAGGCCTGACTCTAGGGATTCAGGACGTGTGAACTGATGCTAATAGAGTATAGCCATTTGTCAATATGAGTGGCAACGTGAGAAAACGTACCTTCTTATATGTGCATCCAACGAAGACTCAAATCAACTTGCGCAACTGCGCAGTCTGATAATGGAGAAACTTTGCATCATTGGTTATCCAAAATGCGCACAGTGAAGATTCTGATCAGACTGCGCGAATGCGCAGGCTGATCTGAATCTTCGCTGGGCGCACATGCCTGAATGTACGTTCCCTACGGCTCATTAATTCTGTCTTGGACGATCTATAGCCTTCCGTCTGTACTTTTATCATAGACCACATGTACAAGCGGACAGTGAACGCCTAGATCTAACTACATCTGCGTAGTCCGGTCAGTGATGTTTCTGCTCTACAGTTTCCAGTAAGCTTGTAAACGGATATTCACGGTTCTGTTCAGATTCGTATCCGACAGTCAACGAAAAGCCATCAAGCCTTAGAGCGACAAAGCAAACTTTGTAGCAGACGACATTCTATTTGTTTTAGTTTTTATTTTCAGTGAAAATAAATCGAAATTTCATGCTTGGCAGACGATTCAGATGTAATGTCTAGACGTAATTTCTTTTAAAAAAATAAAACAGAGTATTTCATAATGTCGTCTGCTACAGTAGCGATTTGTGCTTTAAGGATCAGTGAGCAGGTATATGCAAATTAAATATATCTTAAATCGCACGGGTATCCGACACATCACGAAAACATACCTATATAATTTTGACCCCGTTAAACCCCACTTTTACATAGTAAAACTGGGGTTTATAGGGGTATACATTATTTTCCTTATTTTTGCTCGAAAACATAGATTGTGGGTACTCGTTAGAACCGCCTTGCCGAGGCGGTTCTAACGAGTACCCACAATCTATGTTTTGAGCAGAAATAGGAAAAATATCAGATTTTTTTTTTCTGAAAATTTTCATTTTTTGGTGGTAAAATTTTCAGTATATTTGAATAGGCATGTTTTCGTAATGAACTATCTTTTACATCTTTAGCAGCCATGCAAATCGATCAAGCTTTAAATGCTTGCTATATGCGTTTTTCAAGAGCCTAACTGCATGCAACAAATGCCCGACTAAACTGCACAGACACTGCTCTCTAAAGCTACGTTGACCGTCCGGCATACATGTGCACATTTTATAACAGCGTAGCACAATTGGGGCCGCGTCAAGCGAAATATGTCTTTGGCAAAAGCGGGCAGTTAAGGTCCAAATCAGACTGCACATCTTTTACAGGCTGATCTAGGCTTTCACTGCTCGTTTACAAGTCACTGACTACCATACTATGTATCGATGTACAGGACGAATCCGATGACGCCATGCATGGCCAAGGCTGATTCTAAATGTGCGTATTTCACTAATATTTAAGTACGTTTTGAAACGGGGGTTCTGTGGAAACTATATCACATCACGAAAACATACCTATATAATTTTGACCCCCTTAAACCCAACTTTTATATGGTAAAACTGGGGTTAACAAGTGTATACATTATTTTTCTTATTTCTGCTCAAAAAACGTTGATTGTGGGTACTCGTTGGAACCGCATACATTGTGGGTACCCGTTAAAACCGCCTCGGCGAGGTGGTTCTAACGAGTACCCACAATCTATGTTTTGAGCAGAAATATGAAAGCTATCAGAATTTTTCTCTGAAACCTTTGTTTTTGGTGGTGAAATTTTCAATATATTTGAATAGGCGTGCTTTCGTAATAAAAGCAAAATTTGCAAACTCAGTGTTATCCGTGCAGTCTGACCAGGCTTTTCTATCCATGCAAATTGATCAGGCTACACACGCAGATGGATCAGGCTATGAGCAGGCCATCCACCCAGTATAATCAGGCAATTTTGATGCAGGCAATCTGACCGGTTACTTGATGTTCAACAGATCAGTAAATCCTGAGGTCATCACGAAAACCTACCTGTATAATTTTGACCTCCTTAAACCCCACTTTTATATAGTAAAACTGGAGTATACAGGGGTATACATTATTTTACTTATTTCTGCTAAAAAACATAGATTGTGTTGCTCGTTAGAACCGCCTCGCCAAGGCGGTTCTAACGAGTACCCACAATTTATATTTTGAGCAGAAATATGAAAAATATCAGAAATTTTTATCTGATAATTATCAATTTTTGGTCGTAAAATTTTCAGTATATTTGAATAGGTATGTTTTCGTAATGTATCTTAAGGGGTCTTGATACACATGGTAGATTTTCCACCATTTTGAAAAAAAAAGGAAAACACTTTTTGCGCCTTCCTGTTCGTTTTCATTCGCGCTAAGCCCATTTGGGAAAAGGATTTACCCTCAAAGGGAGGAATTAACTCCACTTTTGAGCAAATTCTTCCCTCTGTAGACTAGAAGACCCCTTTGTAGAAGTAACCAAAACAATTCTGAAATTATAGTTAAATCCTTTTGAAATAGTTACATCCCCTCGAACGCGTATTAATCCCCAATCAGAGCTGTAAATATTCTAATCTGACGACGCTGACCAAGCCCGACAAGCAGGCTTATATACTTGTGTTCGTCATGCGGCTATGCTGTATGCACGTTATATATATATATATATATATATATATATATATATATATATATATATATATATATATATATATATATGTATATATATATATATGTTGTCCATCATCACTGCCAAGCATACATTCATTATTCTATGTGATGATCTTCGATTTTATGACAAATTACTCTTAAGTGGCAATTTCTCGGCAATATCCATTTTATACTGCTCCTTATGACAGAATTTGGAAGATGATCACGGGGTCTGCTGGCATTAAAGCGATTAATGACGTCATAAAATACCATGTATGAAATGTTAAGCTCGAAATGAACTTTAGTTCTGAGAGGTAAAAACTGATCTCAATCCTAAACATGTTGGGAAATCATGTGATTTATATGTAAATGATAGGATTCATGCCGATATTTATGTGAGATTTCAGACGAAGTTCACTGCATGCAACAAAGTGCAGAGAAATTTGTGTGATTAACATTTACCACGCTCTTGGTTAACTCAGCAGCCAACAAAACAGATAGATTTTCTTATTTGTTTTGCAGAAAACAAATTTGACATTTCATGTAAATTGTCTCTATTGGAGACAATAATGGAGACAATTTGCAGGAGGACTTAAAACCTGCGTTTGGGTAAAATAAGAAAAAAAAAAAAAAAAAAAAATAAAAAAATAAAAAAAAAAAAAATAAAAAAAAATAAATACTTTATATCGTCTGCTGAAAAGTTTAAGCATTAAGGTTCCATTTAAAAGATAATTATTTCCGAACAGGTATTGAATGTTTCCATGATAGGCAATCTTTTTGACGTTTATTGTATGAAAATAGTCTTAGCTTAGCTCTTTCCCAGCGGGCACATGGTGTTTATGCAGCGTTGCATTAACGTCGATGTAACGTCATGACGTTGCATCGACGATGATACAACGTTGTATAAATGTCACAGGCCGATTTGGGTTGCTTTGTTTTGCTACCTAACATGATAGTGTAAAAGAAATCTTAAGTTTGTTGTACCTTATCCGCACTTGTCTTCTACATGACTATCCGTTCAACAATAACCAAAGTATTTTTCCCCTGAAATTCCGATATAACATTGCATTAAATTTGTCATGCGCTTTTCCTGAAAGTCCTCTATGTGAGAGAAAACAAGAAAAAGTCAAAATATATATTGGTCTTTACACTCAGGAGCAGTGCTTGCATTAAGAGAAGTCTGGGAGTCAGAGACTCCCAAAAATTGTCCTGGGACTTCCAAAAATCAATGTCAGGAAGTCTGGGACTCCCAACTTTTAAAGATACTTAGTCATTTTTAACAAAAATTTAGACTGAATTTATGTGTTATCTATCTTAAGAAATGCGGTTTTACTCCATAAATGAGAGTTTAAGAATATTGAGGTTGAATTTCTGAAAGTGAGTGAAAAAATTTTATCACCAGGACTTCCAGATATTGAGCTAGGAAGTCCTGGGACTTCCTGATTTTTACAGTTAGTGCAAGCACTGCAGCAGGCTAAACTATTTCTGTGCCGGGGCTTGGACGAAATTCGCAGATCCACATAAGACGCCTCATAATGTTTTAGTCATAATGTTAATCATATTCTTTAAATGTTTTATTCTGATAAATATCGTAGAAAGTGAATATTTTAAGAACTTTTTGTTATTGTTTGTATGTTCTGAAGCAGAACTTAGCTAACTATTATAACAGTACGAAATGATCTGCCACGAAACGGCCCGCTTATATTACCGAGAAATATAGGTCAAACTGGTCGATTCCAGCAATACCCTTCACTCAGCTTTTACTAGGGCACTAGATTAGAAAGAACAGAAGACATGCAGAATATTTAATAGCTGAATTAATGCCTCGCACCTTTTGGATTTTGCCTCGTCCCATCCCCACTCTGTGTCTCATTTGGGAGCTCCCCTCCGCTGCAAAATTCCTAAAATCACCTTTGCTTGTTAGATAACACTGTAGATTTGGTTTGCTTTACTAGAATACTGGAGCATTCATATTTCTTCAAAAGTTTGAAGTTTCCTTTGCTTTCGTTACTTTATTCGTTATTTATAAGCATCGGAGTGTATAAAATGCAGAATTTAGCGTTATCAGCATTAGCAGGGAACTATTTTTTGGGCAATTTAAGGTAGTTATTAGGAAGGTATTTTTCAGCTGAACAAACAGTTAAAATGCGGTATGATAAATCTGGTGGCGGTAAACCGCCCCAAAAATCGGAATTACTTAAAGTGTCAACTTTTTTCTAGATCAGACTAGCCCACTCTTTTCACTCCGATTACGAAAACACACCTCTTCAAATATATTGAAAATTTCACCACCAAAAACTGAAAGTTTTCAGATAAAAATTCTGATATTTTTCATATTTCTGCTCAAAATATAGATTGTGGGTATCTTTAGAACCGCCTCGCCGAGGTGAGTACCTACAATCTATGTTTTTGAGCAGAAACAAGAAAAATAATGTATACCCCTATAAACCCCAGTTTTACTATATAAAAGTGAGGTATAAGGGGTTCAAAATTATATAGGCATGTTTTCATGTTGTATAAACAAAAAAAAACAAAAAAAAAAAAAACAACAACAACAACAATTTTCCAGATACTTTACATTTATAACAAAAAAAAAAAAGAAGCAAAAACAAAATAAATCAATAAATAAATAACAGGTCATGTATGCTCATAAGTTGAGTTGATTAAGAGGTCAATAAGAAAAAAATATGTTCCTAAAAGCGTATGCAAACATCGCATCACGAAAACATACCTATATAAGTTTGACCCCCTTAAACCCCACTCTTATACAGTAAAACTGGGGTTTACAGGGGTATACATTATTTTTCTTATTTCTGCTAAAAAAAAAACATAAATTGTGGGTACCCGTTAGAACCGCCTCGTCGAGGCGGTTCTAACGGGTACCCACAATCTATGTTTTTTTTAGCAGAAATAAGAAAAAAATCAGAATTTTTTTATCTTAAAATTTTCATTTTTTGGTAGTAAAATTTTCAGTGTATTTGAATAGGCATGTTTTCGTAATGGAATGCCCTGATCTGTCTGCGCATACACATAGACCGATCTAAAAAATCGTTGTTCGTTAATGATAATGTAAGAGGAAAAAAACGTTTGTACTGATCAGACTTAGCAGACTCAGAGTGTGGACTAAGCTTCACATTTCAGCCTTGCCTCTGAGCTTGATAAATGCCTATGACAGCTCCAAACAACTTCACAAACCTTAACCAATTTATGCTGAATGGAATCTACCTCAACACTTTGGACAGGTTTCTTTCCTACATAGGAGTGTCTGGTTAGTTTTATCATAACCATGTTTTATAGGAGGTTCTGAACGCAATGCAAACAGTGTATACCCGGATACCCGTACCAATGTCCCGTTTATGGGACGCCAGGCTTATATGGGTTAAAATGAGCTAGAACAAATCGATCCAATATAAAACACAAGATCATTATTGCTGTAATACATCACGAAAACATGCCTATATAATTTTGACCCCCTTAAACCCCACTTTTATATAGTAAAACTGGGGTTTTCAGGGGTATATATTATTTTTCTTATTTCTGCTCAAAAACATAGATTGTGGGTATTCGTTAGAACCGCCTCGCCGAGGCGGTTCAAACGAGTACCCACAATCTATGTTTTGAACAGAAATATGAAAAATATCAAAGTTTTTTATCTGAAAATTTTCAGTTTTTGGAGATGAAATTTCTATATATTTGAATAGGCGTGTTTTCGTAATGACAAATCGATCCAATATAAAACACAAGATCATTATTTCTGTAATATGGCATAATAGAGATACAGCCTATATATAAATGGGAACAATATGTAACCTTGAATGCTCTGGAAACAATCAACTAACATGATCCTGTCAAGTTACACGTTTTAATGTTTCCTATTACTTTCTGAATTTAAATTTTATTTATTTTTATTAAATGTTATTTGCTTTTCGTACGTTTGTTCGAGATGTGCTTGTTTGGATTTGTCGGTTTCCTCTTCCTCTTGGGATCTGGCAAGGGCTGCGGTTTGTGATTGTGGCACTAACTGGACTTTTCTCTTACCTTTTTTTTGCTCTTCCTCTATGTGTCATTGGAAGGCTTGGCTCTTCCTCTATGGGTCATTGGAAGGCTTGGCTCTTCCTCTAGGTGTCATTGGAAGGCTTGGCTATTCCTTTAGATGGCTGTACAACGTTTTGTTTATTCAAAAGCAGCTTGGCTAGAGTGGGATCCTTACCCAAGAGCAGTTATCAGCGTTCAGACGGTAACATTAGAATTACCAGATACGTATGTTGTGGGGTAGACTCTTCCTCTAGGTGTCAATTGAAGGCTTGGCTCTTCCTCTAGGTGTCATTGGAAGGATTGGCTCTTCCTCTAGGTGTCATTGGAAGGCTTGGCTCTTCCTCTATGTGTCATTAGAAGGCTTGGCTCTTCCTCTAGGTTTCATTGGAAGGCTTGGCTCTTCCTCTCGGTGTCATTGGAAGGCTTGCCAAACTTCTTAGGCAGGGCTATTCGTTTACTCTGGCATACAATAGAATTAGCCATGAGTACTCGTCTTTGTTTATTATAGTGATTAATTTGATTTTTGTGTTTTCGCTTTGATGCATTGACTGAGTTGGGAGCCTTTATACGAACCGAATTTTTATGTGTTTCTGTATTAAGAGTAGCATCGGGACCCAGGGTGACGTTAGCTAGCTGTAAAAGTGCTTTAAAGCCCCCGGTGGTTTACTCTACTGACCGTTCTAAGGCGGTGGTCCCGGTGTTAGTCTTACTCTTTGTTGCTTTGTGGTTTATTCTACGAGGCGATTTGTTGTATGTCTTTCCATGTGTCATTTTGTTCTTGTGTCTTTCAGTCCTTTTAGTATTACGATTACCTCGCTTGGGGAAGAGAGAGCTAATCTTAGTGCTTTTCGTACGTTTGTTCGATTTGTGCTTGTTTGGATTTGTCGGTTTCCTCTTCCTCTTGGGATCTGGCAAGGGCTGCGGTTTGTGATTATGGCACTCACTGGACTTTTCTCTTACCTTTTTTTGCTCTTCCTCTATGTGTCATTGGAACGCTTGGCTCTTCATCTATGGGTCATTGGAAGGCTTGGCTCTTCCTTTATGTGTCATTGGAAGGCTTGGCTATTCCTTTAGATGTCATTGGAAGGCTTGGCTCTGGTGTCATTGGAAGGCTTGTCTCTTCCTCTATGCGTCATTAGAAGGCTTGGCTCTTCCTCTAGGTGTCATTGGAAGGCTTGGCTCTTCCTCTAGGTGTCATTGGAAGGCTATGTTCATTACGAAAACACGCCAATTCAAATATATAGAAAATTTCATCTCCATAAACTGAAAATTTTCAGATAAAAAACTCCGATATTTTATATATTTCTGCTCAAAAGATAGATTGTGGATACTCGTTCGAACCGCCTCGCCGGGCGGTTCTAATGAGTACCCATAATCTATGTTTTAAGCAGAAATAAGAATAATAATGTATACCCCTGTAAACCCCACTTTTACTATATAAAAGTGGGGTTTAACATGTTTAAGGGGTCAAAATTATATAGGTATGTTTTCATGATGTATATGATTGTGGCTCTTCCTGAAAATCTTCTATACTATTTTTCTTATCCTCACATGAACTTCAAAATGTTTCAGATAATACATCAATCAAAAAGACTAATTTTACAACATGCATGGCCAACCTTCATGACTTTGGCTTGTATATTGACGTCTTTTCTTTGACTCCAGTGACCTAAAATGTGAATGTATATTAACCATTTTCTGAAGATCTCTTGAATAAGATGAAAGAAACATAATTTGCGAATTATGGATAATTGAGGCGCAACAATTGATGAAAGGGACATAATATGTGAATAATTATGGTTATGGCGAAGAAAACCCAACATGTATCATAGTATAGAGAGAGAGAGAGAGAGAGAGAGATAGAGAGATAAAGTGAGCCGGGGCACAGCAATTTCCTACAAATTATAGTGACCATCATTACAATGATAGCATTTGTTTCCAAAGATGTTGCCATTAAAATGAAATTGCTGTTATAAAGGATCCTTAATGGACAGAATGATATGCAAGAAAGGTTCTGTTTTATTCTTATTTCCTCATAGAACATATGCTTTGGAGATTTGTTAGAATCGCCTCAGTGAGGCGATTCTAACAAATATCCAAAACATATGTTGCCTGAAGCTTTAAAGTAATATTCTTGCTAGTTTCTCATTAACTGTCACCTCTTCAGCGAAAGTTTCGTGACATTCAAATTGTCATTATAACGAATTTTGTCGTTGTATCGAGTGCCGGTATAAAGAAGGTTGACTGTAGCATGTTCCCCTTGCGAAGACTGTTCAACCTGCACATCCACACAGAAGGATCTGACTGAAGACGCCCTGGATCCTTGGCTATCTACAGAATGTCATGCGAAGTCTCTTATTAGACTGCGCGGGTTCGGAGTTTGATATCAGTCTTCGCTTGGCGCACATAAAATACTCTAGGAAATGCTGTGCCCCGGCTCAACTGTTTTAATGCCATGTCATCATCATCTGGTGTTAATGTTATCGTTTTAAGAAAATTAAGTCTGTTTGTGACGTAGGTACTCAATAGTTACAACATTTGAAGCACTAAAGTCAAACGTTAGACATTGTATTCTGATATAACGCTCGAGTCGGCGACTTATATACAGTACAATAATAATACAATAACTTTATTTCAGCATTAAACATTACATAATGTTTCTAGCCTACATCAGCAATATGAACAATGAAAACATGAAAAGATAGCATGCAATACATTTTAACCCTGTATACATAGCTAAAATGAGACCAAAAGGGGTACCACTCACTAATGATTTTATTCCTCTTACCTAGGGCTGTGCAAGAGAAATCAAAGGTGTGTCATACAGAGGTGATTTTTAGGGTATATTGTATATGGATCAGATTTATAAGCCAATGCTAAATGACCCTATAGGGCATCTACCTGTATGTCGTTTATTGACATACCAGGTTTTGTTGTGCTCAGTCTCTTATCAGGGATAACACTAAACACAAGACACATCTTCTTTTATATATTTCTAACCCTTACCACTCTCTGTACCCATTACGAAAACATGCCTATACAAATATACTGAAAATTTTAAAGCCACAAAAGGAAAATTTTCAGATAAAAATTCTGATATTTTTCATATTCCTGCTCAAAACATAGATTGGGGTACACGTTAGAACCGCCTCACCGAGGCGGTTCTAACGAGTACCCACAATCTATGTTTTTGATCAGAAATAAGAAAAATAATGTATACCCCTGTAAACCCCAGTTTTACTACATAAAATAGGGGTTTAAGGGAGTCAAAATTATATAGGTATGTTTTAGTGATGTAATTCAGCAAACAACAAACTGACAATGCTCTATTTATTATTCTCAAATATTAGGCTTTGACATGTCATGTAAATTATGTCCCAGCGCGACCGCACTTACCATAGTGTTCCCCACAGTGCCATCAAGAGGACAGAGAGCGTGTACAAAACACTGTGAAAGTAATGGTAATTTGGTTCCACAAAAACCTGGGATGTGGTGTTGTGAGAATATACTTCTTTTATGGAGGGACCCTTGGTAGAATGGCTGTTTGAGCTAAAAGTGTTACCCTCTAAAACATTGTATAAATAAATAAAAAGGAAGAACACCGACGAATAGAAGAATTAATTAAACAGCAAACAGCAAAAGCATTTGTAACACAGTTTATCCAAGGAAAATTGATTTTTATTTATCATGATCAAATAACTGGCAAAGTTTATTTCTGTTTTGTATATTATCAGATGACAGATGCTGCAAATGATTTGACTTATTCAAATGTGTGTGTGTGTGTGTGTGTGTGTGTGTGTGTGTGTGTGTGTGTGTGTGTGTGTGTTTCATTTGTATCTTAGTCAAACTGTTTAATGATTATTGTTGTATTCAGAAATCCGCATATATAATTGCTAAAAAATTGTTTATTCTTGTCAAAATGTTCAACTGAATCCTTAGATTTTTTTTCATTTTAAGATTTAAAGAGAAATAGTATATAGTCGACTTTCGTTATCTCGACTTTGCTTATCCCGAATAATCGCTTATATCGAAATGAAAATCTGGTCCCTGTTTTCAACATAGATATCTTACAGTACGTAATAAAATGATGTGGAAAAGAGGAGAATTTGTTCCTAAGGAGCAATTTCTCCTCTTTTCCACAAAGTTTCCATTTTTTCTCAATCTTCCGGACAAATTTATACATATCCATTTCTGAAATTTGGTTGTTTGATTCATTTTGTTTCTCAATTCTGCAAATCTGATATGTCGAGCTACGGCTGTCTCGAAGTATTTCAGAGAGTCCCTTGGACTTCGAGATAACGAGAGCCGACTGTAATAAATACGAGGTAGATATGCGCATTCATAGCTCCATATAATATGAGTATCCAATTATATTTTCTTATTACGCTTAGGTTATGAGATTTAATTCAAATAAATTAGCAGACTTAACCTGAAATTAAAATTGACAGGAAAAGCATTTGTAAATCAGAACTAACGTATTCTCACACAAAACTGGAAATCTGTATATCAGCTTGGGGAAAATAATCGCACGGGTGCCACAATTACCCATCTTGCAGATTAATTGCTAGAACACCTGACTAAATATTTTGCAGATATATAATGTTTTCATTGGCTTCGTTGAAATCTGTGGCATATTTCCTTTGCACTAGCTTGAAAGAGATGTGTCGTTAACACTATGGACGATTACGAAAACTATTACAATAGTATGCATTTTGCACATCAACGGTTCTCACATATAATAAGTCAAAAAGGATTGCCTTTGGAAACAAAGAACACACAAAATCACGAAAATCAAAGACTGGATTTGAGGCTCTTCATATGCAACACCGTAGTTTGCGAGCCCCCCACCGCTCCCCCCCCCCCACCCCCTCTCACCCCAACTAGCGCCGGCTAAGCGGTATTTGATTTTCAAAATAACCAAGATGGCCTCAACGTCAGAAAATGTACGCTTGGACGAGTGCACCCAGTGAAGATTCAGATCAGCCTGTGCATTCGCACAGGCTGATCAGAATCTTCACTGGCCGCATTTTGGATTGCCAAGGAGGCAAATTTTATGCAGACAACAAAGACTGATCAGACTGTGCAGATGCGCTGGCTGATTTAAGACTCCGCTAGGTGCACATGTCAATAGGTACGTTTTCTCACGTTGCGGCTCTTATAGAGTTGTAACCTTTACCAATCAGCAGACGACAAACTGATGATAGGTTTGTTATTTTTCCAGAAAACATGGTTTGACATTTCATGCAAATTGTCTGCTTCGGAGACAAGTTTGCATGAAATGTCAAATCCTGTATTCTAGAAAAAAAAAAAAAAAAAAAAAAAAATCAAGAACCCTATTCCTAAATGTCGTTTGCTGAAAAGTTTATCCAGTGTGCTAATTGCTAACATGTTTTTCTCTTTACATAAATAATTGTCAGATACAGCATGCATGATGGCGCGGATCATTTGCAACTGTTACATGTACATGCACTTTCCAGTATCATTTAACAATTTAACTCTTTCGACGCCGAATTTCAGACGACATTTTTCGTCTGCTTTTTTTTATTTTAACAAACCATCGCTTGGAAAGACGTTTATATGTAAAGTTGAAAGTCTGAATGTCAAACAGCGTAGATCCAGATGAGACGGCTCATTGGACAGTCTTATCTGGATCTATGCTGTTTGCAAAAGTTTATTATTATCGCCTGTGGCAGTGAAAGAGTTAAAGAATATTGATTACGCTTTGAATAGAGATTTGGCTGTACTTACATCTGTACTGATATTCTACTCCATATTAGGATATGCATGTTGGCCTTGGTATTTGCGGTGTTTGCATGCCATTACCTTATACTATTATTCAGTCATATCTTCATCAACAGATCTAGACTCCGACAGCTGCATTTTCCTAACAAGAAAAATCAAGGTTGGCCTGTTTAAACAATCGATAGCTAATCCAGTTGTCAAAATAAAATGATTTATAAGCTAATTTATAAACCTAACTAACGCAAAGCATGCTGGGTACAATTTTCCACAGCCGATATTTTGAAATATGGTTCTCATGTTCCCAGAAAATAGGCTTTGATATTTCATGCAGTTTGTCTCCGATGCCAAAGCCCATTTTGGGGGAAAATAGGAAAGATATCATCAATTTGTTGTCTGTTGAATTTGTCCAGGTAATGATAACGGTTATAAGTCTGCAATTCTGATATCTGTCCCCATATGAAAGAGCTGTACTTTGCCCTGACCTTTTTTTAAAGTAAATACATTCGAACAGTGTTATAACATGATTTTAGTTAGACCGGCTCCAGTCTCCAGTGAATACGTTTTTTCTTATAATCCTGTTTGATAATCCACTGAAATAAAACTAAAATAAATACCATGTCTGTAAAGGCTGGTCGCCAATATCAAGTCTTATCGTATGTGAAAATTAACCCATTGAAGACTGGAGACCCTGATCAGGGTCTCCACTGTTTGTAAATAGTTCAACCATTTTTCTTCAGGAATATCTACATCATATAGCCTGGTACAGCTAAAATCGTAAATGGACTCTTCCAATATACAGTGCGGGAGAGTTTATACAGCCTATGATTGGTTAAGAAGCATAATTTGAAATGTAGTTTGATTCTAATTATAATCAACAGATTAGAGTTCAAACTATCAATTTCGGAATATCTCTAATGAGTTTGCCCAAAGTAAAGCTCAGTCCCTTTCAATGGGTTGTTTAATAAATAGAAATTTTCCCCGAATTAAGCAAACAATAAAAAGAAATGCTTTATTTATTTAGATTATAGTCAAACCCAATCACTTTATATAGTAAAACTGGGGAATACCGGGATCGAAAAGTACATGATAACAGACAACCTTCTTTATATCGACATTCGATAAAACGACAAATTTCGTTATGATTACGACTGACTCGAAACATTCGCTCACAGTCAATCAGAAGCTATGCAGTAATATTGTATTTACCGCATGCTCCAAGAAACGTTTAATTTGAATATTTGTTAGATTAGTTAGAATCGACTCACTAAGGCGTTCATAACAAATATCCAAACATATGTTCTATGAGGATATAATACAAATACAATACGAATACAAATAAGCCATTTATTACATATCATTCTGTGCTTTTAAGGATTGGACAACAGCAAGTCCATATTAATGGCAACATCTTTGGGATCAAGTGCCATTGTTGTAACGAGGGTCCACTGTATTCTGCCAATAATTAGGATATGCACAATGGCCTGTGTAACTGTGGTGTTTGTATGTCACTACCAGGCAATATTTAGTTAAAGCCAGTAAGTATTCTACATAAATCTATAGCGGGTCGTTATCGGCCCGTCAGGGTAGCTGACGGGCCGATAACGGCCCGCTGTAGATTTATAAAGAATGCTAGCTGGGTGAGCCCTTATTTTTCAGTCAATATCTTCATCAATAGAAAAATGAATCGCAACGTCAGCAAAACGTACCTCCAGATATGTGCGCACTGCGATAATTCAAATCAGACTGCGCAGTCTGATTAGAATCTTCACTGGGTGCATATTAGATAGCCAAAGATGCAAGTGTCTTCATGCGGACAACAGACACTGATTAGACTGTGCCAGGCTGCTTTGAGACTTCTTTGGACGCACATGTCAGAAAAGATGTTTTCTCCCACCTTTGGTTATATGAGTTAGGTTTTTTGACCATTAGAAAAACTGTCTCACATCGGTCCTAGAAACAATCCTCTTAAAGGTTGTAGAAAAAGGAACAATCCACTTTAATGTGGGAGAGAAAGAATCCATCATGAGCCAGTCCATGCAGCATAGGGGAGTCCCACCCTCGGGGTAGGAATTTCAATCAGGAACGAACTTGCTGGTTGAAATTCCTACCCCTCGGGTGAGATTTCCCGATCCAGCATGGACACCCATGATGGATTCTTATACTCTCGCGTTGTAGCTCGAACAGAGTAGAAGAAATCAGGGGGAGCCACTATGACAGAATATAGCCTACCAATGACACAAAGAGAAAGAGCAAACCATTACGAAAAAACGCCTATTCAAATATATAGAAAATTTCACTCAATTTCTGATGTTTTTCATATTTCTGCTCAAAACATAGATTGTGGGTACTCATTAGAACCGCCTCGGCGAGGCAGTTGTAACGGTTACCCACAATCTATATTTTCGAGCAAAAAATAAAAAGAAAATAATGTATACCATGTAAAACCCAGTTTTACTATATAAAAGTTGGGTTTAATGGGGTAATACATGTAATTATATAGACATGTTTTCGTGATGAAACAATGACGTACAGCACACGTGGCACAAACCAAAGACAGGCAAAACAGCCAACTGCCCCTTCCACAATGACATGATAACAATACCAGAAAGGATCTATCAAACACAACAATAGGACAGAACACACAAAAAGTTCCCGGCATCTATATTTTCCTGAACAAAACAAAATCAAGGTAGGTCTGTTTAAACAATCGCCAGCTAATCCAGTTGTCAAAATAAAATGATGTATAAGCTAATTGTAACCTAATTATACGTCTGCAATTCTGATATCGATCCCCATATGAAAAAAGCTGTAGTGTGCTTTGACCTTACGTTTGGACACAGCAATACAAATGGGTCTTGTAGATTCGGGATAATTACATTACGTATTCCGTCGTATATACATGTTAAGCTTTTGTATTCTGTAGATTAAAGAGTCAGATATGACATTTTTGTCAATTGTTTTTCACAGTAAATTAGGCTGGATCTTTCTTGGAAAGTCTTTAATTTTGAGACATTCTGAATAGTCTATCAAGTCTTACGTTCTGTAGAAAATATGAAAACTGATTTTAGGTGCTATCTATTTTTATTTATAATCAGCTTGTTACAGTTTAACCTGTCAACTTCGGAACGTCGCTAATTTACTTGCGGAGCGTGAAGCTCCACCCACTTCAGTGGAAGGTTTGATGAATATTATTTCTAATTTTAAAAGTAATCCTTAGAATTATGTTTCATTCATTCAAGCAAGCCCCATAATATACCATTTTATACATTTCGCAAGGCCCATTCATTACGAAAACATGCCTATTCAAATATACTGAAAATTTTACCACCAAAAAATGGAAAATTTTCAGATAAAAAATTCTGATATTTTTCAAATTTCTGCTCAAAATATACATTGTGGGTACTCGTTAGAACCGCCACGACGAGGCGGTTCTAACGAGTACCCACAATCTATGTGTTTGAGCAGAAATAAGAAAAATAATGAATACCCCTGCAAACCCCAGTTTTACTACATTAAAGTGGGGTTTAACGGGGTCAAAATTATAGAGGCATGTTTTCGTGATGCATGGAGCCTGTGATATTCTCCATGAAGGTCCTGTAGTTTACTTGTTATTCCTTTTAGAATCGGTTCATAATTGTACTCTGCATTCCAAATATGAGAACTATATCTAAATATCTATACATAGACAACAACAAAATGTCATGTGCACCAAGCGATAACTCAGATCAGCCTGGGCATCCGCCCAGTCAGATCAAAGGCTTCGCTGTGCGCTCAATTAGTAGCTAAGGACCTAAGCTTTCTTCATGCGCACATCGAAAACTCTGATCAGACTGGACGGATGCCCAGGCTGATCTGAGTTTTCGCTTGGCGCACATGCCATTTTGTTGTTGTCTTTATTTAGATATAGTTCTCATATTTGGAATGCAGAGTACAATAATGAAAGGAATGACAAGTTTGTGGGTTTTGTACTGCCATATAGTTTTGTCGAGTCATATAGTCATAGTTTTCATTAACCAACCGAAGTACTGTGTAACAGTATAATTGACATTGTTTAACCCAAACTTTGAGAAAATGAAACTTGGGAATGTCAAATTGATATAAATGTGTGTCAGTATGGATTTATTTTTCGGACAGTATATCGATTTTGTACAAACAGCCACATTATATTAGTGTTTGCCACAATAGATTGACACCGTTCGATGCATAATCGTATACAATTTGGCGATCGTCTTTCCATCGGTTTCGAAGAAACTTTATGGCCAGTATAAGTATCCTATACCATTCTGATCATCACGTCAAAATCCTCCTAATTTCCTAACCACATATTTCTGCAATGTCCAGTCAGGGCTTCCCTCATTCGCAGTTACAACGTTACAATTACAACATTGAAAGTTAGTCTGTCCGTAAATTAATGCTGTTAGTGCTATTAACACTATGTTAGACTTCAGAGGTTGCATCTGACATGTATGTTTTTCCCTGATCTTGCTAACCTGATAAATTGGGGGAAATTAGAGTACAATCGGGATGGGACGTAACCTCACATAGAACAGGTTAGGCCGATATCAGCCTAGGCATCCTCAAATCCCGATCATAGCATTTGTCTTTTGACAGTCCAAGGACGGACTCCCAGTTAGCATTCTGCTTTAAATGCTAAAATCTGTATCGGACCGTTATCGGCCCGACAGGAATTCTGTCGGGTCGATAAAGGTCCGATATAGATTTAAGCAGAATTCTAGCTGTGCTGGCTCTTCGCTATATACATATGAACAGCAACGTCTGAAAACGTACATTTGAACATGTCCCCAGCGAAAAGATTCAGATCAGCCTGAGTCCTTCTCATCTGCACAGTCTGATTGGAATCTTCACTGGGTACATTTTTAATAGCAAATAAGGCAACGTTTCTTTATGCGGACAACGAAGACTAAGATCAGACTGCGCGGATGCGCAGGCTGATCTTAGTCTTCCTTGTCCGCACAAGTCAGAAAGCACGTTGTCTGATGTGAGGCTCATATCAAACGTTCCATAGTTTTCCTGTGAATTAGACCATACGTCATAGCGTCATTAACCGTTCATAGGTTATTGTTACCATGAAAGAAGTTGTTGCGTGGCGATTAATAAGTACAAATCTATAAAATCATTACGAATATTGGTACGAGGTCTGCCAGTTCTTTTGATTACAGTTAAACGATTTCTGTAACATCGACCCAGCATAAACAAACAAAATGTTAAGAGCTGAATTTGTTTTGTGTCATCGATTAAAGAGCTGTATTGACAACAATTTAATTAGGTCAAAAGTTATTACCATATTAAGCCTATATATTCCGAAAGACAGTTCGATCAAACAGTGTAGACCCAGATTATACGCCACTGAACGTGGAATCTGATTAGAATATACATTTTTATTACTAACCCAGCAGCTTTAACCCATTTATGCTGAATGGTCCATTTCCAATATAAAGGGTGTCTGCTTACCATATTTTATTGAAATTCCTGTATTTAATGCAAACAGTGTAGACCCTGGTCAGACGCCGCGTCCTGTGGCGTCTGGTGTGGCTCTAATTGTTAGCCAATGTCCCTTTTATGAGACGCTAGGCTTAAATGTGTAAAGACACCTCGCAAGGTAGCCAAATAGATGTTTTTCACCTTTTAGGACAAGTATGGTAAAGAGTTAACATGTACGAATATAAGTGTAAATATGGTTGTAGGAAAACAGCTGCGTAAAAAGCAAATTTGACATTCCATGTGTCGTGCGAAACTGCCAAATACAGGCATCAAATGTTCAAATTCTCCCGTGCGTCCCTGTAGTCTGATCTGAAAGAAAAGATTCCACGAGAGCCAAGTCATTCGTCCAACTGCTAAAATTTTCACGTACACATTACATGGTTACTAACTTGACCAAATTCTCTTGGTTTAAATAAAACGTCTGATAGAGTAAATCACTGAAATACCATCACAAAAATATATCTATATATTACATACGAGAGTCGACTGTATATAGCGAGAGTCAGCGGAAGTGTGTGAACGTCCATCAGCATGGTGCTAAAGCAAATACTCTGTATTCGACTGCAGCCTTATGGTGCCTGCAAAAACCAGTTGTAGAATATGACTGCACGTCAAAAACCACCGTCATTCTACAGTCCCTAAGATTCTATGCTTTGGCATTGTTCTGTACATGCTCTTTTAAGAGAGAAATACAGTCGATTCTCGTTATCTCGAATCCTAAGGGACTCTCTGAAAGACTTCGAGATATCCGTACCTCGAAATATCAGAGTTGCAGAAGTGAGGAAACCAAAAATATCGAACAACCACATTTAACAAACGAATAGGTAATTTGACTCCTGAAGATAGAGATGCGTACATGTATATTGAAAATATTGTTGAAAAGAGGAGAAATTGCTCCTCAGGAGCAATTTTTCCTCTTTTTCCACTATATTTTGATACCTTTCTTAGATTTCCATGTTAAAACAGGGACCAGAATTTCACTTCGAGATAAGCGGTTATTCGAGATAAGCGAGGTCGAGATAACGAGGGTCGACTGTAATACTGGTTGACAACGCTGTCCAAACTGTTTTACCTACCTTCTGACCAACGGTGTACTCTAAATGGAATTAATTTGCTCCCGTTGGAGGGCAAAGGTCCGTTGCTAGGCATAACGAAATAAAAACGTTTTAACACAGCAGGTATTGACTAGCAGGTGCTATTTTCACATTTTCGGTACTGCCAAATTGGAAATTATTTCCAAAAAAAATTTTTCATGTATGTTTGTTTTCGTGCCGTTTAACGAGCTCGACAATCAATGACGCCATGTCTAGTAACCAGAGTAAACGAAATAATTCGCAGACTGTTTGCTGATTTAATGAAGAGCAAAGGGTACGTTTTATGGTTATTCAAATAATACGACCAATATACTATTATCTCTTTGTAAAATACTCACTCCCGGGACAGTGATAATTCAATACCGTGTTTACTCCGAATATTCGAATAGACAGGTCTGAGTAAACAATGTAGAACCAGATCGGACGCGTCTGATCATGATCTACGTTGTGTGTCATTCTTCCACCAGTTTTGACACATCAGTCAGTAGTAAAATTGAGTTGTTCTGATTCAGAACTGGTATGGTAAGGTGTTAAGAAATCCGAATATCTACGGTGAATAAGGTATTATCAGACTAGTCCTGATAATATTTAGAATGAATACCTCATTATCTCATTGTAAAATATTCACTCTAGGGACAGAGGTATGTCGATAGTTTTGCCATACGCGCGTATATTGTATTTCATTATGCCACCGGGATAAAAAAAAGTACGTATATTGTATATTCTCCTACGAAGTGTTCTCCCTAGGCATCTCTAAAGACATATTTGCTGCCACAAATGTACTTTTTTTGCATTTGCCCTGTCTGGCTTAAAGTCTTCGTTATTCTTGTACACATGATACATCTTACAGGCTATTCATAACATGATACGTGTCTATAAGAGCCTATCCTGATAAAACTTGTAGATTGCCTCGGTGGTTTACTCTACTAAGGCGGTGGTCCCGGTGTTAGTCTTACTCTTTGGTGCTTTGGGCTTTATTCTGCGAGGCGATTTGTTGTATGTCTTACCTAGTGCCATTTTGTTCTTGTGTTTTTCAGTCCTTTTAGCATTGCGATTACCTCGCTTGGGGAAGAGAGAGCTAATCTTATTGCGTTTCGTATGTTTGATCGATTTGTGCTTGTTTCGATTTGTCGGTTTCCTCTTCCTCTTGATGTCTGGGAAGGGCTGCGGTTTGTGATTGTGGCACTCCCTGGACTTTTCTCGTACCTTTTTTGGCTCATGTAGACACGTATCACTGCTGTTCATATTTGAAGAACGCCATGTATCTTCAATGGCTGGGTCTTCGGGGGACCTGCGAACAGCTAAGGCCCTAGTCAGATCTGAATGCAAATGTTGACCAGGGCCTTTGTTGTCCGTTTAAAGAATCAGTAATAGGTAGAATATACCAAAGGACAGTAATGACATTGGAAAGACGCGCTTACCTACCAGGCAAATAAAGTTGAATACTACATGATATAGCTCCTTTCTTACAAAACTAGCCGGCTTTTGAATTACAGTACTGCAGTATTTTGCTCCTATCCTCTTGCAATGATTATGCTGAAATAAAGTGGAACAGTTTATGGCTCCCTTCGGACTAACCATCCACCACGCCTCTAAAATAAACATGTACAGCACTATATAACTTTATGTTGGGGTTCAGACTATAATGGCCCCGATTAAAAAAATAAAAATAAAAATTGGACCGGAACTAAAAGTCTGTTTCTTCTCGCCTCACTGGGGTCCAATTGATTATTTTCCTATGCTCCTGTGTATGGTTCCTTTCGGCCTTACCACGCACAACGCTCCTGAATAAGCTCCTACAGCACATAGTTCTTTTAACAACGCCTCTGAAATGAACTACAACAGCATATGGCTTCTTTCCGACTAACCATACATCACGCTCCTGAAATTAACTGCTACCGTATATGGCTCCTTTCGGACAAACCGCGCATTATGCTCCTGAAATGAACTGCTACAGTTTATGGCTTCTTTCGGACTAACCGCGTACTATGCTCCTGAAATAAGCAGCTACAGTATATGGCTTCCTTTGGACTAATCAGGCCCCACGCTCCTGAAATAAACAACTACAGTATATGGCTCCTTTTGGACTAACCGCGCACTATGCTCCTGAAGTAAGCAGCTACAGTATATGGCTCCTTTCGGATTAGCCACGCACCATACTCCTGAAATAAGCAGCTACAGTATATGGCTTCCTTCGGACTAATCAGGAACCATACTCCTGAAATGAACAGCTACATTTTATGGCTCCTTTCGGACTAACCACGCACCAGGCTCCTGAAATAAACAACTACAGTATATGGCTCCTTTTAGGCTAACCGCGCACTATACTCCTGAAGTAAGCAGCTACAGTATATGGCTTCCTTCGGACTAATCAGGAACCACGCTCCTGAAATGAACAGCTACAGTATATGGCTCCTTTCGGACTAACCACGCACCAGGCTCCTGAAATAAACAACTACAGTATATGGCTCCTTTTAGACTAACCGCGCACCATGTTCCTGAAATATGCAGCTACTGTATATATACTGTATATGGCTCCTTTCAGACTAACCACGTACCATACTCATGAAATAAGGAGCTACAGTATATGGCTCCCTTCGGACTAACCACGTACCTCGCTCCTGAAATGAACTGCTAAAGTACATTGCCCATTTCGGACTAACCGACGAAATGAATTACTGTATATAGCTCCTTTCCGATTAGCCACGCACCACGCTCCTGAAATGAAATCTTTTAGTATATTGCTCTTTTCGGACTACCCACGCACCACGCTCATGAAATGAACTCTTACAAGATATGGCTTCTTTTGAAGTAGCCACGCACCACGCTCCTGAAATTGACTGCTACAGTGTATGGCTCCTTTCGGACTAGCCACGCACCAAGCTCCTGAAATGAACTGCTACAGTTTATGGCTCCTTTCGGACTACCCACGCACCACGCTCATGAAATGTCTGCTACAGTATATGGCTCCTTTCGGATTAGCCACGCACCATGCTTTTAAAATGAACTGCTATAGTATATGGCTCCTTTCGGACTAACCACGCACCAAGCTCCTGAAATGAACTGCTACAGTATATGACTCCTTTCGGACTAACCACGCACCACGCTCATAAAATGAAGTAGCATGTACCACGCTCCTGAAATGAACTGCTACAGTATATGGCTCCTTCTTGGACTAGCCAAGCATCACGCTCCGGAAATGAACTGTTACAGTATATGGCTCTTATAGGACTAACCACGTACCACGCTCCTGAAATAAACTACTACAGTATATGGCTCTTTTCGGATTATAACAACGCTCTTATATTGCAATGCTAGAGTATAGGTTCCATTGGGAATAAGCACCCACCACTACAGTATATGGCTCTTTTCAGACTTAGCATGCACCACGCTCCTGAAATAAACTGCTGCAGTGTGTGGCTTCTTTCGGATTAAGCACACACCACGCTCCTGAAATGAACTGCTACATTACATGGCTTCTTTCGGCTAAGCACGCACCACGCTTCTGAAATAAACTGCTACAGTACAGTCGAACATCAACCTTCAGAAATAAACTGCTACAGTATATGGCTACTTTCGGACACCACGCACAACGCTCCTGAAATGAAGTGCTGCAGTGTATGGCCTTTTTCGGACTAACCATGCACCACGCTCCTGAAATTGACTGCTACAGTATATGGCTCCTTTCGGATTAACCACGCACCACGCTCATAAAATAAACTGCTACAGTATGTGGCTCCTTTCAAACTAACCATGCGCCACGCTCCTGAAATAAACCATTGCAGTATGTGGCTCCTTTCGAACTAACCAAGCACCATGTTTCTGAATTAAACTGCTACTCTCGGACTAACCACGCACCACGCTCCTGAAATGCACTGCTACAGTATATGGTTCCTTTCGGACTGAACACGTTCCACACTCCTGAAATAAATTACAACAGTATATGGCTCCGGATCAACCACGCACCACGCTTCTGAAACAAACTGCTATAAAATATAGAGCCTTTTGGACTAACCACGCACTACACTCCTAAAATAAACTGCTACAACATATTCTTTATTTCGGACAAGACTCCTGACCTACAGTGCTGCAGTATACAGCATCTTTCTGCCTGAGAACAACGCTCCTGAAGTGCAAAGCTTTAGTACATGCTTCCAAGCTAACTGAACTGCGCGCTTCTAAAATGCTTAAGTACAATATGGCACATTTCCAACTTCAAAACATATAATGTACCCGTACACACATACAGTATAACCTCAATGGCTCGAACCCGGATGGCTCGTTTACCGTGGATGATTCGAACTCGTTTTTCAGTCCCTACAAAATCCTTCCAATAGCTCAAGAAAACAAATATTTAAGGATTTTTTTCTTATGTTATCATGGAATTGTATGTTGTGTGTACACATTAGAATCGCCTCATCGAGGCGATTCTAATGAGTGCACTCAACATACAATTATTGTGTAGAAAATCGAGAAAAAATCCCTAAATTATCGCTATTTGCTTCCTGACCTGGCTCCATGATTCACCCTCAGTGGCTCGAACTACCCTGTCTCGAACAATTTTCTATGGTCCCAAAGATGTTCGAGCTATTGGTTCGACTGTATGTGGATTCATTCTGACTAAGCGCAGCTTCCCTGAATATGGCTACCTTCAGACTGAGTTTCTATATCATTGAAATATGAGCTAAATGTTCAGTATATGGTTGCTTTCTGACTGGATCCGTGTTCCTGAATGAAATATGAAGTATATGACTGCTTTCTGATTTCGTTATCGCATCACTGAAACATAAGACTACATTTTATGGGTCCTTTCTGACTGCGCTACCATGCTCCTGTAGCATATTGCTGTAGAATGTATAAAGCTCATTTCTGGACACGAAAACGGCATAATGGGCTTCCGCCGCCTTGGCGAGCCGCATATATTGGAGGTATGCTACATTGTAGTCATACATCGAATAAGGGAATTATACCGAACCCAGCTTAAGCGGAAGTAACTACCAAGACTGTTGACATAGTTATGCATAACTGATAACAAATAGATTAGAATAGAATGTTTCATTATCCAATTTGGCCTCTTTCAGGTATAATTTTAACCCATTTACGCCTAGCGTCCCATAAAAGGGAAAGTGGCGAGCAGTAAAGACGCAAAACGCGGCTTTTGATCTAGGTCTACACTGTATTAGGTACAGAAATCTTTATGATAAATGATAATACAAAACAAAAGAAATTCAGACACCCTCTTACTCAGACATTAACCTGTCCAAAGAGTATCCTACAGGCATTAAAATGAAAGCTTTTCGTTGTCAAATCAGCTAATACTAGGCAAAGACCCCACCATCTAGTGATCTGCTATTGTCAAACTGTTGAAAAACCCACAGGATAATAGTAACTGTCAAGAAACAAAGTCCGTGACACATATTATTTGTGCACACGTCAGAGGTAACTTTAACAATTCGGAGTGAACCAAAACCTGGAAAGTAACTGGAGTCATTTAGTTTAGTTCAATGAATCTTGATACATATGCCATCATGTGCGGTATAAGCGTCATAAGCGTACATGCAATGGTTGAAGCTAAACGAACCGCTAGCTTTTTGAAAAAAAAAGCTAATACTTGTTGATTGTTTGCTTCAATCTCCTTTGCAGTGCAGTTGAAGCTTGATGTTAGCAGAGCAATGAAAGGTTTACAGACTAAAATCATTCCAATCTAGAGTAGAATGAATTTGACAAAATGATTTGAGTGCAAGAACATCATTATCTCTATCTTATTCTATTGTACTTGCATTTGATACAAGAAATAAGTATTTAAACATCAATTCGAACTTCTCTAATTTACACTTAATTATTATTCCATAAACGTCCCTGAATTACAACTATGATAACGAATAACCTATTATGTTTTAATAACGTTTTCAATGTTTCCATTAACTATGCCGTGCAAAATGAAATCAAAGGGCTGAATAGCCCTGAAATGACAGATTCTATGAGAAATTAATAAATTCCAGGTATCATTCTGTTCTCCATTTAAGTTTGTGAGACGCCTCTTCGTCGAAAAAAAAACAAAAAAAACGAGCTACAGCGAGCAACAAAGGCGCTGATCAGCCTGCGCGGACGCGTAGGCTGATCTGCGCCTTTTTTGTTCGCACATATATTAAGGCGGGTTTTCTCAGCGACTCTCGCCATAGATCAAGCACAAGTTGCACTACTTTTGTATGGACAGCTCTTCAATGGCGTACTAATATACACACATTGAAACATTGGGCCTACTTTTGTGCGCGGATGAATACGAAATTAAATAGTAGTAAAAGTCACCTTCTCTAAAACCGTGCGTGGCAACGAAGAATGACAGATAGAATCTGTCATTAAAAAGGTACCTTCGACGTACGAGTATATATGCCGACAAGGTACGGTAAGTCCTGATCAATCTGGGCATTCACACAACCTTATCAGGGGCTTAGCTATCCGCTAACAGAATCAACGGATTTCGTGAACTTCTAGACGTATCATCGGGCAGAAAACACTAATGGGCTTAGGCATAACTTAAAAAATATATTTACAATAAAGTGACATTCACATAAAAGTTCTGCTTCTTTGTCATAAAGGCTACACTTAAAGGAAAGAATTTGCTCCTCTTGGAGCAAATTCTTTCCTTTAAGAGTAACCCCTATTTTGTCGGAAGTGATTCTAGGAATGCTTATTCAAGATTTTCAGGGGTGTGCGTAAAATTATTCCGTTTTGGCTACGCCACTGATGGTCACTTTGTATATACTCGACATCTTTTCGTTTGACGCAGTTAAGCAGTCAGCAGTGGGGGAAACATAGTCTGGTCCCAGACCCTTTCTTTATTTTTCGTTTCTTTCTTTTTCTTCTAACTTTTTTTTTTTTTTTTAAATTTTTTTTTGAGGGGACACAACATTTGTATAGCTTGTAGAATTTTTGTTTACTTCAGTCCCTTGGCTAGTTTTGTTCAGCCATAGGTAACTTGAAGTTGGATTAAAGAGGATCATGATAAAAAATAATGTAGAGAAAGAGAGAAATAGATATAAAACAAAAACGACTGGAGCCAGTCTAGGGGAAACACTGAGAAACCTTGTCATAGCGGATTGGACAATGGCTGATTTTCTGCTATTTTTCACAAAGGAGACAACTTGTGTAACTTTCTGTTTGCTTTCATGCACCCTAAAGCCATTCTGAAAAGAGATCTAATCTTTAAAGGAAAATGTTTGCTCCTAATGGAACAAATTAATTTCTTTTAGATTGATATTCAAGAATAGTCACCATTGCAAAACGGAACATTACGAAAACACGCCTATTCAAATACATTGAAAATTTTACCACCAAAAAATGAAAATTTTCAGATAAAAGATTCTGATATTTTTCATATATCTGCTCAAAACATAGATTGTGGGTACTCGTTAGAAGCGCCCCGACGAGGCGGTTCTAACGAGAACCCACAATCTATGTTTTGAGCAGAAATAAGAAAAATAATGTATACCCCTGTAAACCCCAGTTTTACTATATAAAAGTGGGGTTTAAGGGGGTCAAACTTACATAGGTATGTTTTCGTGATGAGCAGAATCAAATTTTACAGTTACCTCCTTTGAAAGTGTATTCTTTCTTTTTAAATCACCGCCACCAGTACGGAAACCAAAATTCCATAATGATCATTTATTTCGAAAGTGCACTAACAGCGCATGCTCAGCTTCATCACTGTCTCATAACTCTATGGCGGATTCAGACTATTTCTGCTCGTATTATATAAAATGTTGATTGGAAACTGTAAAAGGTTGATTGGAACTACAGCTTGCATCGGTAGTTCTTTGGACTGTTTACTAAACAAAAAGAGCTCCACGTAATTTTTGACCCCCTCCAACCCCAGTTTTATATAGTAAAACTGGGGTTTACAGGGGTAGGCATTATTTTTCTTATTTCTGCTCAAAAACATAGATTGTGCGTACTCGGTAGAACCGCTTCACCGAGACAGTTCTAACCAGTATCCACAATCTATGTTTTAGCAGAAATGTGACAAATATCAGATGTTTTTTTATCTGAAAATTATTATTTTTGGTGGTAAATTTTTTCAGGTTATTTGAATAGGCATATTTTCGTAATGTATAAAGAACAGATCTAAATTTTATTGATTTGATGAAATCCAGACAAACATTAAACATTTAGTGCTTATAATTGATTGGAAAAACTAGCTTTTTCAGAATAATTGACTTTTACCACTCCCTGGGCTAATTCAGCAGACGACAGATTGATGATATTTTTCTTACTTTTCCAGATATGGAAACAATTTGGATGAAATATCAACTCCTGTTTTGTGGGAAAAAATAAGAAGAAATATTGCAAAATGTTGTCTGCTGAAAAATTTGCCCAGAATGCTGAGCTTTAAAGTGAGATAACGAACTGTTAATATTTAAAATAGCAGACGACATTCTATTTATTTAATTATTTTTTCCGAGAAAGTAACACTTGACAATTCACAAAATCGTCTGCTATTTACGCATGAAACGTCAAGCCTTATTTTCTCTGCTAAAATACAAAGAAAATCAAAATGTCGTCTGCTGAAGTTGTGATAAGCATTTTAAGGGAATAAGTTCAGCAGACTGAACGGAAAGATTGGTAAACGGCGTTTTCAAATAGTTTCTTATTTTCTCTGGAAAAACAATAGGCCAGACAATTCTTTCAGACCGTCGTCCTTATTTCTAGATACCGTCGCTTATTTCTAGATACCGTCGCTAAGCACTGGGATAAACAAATCTGCGGAACGTAGCGGCTGATCAGGTCTACAATTTTTGTCACTCATCCTGCAGATTTAGAAAATGTTTTTTTTTTTTTTTTTTTTTTTTTTTTAGTCTGTTTCGTTGAATTCGTATGGTCATTTGTATTTAACTGAGATGTTGCACTGATAAGACAGAGGACACTACGCTGACTCATTACGAAAACACCTATTCAAACATACAGAAAATTTCACCTCCAAAAACTGCGAATTTTCAGATGAAAAATTCTGGTAGTTTTCATATTTCCGCTCAAAACATAGAGTACCTACAATCTATGTTTTTGAGCAGAAATAAGACAATTAATGTATACCCCTGTGAACCCCAGTTTTACTGCATAAAAGTGGGGTTTAAGTGTATCAAAACCAAATAGGCTTGTTTTCGTGATGATCCGAATTAGGAGCAAGGTTGTGATCATATAAAAGTAGTCTGACTTCCCCAATCGTTTCTGTTTCTGTTTCTGCTGATTTCTATGTGAGTCTTCTATTGCAGTTCTTCTTTGTTTGTACAGTATAATCTCAGTTGCTCGAAAATGGATAACTCGTTTACTGGGAATGTTTCGAACTCGTTTTTAGTCCCTAGGAAATTATTCCTATAGCTCAAGAAAACAAATATTTAGGGATATTTAAGTGGCTGTTTCCTATTTTGTTATGAAAATGTTTGTTGTGTGTAATTGGAACCGAAGCGATTCTAATGAGTACACTCAACATATCATTATTGTGTAGATAATCGAAAAGGCATCCCTAAATTATCTCCCATCACGAAAACATACCTATATAATTTTGATCCCCTTAAACCCCACTTTTATACAGGAAAACTGGGGTTTACAGGGGTAAACATTATTGTTCTTATTTCTGCTCGAAAACACAGATTGTGGGTACTCGTTAGAACGGCGAGGCGAGGCGGTTCTAACGAGTACCCACAATCTATGTTTTGAGCAGAAATATGAAAAATATCTGAATTTTTTATCTGAAATTTTTCCTTTTTTTTTTGGTTGTAAAATTTTCAGTATATTTGAATAGGCGTGTTTTCGTAATGATTTGTCTCCTGAACTGTCACTACATGTATGAATACCCCTCAGTGGCTCGAATTACCCATGCCTTGAACAAAATTCCATTGTCCCTCAGATGTTCGAGCCTCTGAAGTTCGACTTTATGTCAGTTATTGGAACCGTAACATTATGTCTTGTCATTGGTTGTTCCTAATCTTCTTCTTTGCATATTATGATTAGCTCCTTTGAATGCACTTTATTCCATCCGCGGAGAGTCTTTGGTGATTTGGGAAGGCTACTTCGTGACTGTGGTCTTTCTTGGATAATTCCATTTATGTTTTTGTTTAAAGTTTCGGACAAGTATGGCCGAGCTGCCTCTCGAGAAAGTGTATCCATGAAACACTTTCGTTGTTGGGAATCTAGAAATGCTAGCCGCCACTGGAACAAACATCTAAAAAGTGTTTCTGCGAAAATGCTCAGGCCAGAGTACTCAAATGTGGGCTCCAATTCGTTCTTGTTTTTTTTTTTTTTTTTCTTCCCATATGCGTTAACCTTTTCATCCCGAGTTTCTGAAATTGACTCTTCAAAAACTGAAACTGGGCATCTCCATTGTTGCAAACATGAGTTTCAGTCAAAATCAGTAACCATAATTATGGCAAACCGTGTTGATCCAGATGAGACGGCTCTATACGAGCCGTCTCATCTGGTTCTACACTGTTTGCAAAGTTATATGTTTTAGGCTGCAGGGCTGAATGAGTTAATATCCGTTCTTGCATGTTGCGTCTCAAATGGTTTGCAAAATGTTAAATCGAATAGCTTTAACCCGTACAACATTACCGCATGTTGAAGGAAACTGTATCGATTCTGGTTCAGCGCGCAACACATCAAAGACTTTACAATAATTAAGCCGTCCATGTCACATCGATTCCTGGCAAATAATTATATTTGTTTTGACTGGAAAGTAATTAGATCACTGGGCACAAGGTTTGTGTTCGTTTACATAAATTAATGGTTACGCGACATATGGTAACAGATCAGGGTCATAGTTCAAATTAAGATCAGCAGTATTAAGCAATATATTTGCATGCTCTTTGCTACATATTTCAAAGCAATATCTAGCACTGTAAATACTATTCTCTTTACTAATTACTTATAATACAGTCGACTCTCGCTATCTTGACTTCGCTTATCTCGAATAACCGCTTATCTCGAAGTGAAAATCTGGTCTCTGTTTAAACATGGAAATCTAACAACAAATAAAACACTATTGTGGAAAGAGGAGAAAATTGCTCCCAAGGAGCAATATCTCCTCTTTTTCCACAATATTTTCAATATATACGTACCTGACTCCAGGAGTCAAATTGCATATTCATATGTGAAATGTGGTTGTTTGACTTATTTTTTCCTCGATTATGCAAATCTGATATGTCGAGGTACGGAGTATTTTAGATAGCCATTTGACTTCAAGATAACGAGAGTCGACTGTACATGTAATATTGTAAAATAATACATTTAGAGAAAATAAAACAATTATTTAAATCACACACACACACAAACACACACACACACACACACACACACACACACACACACACACACACACACACACACCGTTAATGTTTTGCCAATTTATTATATATGAGTACATAACCACTATTTTCATGTACAACAGCCAAATGGTCACATGTACATGTATGACGTCATAGTTTCCGTTCAATGATTAGTAAAAGTAACTCCAGTGCAACTAAATAATACAGGATGTGTATAAAACAAACGAACAAAAATAGTCGAAACGATTTACATGTATTACAGTAAACGTTGTAGGCCGAGCCATGTGAAAATATATAGTCGGGCATATGCGGACACCAAAGGCCCAGGCCCCGAGGTTAAAAAATATTTTCATGCTCTACTCAGCTGAGCATAAACTTTTCTCTGCTAATAAATATGAAAATGTCAATAATAGTTGGCATTTTCATATTTATTAGCAGAGAAATTTTCATGCTCCGCTGTGTTTAGCAAGAAAGAATTGTAATTTGAGATTTATAAGCATAAAACATTTCATGCTCAGTTGAGTTGAGCATGAAAAAGGTTTTATAACCTCGGGGCCAGATCAGCCTGTGCATCTGCACAGTCTGATCAGAGCCCTCACTGCTCGCAAACAAAACGCACATGGAAGGGGTCTTGCTCTCCTCCGCACCATCCGTCTATAAAATGCCTAGTTTCTTTGCAATTTCAAAAGTAAAGTATGCGATATATTTTCTTTTGAACTACACAATAACCTGTTAAACCTTCACTGAAACTGTGATGTATTTAACCAGAGATTTGTAATCTCTCCCAGAACTGGAGTTTTTACATGCCTGTCTGTCACCAAAACGGCAAAATCTGACCACCCTTGCATCGGAAGAAAAATGATTTTCGTTCCATATTCGCTTAAAGGACTACAGTCCAGGCCTGATTATATGGAATACTAAATGAGAAGTTAAATATATCGCACGATTTTGGATATCGGCGAATGTGGCAAAGTGTCAGCCTTACACTGACACCCACCTTCAACGCTACCTAAACTGACTCTCCGCAACTACCTCCAGAAGATCTTCTTACGATTTTATACCACAACACTGTGCCAGTAGTGTTGCTTGTGAGGAGATAAGCAGCCATGTTTGAAGGAAGATGGTGTGCGACAACGATGGCGCATTGATATGTAATGTTAATAAGATCACATTTGTTTACGTTTACCACATGCATATTAATTTTTCTTTTACCGACTAATTCTCAAATAATAAACCAGCCCATATAGTCAAAAGTCATGATATTGACTTACACCAATTCAGCACGTCGCAGTATTTTGTGCGGATACAATAGGGGCGAGTCACCCGCGTCCAAACAGCAACAGTTTCTGGCAACTAAACTGTCATTAAAAATAAAATAAAAAAAATGCAAATACTGCAACAGGCGGTTTCTAAAACATGACCATTTTTATCCTAAGTAAACAGATACCACATCTTCCTGCCATACAAGTTGTAAAAGTTGAATCCTCCATTTTACTACCTGTTAAAGTATCTAAATACTGCTGGATGCGTGGCAGACAGTAGAGTCTGATCAGATGCCGAGTTCTGTGGCGTCTGATCTATGCATCACGAAAACACGCCAATACAATTTTGACCCCTTTAAACCCAACTTTTATATAGTAAAACTAGTACCCACAATCTATATTTTGAGCAGAAATATATAAAAATATCAGAATTTTTATCTGAAAAAGTTTTCTTCTTTGGTTGTGAACTTTTCAATATACATGTATTTGAATAGGCGTGTTTTCATAATGGTCTGCACTGTTTGCTCAGACCTTCCTGTCTAAATACTTAGGGTATATACGGAATATCTAAGATCCAGTTTATAACTTCTGATTGATTGACTCCTGTCTGCCTTAAAACAGATTTGCAATAAGAAATTTCTTGTGAAATCATACCTTCGCCTGAGAAAGCTAGCCAATTATATATATGCACACACAGATCTGACAGAGCGCTATTTATAAAGAAGTTCGCAATAATATGACCCCTAAAAGACCAAGGTAGCAAGGAGTGAAGTGAATGGTCGCGATATCTGTCTGTTTTTATGGTGCCTTCATATGCATGCGGGTACCTCTTCTTGTATTACTATTTCTCAATTTAACATGGAAGATGTATTTGTGCAAACTAAGTTTGTGTTTTAAATTCAGACTGTATGAAATTACTGCTTGCATGCCAAGTCTGATTATCGATTCTAAATCTGTCACTTTATTTTGGATGCATGCCGTATTCCATAATTTGTTATTTAGTTAAAGGCGCAGACTGGTATCTCGTTCTGTACGGATACATTCGATATGCGGACTGGTTCATGCCTATGCATTTGTCAGATAATATATGGTAACTTATTGCTTGTGAGTCTATTTTAGAGATCCTGTCGACAATTTCCTGGCAACGCCGCTTCATTAAAAACAGCATGTTTTTATAAGATTGACAAACAACCAATCATTTGTGGGAATACAATACAGTTACAGAATGGAGAAATGAACCATGGATAGCTTAGAAAAGAAACAATTTTGATAGGGTTAACAAACTTGAAACGTCGAGCATACCGATATAACTCTAAGAACTGGGACAGACAGGCCTGAGCAAACAGTGTAGACCCGGCTCAGATTCCGGACGCGGCGTCTCATTACGAAAACACGCCTATTCAACTATGTTGAAAATTTCACCACCAAAAACTGAAAATTTTCAGATAAAAAATTCTGATATTTTTCATATTTCTGCTCAAAACATAGATTGTGGGTACTCGTTAGAACCGCCTTGAGGCGGTTCTAACGAGTACCCACAACCTATGTTTTTGAGCAGAAATAAGAAAAATAATGTATACCCCTGTAAACCCCAATTTTTCTAAATTAAAGTGGGGTTTACAGGGGGTCAAAATTATATAAGTATGTTTTCGTGATGTACATTATGAAATTCTACATTATCATATGTTTCTGTAGCCAGGCTACGAAGACCCTGATCACACTGTGCGGAGACGTAGGCTAATTTGGGCCCCTGTTGTCAGCCCGGAAATCACCCCAACGCCTGGAGTGCTATATTGCAGATGTGAATTTGGCATATTGTACATGTATGTACCAGAAATATTCGGATACCTTCTAACTTCTTACCATTCTAGCCCGACAACATATGGAAATTTTACTACTTGTTAATTTGTCCAAAAAATTGCTGCTGTCACCCATGGCAAAATAGTAACATTTTTTTTCTTCAGATGTACTTTTTGACCTTATGCATTAAGTCGACTCTCGTTATCTCGAATTCCAAGGGTCTCTTTGAAACACTTCGAGATAGCCGTACCTCGACGTATCAGAGTTTCGGAATAGAAGAAAACAATAAACCGAACAACCACATTTAACAAATGAATATGTAATTTGCCTCCTGAAGTAACAGATATATTGAAAATATTGTTGAAAAGAGGAGAAATTGCTCCTTAGGAGCAATTTCTCCTCTTTTCCACAATATTTTGTTATCTATTGTCAGATTTCCATGTTAAAACAGGGACCAAATTTTCACTTCGAGATAAACGGTTATTCGAGATAAGCGAGGTCGGGATAAGGAGAGTATACTGTATTTTATCTTGGCTCATCGCAAATAAACAACTTTCCTGATGGAAGATAAAATGGTGATCACGGAATATTCCCTAAACATTGAGATAAAATGATTATGTTCCGTAACTTTCAGTGGTATCTATTACTTGAACTGGAGCAAAGCATCTCCTACATCACAAGTCCGCCAATCAATGACTCACATAGGCGTGCGTTGATCAGAGGCTGATCAGAGTTGTTGCTTCGCGCTGTAAGATGAGCCAAAGGGCCAAGTTTTCTTTAGACGGACGACAGATGAATGCTCTGCTTAGAATGTGCGGATGCGCAGGCTGATCTGCGTCTTCGCTCAGCGCACAAGCAAAGCAAAGTATGAAAGGTTGTTTCCCAGCTCATTTTACAGTTATGTTTACTTATAAAATTTACAGAAAATATCAGGAAGCTGTAATTGTTTTAACCATCACTGATTTAACTCAGAAGGGAATTCTCTAATGCTGAGAAACTACATAAACGTCTCATTTACATATCCTAACGGAGATACTGTGGTTTGTCTTGTTCATTTGGAAACTCTGAGAACTTTAAATCAACATATTTTTCAAGTAGAAAAGGTACAAGCAGAAGCTATTTTCAGAATTGATTCCGTTAAACGATCTGCATGCAGACAACATGTTTTTCGTAATTTTCCCAGTAAATAGGCTTTGACATTTCATGCTAATTGTTTCCTTGGGAAGCATCACGAAAACATACCTATATAATTTTGACCCCCTTTAACCCCACTTTTATATAGTAAAACTGGGGTTTATAGGGGTGTACATTATTTTTCTTATTTCTGCTCAAAAACATATATTGTGGGTACTCGTTAGAACCGCCTCGCCGAGGCGGCTTTAACGAGTATCCACAATCTATGTTTCGAGCAGAAATATGGAAAATATCAGGGTTTTTTATGGGGATATTTTCCGTTTTTTGAGGTGAAAATTTCTATATATTTGAATATGCAGTTTTCGTAATGGCAATTTGCATAACGTCAAAAATATAGATGAGGATACCCAGGAAAAGCCACAATAACGAAGCACAGCCCCTCCCGAGATACCAAAGAAAGGAGAAATGAGTTTTACTAGCGCGAAATATATATATACATATATATATATATATATATATATATATATATATATATATATATATATATATATATATATATATATACGTTAATGTTTTATCTGCTGAATTAGCTCTGAGAGTAGTGAGAGTTAAAAAACCTAAAGAAATACTGATTTCAATGCTTAACGTCTTCAATATAGACTCATTACGTAGACTCTGATAACAGGAGAAACAACAGTTGTTTCACTGTTTGCCAAGGCAGAAGCAATTTGCAATAATACAATTTCTATATTACACCCCGTTAAATGTGAAAGTTCACTGAAGATAACCAGGAATACAAGTAAACGACAGACTAAATGGGGTTATCCCTACTTGGAAGATTTTAAGTTTGGAACATACTTAGAATCTGTCCGTCTCTTAATCATTCCCTAAGTTACCCTTAGAGTAAAAAATAATTAGATACAGGGATGCTAACTATGATTCATTTACCCCTGACCATCAGGCTCTGATCTAGTTCTATCTTACCCTAACTTTATGTGCAGATACTGGATGTGTAGACTATCAAACTAAAGTCAGAAAACCGTCAATCATATTTTCTGTCTCATTAAGTTCAGAAGACATAATCATAGGCTTCCTGTTGAGACAGGTCGATGGGAAAATGTGCCATTTAATAGAAGAATATGTCAACTTTACACTAAAAATGAATTTGGTTATAAACAGTATCTTTTGTGTGGTAATTATTTTGAATCAGAAGGAAAGCTTTAATTTTAAAGAAGACCCTACAGGTTAAAGCTAATAGATGTACTTGTGTTTAACAGTTTTGTTACACTTCTTTATTTTATTCATGAATAAAGTTCTATTCTGTTCTGTAAAAGATTAGACACTGTGTGAACGCAAAATATTTGTTACAGTTTCTCTTATCATGTTTTATGTAGCAAACAATCTTTTATTGTGCGAACAAGGTCTTATTAATATTATTTTGTGCGTGGTGATACAATAAAACCAATGACAAGATGATAATGTAGAAGACGGAAGTAAAATTGATATGTTTGTTGTAACAGTCTGGATATTAACGTCATTTCACTTTAGCGTCAGGGCCATTCCAGAGCGAATAACGCCCTGCAGTATATAAGAATTACCAGTCTGGTCAGGACATGCACAAATATCCAGGAAAATATTAGTCAGGGCACAGCATTTCCTACAAAATTGCATTCGCGTAGTCTGATAAGTCTTCGCAGGGCATTCTGTGGGCAGCCAAGGATCCAAAGCGTCGTCAGGCGGAAAGCAAAGACTCTGCACAAATGCGCAGGCTGATCTGAGTCTTCACTTGGCGCACATGGAGTCTTGTAGGAAATGCTGTGCTCATAGGCCTGAAGTTTTACTTTGTAAGGGCATGGATCATAAACCCCGCTTTATGTCTGACACATAATTAGGACTAATGTTACCACATTTATCTTTCGTATTTAGACAAAATGACCTGGGCAAACGATGTAGACCCTGATCAGACGCCGCAGAAAGCGGCGTCTGATCTGGGTCTGGACCGTTTGCCTCCTAATCAGCAGCTCGTAGACACATCACAAGGTAATAACATGAACTTTTTCGAAGTTCAGGAGGAGTGTGGTAGATATTAAAGATATCGCATATTTAGGACAAATCCGGTAGAATGAAGATCGATTCACATTATTAACAGAACACCACTGAGATTTTTCTATTATTTAGAGGTTGTTTTGCACTGGTTTTAGACCGAGTTATTTTAGATTATCCAGCAGTTACTGATGCTAACCTGAATGGTGTAATTAATGGGACTGGATTCACATGATTGATTTTCCACCATTTTTTCAGAGGATATTGCTTTTGTGACTTCCCGTTTGCTTTCCTGCAACATCAGTCCTCTTCTAAAAGGAATCTACTCTCAGAGGTGGGAATTTGCTCCCAAACTTCTGAAAAGGGAGCGAATTCTTGCCGTTTAGAGTATACTCCGTTTTCAGAAGGAAGGGAAGCAAAACAAATTTGCCAGAATTTCTTTCCTTAAAAGTGTATCGGTTCCCCTTAACCTTTAAAGCGCCAGTCACAACTATTGTCGTCTGCTTTGTCATGTGCTTGTGATTTTAAAAGTCATTTTGGTAAACAGTTTGGACCCAGATCAGACTGCTCCTGTAGGAGCAGTCTGACAATGGTCCACACTGTTTGCCTGTATGCAAAAATAGGTTTGAAAAGTCTGCAAGAATATTCAGCAGACGACATAAGCAGACGACATTTTCAGATGCAGTTTTTCTTGGCGCTTTAAGGGTTAAATTCAGCATTAGGACTGTAATGGTCATGATCGAGGAACCAACACATTATTATATAGTTTTACATTCTACCACTCAAAGAGATGCACCAAAGTAGTAGTTTTTTTTTTTTTTTTTTTTTTTTTTGCCGCTCGTTCATCAAAGTGGGCGAAAACCGGAGAACCCGAGGAAAAACCACCTGACCATCCGTAGGCAGAACTTGGCTTTCCCACATGTGACCCGAGCGAGGCTCGAACCACAGCGGTGAGAAACCTAATGGATTAAGAGTCAGCTCTTCTATCCATTAGGCTACGGGGGCCCACCCAAAGTAGTAGAAGTGGACTTGTTCAAATTTTAGTATGATAACGGAAAGGAGTTACAGTCGACTCTCGTTATCTCGACCTCGCTTATCTCGAATAACAATATAAGTGAAATTCTGGTCCCTGTTTGAAAATTTAAGCACAGGTAACAAAAAACTGTGGAAAAAGAGGACAAATTGCTCCTAAGGAGCAATATCTCCTCTTTTCCTCAATATTTTCCATATATCTCTATCTTCAGGAGTCAAATTACCTATTCATTTGTTAAATATGATTGTTCTATTTATTGTTTTCCTCACTTCTGCAACTCTGATATTTCAAGGCACGGACATCTCGAAGTGTTTCAGAGAGTCCCGTAGGATTTGAGATAACGAAAGTCGACTGTACGTTGACACAATGCTGAGGCCAATTACAGTATTCAGTTTGGTAAAGAGGTGTATTTTTCCGATGAAAGTGATTATACGCCACGAAGAAAAAAGTCTCTTTGGGTATATGTAGCCTGGCACCACGCTATAAGTTTTACATTTCTAATCTAACAAAGGTAAAATCCTCATCCTTGACTATTTGTTCCAGAGAAGGACATTCGAAAGGATAGGATTTTTGTATAATATATTTTTTTTTTTTTTTTTTTGCTGATTCATATATCAGTTAGACGGGAGCCAGTCTAGGGTATATGCGAATAGAAAATCTCCATATCAGCCAGCGAGTCCGCACAATCTGGCCCCGAAGTTATGAAACTTTTTTCATGCTTAACTCAGCTGAGCATGAAATTTATGAAATTTATTTTGCTTATAAATCTTAAAATACTGAGATTTCACGCTCAGCTGAGTTGAGCATGAAAAAAGTTTTAAATGTTGGCATTATTTTTTTTATGGCCCTTTTCAGTTGAGTTGAGCATGAAAAAAGTTTTATAACCTCGGACCCCGAGGTTATGAAACTGCTGAGCATGAAATATGTCCTACTAATAAATCTCAGATAACTAATAATTGCAAGTTCTTTCCTGCTAAACATAGTTGAGCATGAAAATGTCTTTGCTAATAAATATGAAAATGCCAGCTATTGTTGACATTTTCATATCTATAAGCAGAGAAAAGCAGATATTGTAATAAGGCGAGGATTTTCCCTAACTGGCTTCGCTGTTGAAGATCAGATTTCAGAAACTACAATATACAATTTCTTAATACATCTTCCGGTAGGCCGATATGTCTCAATCATAGCATACCCACCCCCAAAAACTAATTAATAATTTAAAAAAAAATAATATCCTGTTCAAAACGATGGGAATTACATTTAGATACCTTTCCCTTATACAATTTTGCATCAGACTGACGAGAACACAACACTGATTGCAAATTATGGTTAAATATAGTCAGTGCGCGTGTCTGATATATCTGATATATCTGACTTGAATCCTGTTAAAATGCAAAACTGAATGTGTTTCATTAAGCTGTTATAAAGATATGTTTCCACCCAAGATGCCCTGTTGGAAATATTTCTCTGACATACACACGTAATATATATATAAATGGGAACTTGTGTCTAGGGGGCAGCATATGTTTACATCAGATATACCAGACATGGGCACAGACGTTATCCATTTATCCCTTCAGAAAAGGAGCTACTCAACTAGGAAGGTAACTAACTGTAACTCCCGTCATTTTGAACATTTAGGAGTTTTGAGGGTGGGGTAAACAGGACTGAATTATCTCCAAGTAATAATAAGCTAGAGGCATAAAGTTTCCTTTCTGCTATGATTCAGACATCGGGATACCGGAATTTGTAATGAAAAATAGAATCTTGTAATTTCTGAAATCTAGTCTTCAAAACCTGAGCCAATTAGGGAAAGTCTCGCCTTACTGCAGTATCTTCTTTCATGCTCAGCTGAATTGAGCATGAAAAAAAGTTATGACCTCAGGGCCTGGTGATGGCCTTTGCTATATATCCAAACATTATTCAGTATCCAATGGTTATGTACATGTAAGCGGACAACGAAGCTTTCGCCTTCCTCAAAAGCATTTTCGCATTTGGCTTGCTTTTCGCAGTTGGCTTGTTTATAAATGTTACTAGCCCAGAAGTTCACATAAAAGAGAGAGACAAAACATGTTGCTTTTCGGGTGGTTGGGTGGGTGAGGCATATTATATTACTGCGGACTCGAGAACGATACAGTATCTTTGCGTTTGCTTAATAATTTAGGACGAGATGCACGTTTGTAATAAAACAAAAGAGAAAAAAAGTATTTTTTTTTCTTGGAGTGCTGTGTGGGAGCAGACATGTTCCTGTGGACTTTATAAACAGTACCCGTGTACTTTGTTATTTGCGTTTACTTGATATTGAATTTAGAAACGGAATGGATGATTATAAACACTGCACTGAGTTGATGAATCAATGAAAAGAAACAGGATAGTGACTATGTCAACTTCTCATTTACAAAGTTTGAATAAACCGGAAATGAAACCATAATGAAGCACAGCGTTCCTCAAATGCATTTGAACTAGAAAAATACCCTTATCTGCTGTAACCAAAAAAAAAAAAAAAAGCAACATTTTTACTCAGAGATTATGTATTTGGACAGGCCGACCTTACAAACAGTGTAGACCCGGATCTGACGCCGCAAATGCGGCGTCAGATCTTAGTCTGCACTGTTTTCCACTTTCTCAGAAGATTTAGTTTTCTTTGATTTTTTGAGTGTTTACTGTCTGTCATTGCCACTTGGTGTGGTCTATGATTGTGGCTCTTCCTGGCCCGCTTCTGTACAATGTTTAGATGTATCAGCAGGTAGTAAATATAATTGTTTATGACAAGTGAGATAATGAGTTTAGGTGTCCAAATATAAAGGGTAAATACAGTATTTTCACATGTATGGTCGATAACTTGACTAGTACTACAACCGAAGAATAGCTTTTATTGCTGGTAAATACTAGTATTCTACTGAATTCGAAGATTAACCTTTACCACTCTCTGGGCATTTTCAGCAGACGACAAATTGATGATATTTTTCTTATTTTTCCCAGAAAACAGGATTTGACATTTCATGCAAATTGTCTCCATAGGAGACAATTTGCATGAAATGTCAAATCCTGTTTTCTTGGAAAAGTAAGAAAAATATTTCAAAATGTCGTCTGCTGAAAATTTTACCCAGAGTGCTAAGCGTTAATGTATTGAATATGATTAATCGTTTCATCCGTGAAATGGATTTCTACATCTTTGAATGTGGACACATCCATTATTGCAAAGAGGGGTTTCAGTCGAAAATCAACAACAGAGCGGCAAACTATGAAGATCCAGATGAGACGGCTCATGACGATCCGTCTTATCCGGATCTGCACAGTTTGCAGTGGTATCTCCGGGAATGAAAGGGTTAACATTCTCTGGGCAAGTTATTCTTTCCATTAGAGTTAAGAGACAATTTGCATCTTATTTTATTTTTGCTGCCCGGATGTTTAAGTTACATACCTTAGGTACTTTAGATATAATAAAAATCTCAGGAGCTTCATTTGTTGTTCCACGCTGATTTTCCCAGACTTTTGTTTTGATAATTATTCTCTCCGTAAAATTAATTAGGATAAGCGTTCTGGTAAATGTACTCAGAGTTTCAGGAAATTAGCTAGGCGCTCTATGAGGTTCTGAAGAATTCGAACTCTTATTGTAAAAAAAAAAATATATATATACTATATATATATACTGATTAACATAAAATTATATAAAAAATACTTAAGTACTGCAAAGCTGTTAAAGTTTATTATTATAATTATTTCTTTGATAGCATAACTGTTTCCCATGATCACAACTTGTCAACGTAGATTAGTTTCTAGTCTACATGTACCTATTTAGACAATATTTTCTCTCATAATACTTCATTATCCAAAACTTATTAGCACGTTATAGGACGTTCCATCGACGTGGATGCGATGTTGTATAAACGTTGCATGTCTGCTTGGTAATATTTTTCAGATAACAAAAAGTCAGTTCAAATTAAAATACGCTCAGTTGTCGACCTTTCATTGACCTCTTCTATAACAGAAGTTGAAAGGACGCCGTATTCTACGGTGTCTGATTTGGACCTACACTGTTTGCAAATCCCTCTTTTAATTGAATTCTAAGCATTGATAGGCTAAGTATAAGACATCAAAAAAATCGTCATGTAACGCAATGTCTTCCCATAAAATAAGTATCTCATCACGAAAACATGCCTATATAATTTTGACCCCCTTAAACCCCACTTTTATATAGTAAAACTGGGATTTACAGGGGTATACATTATTTTTCTTATTTCTGCTCAAAAACATAGATTGTGGTACTCGTTAGAACCGCCTCGCCGAGGCGGTTCTAACGAATACCCACAATCTATGTTTTGAGCAGAAATATGAAAAATATCAGAGTTTTTTATCTGAATATTTTTCAGTTTTTGGAGGTGAAATTTTCTATATATTTGAATAGGCGTGTTTTCGAAATGTTGATTAAATTAATATTGGCTATATGTCCTAACATTACGTGCAGACACTTTTTTTCACGCCTTTTAGTAATACCAAATGATATATTTTTCTTGGTTCACACCATCCTATAATTTATTTAAAGCAATCAATGTTGCAATGTCTCGCAAGGATAATTTTGCAACAACAAATGGGTCACACCTTCCGAAAACCTGTCTTCGGGCATATGCGGACAGCGAGGGCCTAGATCAGCCTGCGCATTTGCGCAGAATAATCAGGGCCTTTGTTGCCCGCAAACAGAATCATCTGATACTATAGAATGTTCCAATGGAGAGCAAAGGCCCGGATAAGACTTTGCGCATGTGCAGGATGATATGAACCTGAACATTTTGCACCTGTTCGAAGACACTTTTTCGCTTGAGACGGCCAAAATTATTTCCACGCTGTATGGCTGAAAAAAAAAAATACAATCTAAATATCTTGAACCTTGTCATGCTGTATAAATTAAGATGCCACGCCCACTTCTAATTTCTAGCCAATCAGATTACTTGATCCGTGTTTTTGATAGAAATTCACATATTTAATGACAAACAGCGCAGATCCAGATCAGTTGGCAGGAGCCAACTGATCTGGATCTACACTGTTTGCTAAGACAGTTCGTGTTTAGCAAGAGAAGGGTTAAATAAACCTTGGTACAGCATTTCCTACAAGCATGTGCGCCCAGCGAAGACTCAGATTAGCAGCACATCAGAGTTTTCGTTGTCCGCCTGAAGATAATTCCCAGCGATTTCGGTAACTGCACCTGAATTTGAATAATGGAATATGTGTCCTTTGTGCGATATCGTAGGTATAAAAATATGTATTTTAATTGCCATAGAATAGTTGGCAAAAAAATTAAAATGTCAGTGAAAATATCAGCAGGCGACATATTTTTCTTTTTAATTTCCCGATAAGAGTAGGCTTTATATGCCATGTGAATCGTCTTCCAGACGATTCACATAAAATGTCAAGCCTTATTTTCTTGAATTAAAAACAATAGTCTGTCGTCTGCTATAATTTGAATGATGCTTTAAAGATAAGCCCTTAGAATGTCATTTCAACAGGGACACTGTACATGTATTTTACATTAAATATGAACCACCGTATGACAAAACCAAAAAAATGGCATGTGCGCCCAGCGAAAACTCAGATCAGCCTAGGCATCCTCTCAGTCTAAGCAGAGTCTTCGCTGTCCGCATGAAGAAACCTTGGGTCCTAAGCAACTCATATTCATTATTGTTATTTTTTTTTCCACTTTCAGGATTCCGCCTACTCAGTGTGTATCAAATGCCTCATCAGCATATCAACTGTGATACTGTTAGGTCTTATACTGGCGTACCACGCCTTAGAAGTACAGGTAAGATTTTTATTCACCCTTAAAGCGAAAGGCAGAGTTGATAAAATATGTCTGAAATGAAAGATCGTGACAAAACATGAATCTTAGTGCAAATTTGATGACCGAGTGAAAAATAAGAAAATGAGCCAACGGATGACAAAGCAAACAACATTGCATGTGTGCCTAGCAAAGACTGATCAGCCCGGGCATCCGATCAGTCCGAGCAGAGTCTTCGCTGTGCGCTCAATGGGTAGCTAAGGACCCGCGCTTTCTTCATGCTGATTGCGAAGACTCTGATTAAACTGGGCGGATGCCCAGGCTGATCTGAATCTTCGCTGGGCGCACATGTCAATTTGTTGGTTTTGTCGTTCGCTGGCTCAAATGATAGAGGTTTGAAGATTTCAAAATTGTCGCCATTTTGAATTAGGCTTTATAACATCATAGAGACTGGAATGAATATGCAAATCTAAACGATTAATATTTGCAGCAAATATTTTATCTCTGTATTTGTGTGTATAACTCATTCTTTAGAACTATATTATTTTTTTACTTGAAGACTGCACTGGTTTCTGACACATTACGAAAACACGCCAATTCAAACATGTAGAAAATTTCACCTCCAAAAACTGAAAATTTTCAAATAAAAAAAAACGATATTTTTCATATTTCTGCTCAAAACAAAGATTGTAGGTACTCGTTAGAACCGCCTCATCTAGGCGGTTCTAACGAGTACCACAATCTATGTTTTGAGCAGAAATAAGAAAAATAATGTACACCCCTGTAAACCCCAGTTTTACCATATAAAAGTGGGGTTTAAGGGGGTCAAAATTATATAGGCGTGTTTTCGGCATGAGAAGGAATATCTTATTCAATGGCTTGGACTATTTAGAACCTTATTAAATCGGCCAAATTTGCGCCAACTGACAGCAGCACTTAAAGCTTTAAACATCGTTGATATTCTCAGTTTTTTTGTGCGATTCTTCAACAGATTCGAGTCAAAATGAATGCTTTGTCAAGATCTTCCATCTTATACCTTCTTCACAAACGATGCTTTTTTTTCAGTAAAGCACTATTCACAATTATTGCAGAGGACATTCTAAAATATTTTCAAAGACAATCATTATGAAGCTTGATTTTTCATATGAATCGCCTACTCTTATTTGTTTGAAAAAACAAAAAAAAACAAAAAAAAAAAAAAAAAACAACAACAACAACAAAACATCAACCCCAAAACAACAACAATAACAACAACAAGAACTAAAACAAAAAGGCAAAAAAAAAAAAAAAAAAAAAAAAAAAAAAACAACAAAAGAAAAAAAAAACAAACAAACCAAGAAAACAAGAAACTTTTAGGCTTTATCCATGCGTATCATTACGAAAACATGCCTATTCAAATACACTGAAAATTTTACCATCAAAAAATGAAAATTTTCAGATAAAACTTCTGATATTTTTCTTATTTCTGCTCAAAACATAGATTGTGGGTCTAACGGGTACCCACAATCTATGTCTTTAAGCAGAAATAAGAAAAATAATATATACCCCTGTAAACCCCAGTTTTACCATATAAAAGTGGGGTTTAAGGGGGTCAAAATTATATAGGCATGTTTTCGTGATGTTGCATGTAAATCGTTCGACCATCTAGCAGTCGATTCACGTGCAATTTTGAACATCATTGTGTTGAGAAAAGAAAACAAAAAATGTAGAATAGCGTCAGCTGCTTTAACAGTTAGTTTCCGGGCAATGACAATTTTGAGTCCCAATCAAGTTTCTTCAAAAGTTTGATTAAAGCTTCGCTGTCCGCTAACATATATTGCTTGCATTACAGGATAATGCAAATGTATTAAAGATTAACGATCAGTTATTTTCATTTGCTCTGAAGTTGAGCTTATACTTGAGTCCTTATCGTTGTTTCATCACTAAATTAACCTTTGTCCTGCTGAACCAGGATATGCCCTGTCTTTGCAAAACAGTGTAGATCCAGATCAGTTGGCTTCTGTAGAAGCCAACTGATCTGGATCTGCACTGTTTAGCATGAAGTATGTGAATGTGTATCAATAACTTGGATCAAGTTATCTGATGGGTTGAAAATTAGATGTGGGTGCGGCTTATCAATTTATTCAGCATGGCAAGGGTTTATAAAATAATTTATTCAGCATGGCAAGGGTTAATAAAATAATTTATTCAGCATGGCAAGGGTTAATAAAATAATTTATTCAGCATGGCAAGGGTTAATAAAATAATTTATTCAGCATGGCAAGGGTTAATAAAATAATTAATTCAGCATGGCAAGTGTTAATAAAATAATTTATTCAGCATGGCAAGGGTTAATAAAATAATTTATTCAGCATGGCAAGGGTTAATAAAATAATTTATTCAGCATGGCAAGGGTTAATAAAATTTGTTATGTATGTGCTTCTCTGTTTTATTGAGCCGTTGATGAATTAGAAAATAGCAACACATGCAAAACAATTGTATATCGTTGGAACTGAATGAGGACTAAAGGAGAATATTAAGTAAATACATTTATATTCGTAAAGCATATTTTTAAGACTTTAAAAATATTGGTGCCTTACTGTCCATTACGAAAACACGCCTATTCAAATATATTGAAAACTTTACAACCCAAAAAGGAAAATTTTCAGATATAAAAAATCTGATAATTTTCATTTATCTGCTCAAAACATAGCTTGTGGGTATTTGTATGAACCGCCTGTGCGAGGCGGTTCTAACAGGTATCCACAATCTGAGCAGAAATAAGAAAAATAATGTATATACCTGTAAACCCATAGTTTTACGATATAAAAGTGGGTTTAAGGGGGTCAAAATTATATTGGCGTGTTTCCATGATGGATCTGTGTGCTCGGGGACACCTTGGTCCTGCCTGAGGTTTTCCTATAATCTGTCTTCAGATCAGTACTGAGTCTTATACTTTGTTTCATTATAGTACTTGTGATTATATGTTTTACTTTCATATTTCACTGATGAGGTACATGTAGAGAACCCTAATGCATATTTGTAATTTGGAGATGCATCGTCATGAAGGGCCATTATGCGTCATTAAGGACGATGCATCGCGTAAGAAAACTGATTTAAGCCCTCAGTATTTTTTCTGCTGACCGGATACGCGTAAATGTTTTTGTTTGAATGTGTTTCACTGTGATGCTTGCCGGTTCCTCTCTTATACTTCTTCACTTTTCCTGGGTCGATTCATGCTAATGTGTCGTAGGTTTTCCGTGGTTTGCTCTTATCAGAACACTATACTTGGGCCGCGTTAAGCGAAAAAAATGCCTACCAACATGCGCAAAATGTGCAAATTCAGATAATCATGCACACGCGCAAAGTATCATCCGGGCCTTTGCTCTTCATTCATACTTCTTTAGTATCCCATAATTCTGTCAGCGGACAATGAAAGTCCTGATCAGACTGCGCAGTCTGATCTGGGCCTTTGATATCTGCATATGTCCGAAGACACGTATTCGCATGGCGCGACCCACTTCGTAACTGAGCGGGATAGGTACGACACTGCATCCTTTTTTGACCATCTCCATTTCAATTAAACCCTTGGGATAATATTTCGAAGGAAAATATACCAACAATAGCAAACCATACGTAAAACATGATCATACATGTAGATAGTTAAATTCACTCGCGCCAAAAATGCACTAAAAGTTTCTTTTTTCCGCATTTATTTCAAATTACTTCCATGATTTTAGCTGATTTTTTACAGACTTATATTTCAGTTCAATACGTTTTCAGACTGCAGTGAAACCTGTGTAAAAGCCACCTTTGACATTGACTTTTAAATTAGTGGTTAATGTGGAAAGGTGGTTGTCTTATAAGGTACATGTCATGTAATTTTGCTCGCAAAATTACATAACATGTACCTTTATAAGACAGACAACTTTTTCCACATCAACTACTATTTAAAGTCAATCTCAAAGGTGGCTCTCTTACACAGGTTTCTTTGTAAACATATTAATCTATTGCTGCACTCGTTAAGTGAGGAATCGGAACGCCTACTTGGTCAGAACAATTATATATTGCTAGAAGTCTGTATCAGGATTAAGAGAGAGGCAAGATATCTAGAACAACACGTTTTTCCATAAAAACTGCAAGCGGTTTTATTGTTGACCATTCCAAAGCGCTACATCTGCTCCAGATCTTATTTGCTTGTCGTTTTGCTCTTCGGTTTTCACGTTCTCTTTTCGGATAAGTCATCACGAAAACATACCTATATAATTTTGACCCCCTTAAACCCCATTTTATATAGTAAAACTTGGGTTTACAGGGGTATACATTATTTTTCTTATTTCTGCTCAAAAACATAGATTGTGGGTACTCGTTAGAACCGCTTCGACAGGGCGGATCTAACGAGTACCCACAATCTATGTTTTGAGCAGAAATATAAAAAATATCAGAGTTTTTTATCTGAAAAGTTTCATTTATGGTGGTAAAATTGTCAGTATATTTAAATAGGCATGTATTCGTAATGATTATTTTCAATTCTCATTTCATGTAACTAGAAAATATGGTAAAATTCCCAGGAAATGTCACAATCACGAAGAACAGTCTTCGCGAGGGTTAAGGATGAAACAATAACATAATCAAACGTCACATAAGAAACCTCCGACGCACGAACAAAGAAGACGATCAGTAGAAAAACTAATGGGGCCTTAAACCAGTTTTACTCGCGCGAAACTTCATCCATTACGAAAACATGCCTATTCAAATATACTGAAAATTTTACCGCCAAAAAAATGAACATTTTCAGATAAAAAAATCTAATATATTTTCATATTTCTGCTCAAAACATTGATTGTGGGTACTCGTTAGAACCGCATCGACGAGGCGGTTCTAACGAGTACCCACAATCTATGTTTTTGAGCAGAAATAAGAAAAATAATGTATACCCCTCTAAACCCAAGTTTTTACTGTATAAAAGTGGGGTTTAAGGGGGGCAAAATTATATAGGCATGTTTTCGTGATGTTTAATTCGGATGCCGCACCAAACTACGAACATATGTTCGTTCTGCAGAGGCTTACTTTACCTCATAGTGAAATATCACAATGAAACACTTATAATCACAAACCCATAAAAGTAACTTATGAAACAAAGATAAGAGTTGAACCTTAACCCGATGGCTTGGTACGACAGTGTTCGGTGATTGTGACAGTTTCTAGTTGTCTCTTTATGTACATGTATCCTGTTGTGAAATTAAGCACAATTTTACTTGATAAAATAAGCTAATTCCTACGGGTTTTAATTTTTAAATTAGATCATTTGCTAATGTTAGTTACCTGGTCATGGTAGCCCTTTGTTAAGAATGACAAGGCAAACAGAATAGGGCTCTACGCTAAAGGAAAGAATTTGCTCCCGTAGTCCCCTTTTCAAAACATTAGTCATCTGTTTTTGTTTTGTTTTGTGTGATTCTATATGATATATGTTAATTGACCTTTTCTTATTTTTACTGTCTGATTTCTTTCCGTTTCATAATAAACTATCAATCTGTTTTCCTGAACGAAAAACGCTTCCTCATCCCCATTGATTGGACGATTAATCCGCTTAACCTTCTACAGCCGTTTTGTTTCTACGCGATAACAAATATTCCATCAACCAAAATAAATGAGACACTACTTCAGAAAATATATTTATGATATGTGCTCCCAGCGAAGAGTTAGATCGGCCTGCGCATTGGCGGTCCGATCAGAAGCTTTACTGGGCACATGTTGGAAAGCCAAGGATGCAAAGTATTTTTATGCGGGCAATGTAGACTCTAATTAGACTGCGCGGATGCGCAAGCTGATTTGAGTTCAGTCTTCAAGGTGCGGACACGTCAGAAGGTACATTTTCTCACGTTGCAGCCCATATTCCATTTCTATCCTGTCACTGTGGGATCAACACTGTGACGTTAAGTACGTAATTAGGTTCTGCACCCAGACCAGACGTGTCTTTCTGTCTCTCTCAGAAGACTAGAATGAATAGAACCAAACATGAGTTAATGTACCTTCGGATATATGCGCCGAGCAAAGACTTCGATCAGTATGCACATCCTCCAGGTCTGATCAGATTCTCCGTCTGAGGACAATTTGGATTCGCAGTTATCCATATAGCGCACAGTAAGACTCTGACCAAATTCAGCGGATGCGAAAGCTAATCTGAGGTTTCGCTGGGCGCACATGTTCGAAGATTCTTTATCGCACGTTGAATCCAAGTAATATTCGTTGATAGAATATCTAATAATAAAAGAAATATACGCAATGCAGTCTGGCCTTCTAAATATTCCAAAGAAATGTTGATCCAAGGTCGTGCACTAGCATTTTATCCAATTTGCACGCAACAACAGACTAGTTGTTTGTGTAGTTTCGGTGTATTCGAATGGTTTGTATTGGTATCGCTTCTCCAATCAACGGTATACGACGATATGGACAACACATTTTCTTCCAAAAGCACTGAATAAGAGTTGAATGACATTAAGTGAAAACACAAAACACCATTTCATCGAAAACCGGACGGATAAAGGAAGAGAAACTGCAATAAAACTACCCAGCGGGCACATGACGTTTATACAACGTCGGCTCAACGTCGATGCAACGTCATGACGTTGCATCGACGTTGAATCGACGTTGTATTAACGTCATGTGCCTGCTGGGTACCGTTTTGGAACGGCCAGCTGTCAAACTGTATATAAGTGTGTGTGTGTATGTATGTGTGTGCATGTATTTATGTGTGTGCGGGTATTTATGTGTGTGTGTGTGTGTGTGTTTGTTTGTGTGTGTGTATGTGTGTGTGTGTGTGTGTGTGTGTGTGTGTGTGTGTGTAGGGGGAGGGGTATATATTTTTCAGTTGTTTCGGTTTGCTAGATCATTTATTTAATCTGAGTACCGTTGCCATACAGTGCGTAATGTATTACTGTTGGTTAGAAAACACTTGTGCAAGAAGGTCTATCTGATCATAAAATTTACTGTGACTTAGTTTATAAACTTAAAAACGATTGTTGACCAAGAGTACAGGAGATGTCAAAGAACAGCCACAGTCCATCACGAAAAAATACCTATATAATTTTGATCCCCATAAACCTCACTTTTATATAGAAAAAAAAAACTGGGGTTTACAGGGATATACATTATTTTTCTTATTTTGCTCGAAAACATAGATTGTGGGTACTCGTTAAAACCGCCTCGCCGAGGCGGTTCTAACAAGTACCCACAATCTGTGTTTTGAGCAGAAATATTGCAAAAATATCAGAGCTTTTTATCTGAAATTTTTAGTTTTTTGGACGTGAAATTTTCCATATATTTGAATAGGCGTATTTTCGTAATGCACAGAACATAGCCTACCAATGACACAATGACCTCAACCCAGTAGGTTTATGCTACTGATTGTTCCAAGAGAAACAGCAAACAGAGACAGACAGTACACTAGCCACATAATAAAGATAAGCAAAGCAATCCACTTCCTCTTCACAACAAGGTTACCACAATGCTAGACAGGATCCATTAAAGTTTTTTTTTTTTTTTTTTGAAAGATCATTTGTTACTGTTTTTTTCTGTTTTTTTTTTTTTTTTTTTTTTTTTATGTTATGTTTCAAACACGACATAAATAACAATCACGACAAAACAGAATCAAATGAAACACAACATAAATAACAAACAGGACAAAACAGAATCAAATGATTTTTCGAAAAAAAAAAATCAAAAGAGTGTCACATGCTGTAAAAAAGATAAGTGACAAAAAAGATATTCTGCGGCAAACTCGGATATGATTGTAAACCTAGTTATGATTGATAACTTTGCTTCTCTCTTTGGTTCCACGACACACTTTTCATGCCGACGACACGTAAATATCTCAATTTAGTATTTAGGTTTCAGTTGCTTGCTTGCTCACTATAATAAAGATAGACGGGTGACTGGTACCGATGTAGCGGCCACAAAACTACCTCCTTTTAGTGCAATGTATATGTTTTGGGCATTTGGCAGTGTTGACTTCATTCTGTATTCGGACGCATCATCCCTATACTTTAATTTTCCTAAAATTTGAACAAGCCCAGGCTTATTACGTTGCCATGTGTCTAAAATTGCTAGATGGGTGCCAGATAGTGTAGTCCCAGATCGGCCGCTTGTTCACTCTTGTCGTTCCTAATACTTAAGGTTAATGCGATATTAAGAATCATAGACGAACCACTTTGTTTGGTCTATATATCGGTGATGTTCATTACGAAAACACGCCTATTCAAATAAATTGAACATTTCACCACCAAAAAATGCAAATTTTCAGATAAAAAGATCCTGATATTTTTCATATTTCTGCTCAAAACATAGATTGTGGGGGTCAAAACTATATAGTATTGTTTTCGTGATGGGCGACGCTGAAACTGTTTCTGCAGGGCATATGCGAACAGCCAGGGCGATTGCCAGATTGGCCTGACCTGGGCATCACTGTCCAATTACAAAATCATCGGATGCTATAGAATATAAACAGATACACCAAAAGTCATGGTGAGCGTGCCCAGAGGCACTAGGTGGTTTACAATGAGCACATTTAGCATAATAATGCTCAAAATTAATATACGTTTTGGCTTAAGCAGTTCTAACTGTGTATAGGGCTTTCGTTTTGATTGAGTTTTATACCTTAAGGGGTCTGGTACAATGGGTACATTTAGGGCCATGTTCGCAAGGAAACAACTTTTATGACTTTGGTTTTGATTTCCTGCACACCAAGTCCCTTTTGGACAGGGACCGACTCTAAAAGGAATGAATTTGCACCGGAAGCAAATTTTTGCTCTTAGAACCGACACCTTTTCAGAGTTGCTTCCCCTCAAAATATGTATCAGTTCTTCTTAAATTGCAGTGCACATAGAAAAACAGGAAGACTAGACACGAACTGTAAACATTCTTGAAAGACGCTGAATAAATATTTGTCAGGCACTTTATATCACTAACTGAATGATTACAAACCGCATAACATGTGAGTGCTGATAGCAGCAAATTAAGGTCCTCATATCTTACTAAACTATATTAAGCATTCAAACAATTAAGTCGAAATTGGGGATATGTTGTTTATGGTCGAGGAGAGCTGGAGTGGCAGTGGAATTGCGCTCGAGCACTTTAACCTTCAACCTGTGGGTAAAGAATTATCGATACCGCCTACTGTTTTGCAATTTACACCCAACATCGCTACAATAAAGAAAAGGCACAGTAACGGTTTTTGCAGAATGTGCAGACTTGGACTAGACTTTGTAACGGCGAATGAGGTGGTCGATCTGCGCCTAGTACGTTCGTATATAGATACTGTAAGGTACTTTTTGCTTGTTTGTAGCCAAACAACCAAAAAAATCCCTCCTGAAGTATGAAGTTTTCTAGGCCGGATGGTAGTCTGTATAAATTTGACCCTGCTGCTGCCAAGTAATATTGAAAGCAGGGGTATACAGTGGAGTTCATTATTACTAGACATTTTAGAAAGTTTCAGGTTTTTAAAACTGATTTCAATTCGTTTTCTTAATTTTACTCAATCGTTTATTATAAACATGTATAACTTAATTTGCTTATTAAGCAAAGTCAACCTTTTTCTCGATATCATAGAGGGAAAATCGAATGCATTACGAAAACACGCCTATTCAAATATACTGAAAATTTTACTACCAAAAAATGAACATTATCGGATAAAAAATTCTTATAATTTTCACATTTCTGCTCAAAACTTAGATTGCGGGTACTCGTTAGAACCGCCTCGATGAGGCGGTTCTAACGAGTACCCACAATCTATGTTTTTGAGCGGAAATAAGAAAAATAATGTATACCCCTGTAAACCCCAGTTTTACTATATAAAAGTGGGGTTTAAGGGGGTCAAAATTATATAGACATGTTTTCGTGATGGCTTACATAGCTCCAGACAATAGGCGTATCCAGGTAAATAGCTCTCTGATTTCTCGATGAAAACATATGTTGTGGTACTAATTAGAAGCACCTTTGAGGGACGCTTCTAATGCGTCCCACAAAATATATTTCATGGAGAAATAAAGACCTACCAACAACATATGGTTTAAAAAAGCGCATTACATGGAGCAGTCGATTAAAAGTATACATTTCACCAAGGAGTGCTAACGTAATGAGATAGATAAGCGCCAGTGTGGTGCAAAAATACTTGAATGTCTATCAACAGAAGTTACACACATGGTGCTAACCCAAGTTACAGTTGACTGTTTCACTCCTTTCTAGTGGCGCTACATCCATAAGACTCCATTAAAAAATCTGTAGCTAATTGTCGATTTCTGATAACTTATGTATCTCATTAGATACGCAGTGATCCTGGTTTTATTTAATTCAAACATATTTTGTATATCATTAATTTACATACATGAATAACGATTGTATTAATTCACTTTTATTTCAGTCTGGTTCTCAGACTATCATTGACTCCTCAACTTTGATTCATTATATAGGAAGTGATCATTTAGTCTTTGTTGTGATAAATCATTTGTGCCGCTGTATGCAACTTCTGCCAGTATTTGCTTGATGTACAGTCGACTCTCGTTATCTCGAACTCGCTTATCTCGAATATCCGCTTATCTCGAAGTGAAAATCTGGTCCCTGTTATAACACAGAGATCTACCAACAGGCAACAAAATATTGTGGAAAAGAGGAGAAATTGCTCCTTAGGAGCAATTTCTCCTCTTTTCCACAATATTTTCAATATATCTCTAACTTAGGAGTCAAATTACATATTCATTCTGTTAAAGGTGGTTGTTCGATTAATTGTTTTCCTCAGTTCCGCAATTCTGATATGTCGAAGTACAGATATCTCGAAGCGTTTCATAGAATCCCTTGGAGTTCGAGATAACGAGAGTCGATTGTATTTTGGAAATGAATGAAAATTTAGGGTGCGATTACGTACAAGCAATACCCCAAACCCTACCTCCTCTCAATACCCACACGTAACTTTACTGTTTACCGTTTCAATGCTGTTATTTCTTTCTGTGGATGTATAAACGCATACAAAATGCTGGTCGATGTAAAAGAAATAATGTTGAAGGGGGCAGTAAAATCTCAAAACCAGCTCATTCGTCATAACCTGGGTCTGCGCCTTTGTTCAGAGAACATTGAGGGAAAAGACGGGTAATACTCAATTACATACATGTACCACCATCTTATTACAGTCGAACCTCGTTATCTCGAACTCGCTTATTTCGAATTACCGCTTATCTCGAAGTGAAAATCTGGTCCCTGTTTTAACATGAAACTATGACAACAGGTAACAAAATAATGTGGAAAAGAGGAGAAATTTCTCCTAAGGAGCAATTTCTCCTCTTTCCCACATTATTTTATACATATAAACTTCAGGAGTCAAATTACACATTCATTTGTTAAATGTGGTTGTTCAATTTATTGTTTTCCTCACTCTCTCAACTCTGATATGTCTAGGTGCGGATATCTCGAAGTATTTCAGTGAGTCCCTTGGAATTCGAGATAACGAGAGTCGACTGTATTTAAGGGAATTAATTTATTCGGTATACTTTCTGCTATTCTATACAAGGGAGTAAGTTTTTGCGACTTCCTGATTGCTTCTCTGCATATCAATTCACTCCTGAAAAGGGATCTGCTCTAAAAGGAAGATGTTTGCTCTCGGAAGAAAGAGTTATTGCTCCCAGCGAAGACTGACTCTTTCCTTTCCAGATAGAGCATCCTTTCAAAAACCTTGAACTTAATGCCGTTCATTGTTGGAATATTTCCTTCCTTGCAGTATTTCCGCATGACACTTTCTTAATCACCAGCAACCATTTTGTTTCTGCCTGTGTTTGAAGGCGGAATCCGAAATAGGAACACTTAATGTAGTAAAGTGATAAAAGCCCAAACATTAGCCATATGCAGTTCATATCTAACAGTGTCTTGCTATTTCTGATCTAAACGCTAGACAGTATAAATCCATTTAGATATATATCCCCCAGTTTATTGTCTTGGGAAACAATTAACCCTATCCCCAGTAAATTCAATCCAAGGTCTTTAATTTCCTTTTCCCGGATATGACGCTAAGACAATTGATCCAGCACAAGCGAAAATGGTAGCCTATTTATCACGTAGGCGACCAGCATAAGCTCAGGCGAGCCTGCGCATAAGCGCAGTCTCGCCAGAGCCATTGCTCTTCGCAAAAATGTAGTAGAGACCTTGATGAAGCTTCAGGCAAAAACAGATGTCTGTAGCCCAAATAGAGGACTGCGCATGTGACGTCGAAGAGGCACAAACTGTAATACCATAGGTTGTTTTCTTGTGTACTGGCGCATTTGCTGACCTTCTCGTCAATGAAGAGTCGGTCTGTAACAGAAGAGAGAGCAATGAGTTTATTGGGTGTCTAGTAATAAGTCGATTGGTCATTCAAAATGTCGTTTAGGTCTCAAACAATAGAGAATAATTGATGCGACGTAGAATACTTAGGCTATTAGGTGTCTGAGATAGAGACTAGAGAGACAATCATTATACACCGACAATAATTTTTATAGTTGGTAAATAGTATAAGGGTGGGGGATGGTTTGGGGGTTATTACACCTGTGGATTTTCTACAGGGGAGACAATTTTGTGATTTCGTTTTTGCTATTAAGTGCACGAAACCCCTATCGAAAAGGGATTAGACGTTGCTTCCCTGGGGAGCTAAGTCTTTCGTTTTAGAATGACTTTTTTTCAGAAGGGAAGAAAAACAATTTTGATAGATTTACCTACCCTAAAAGTGTATCCAATTGTCTTACAAAACGAACGAAAGAAAACGGAATATGGGGTACACTATGACATGTCCACCCACCGAAAACTAAGATAGTATTGCATATCGACGCAGACCGATCCGAGTCTTCGTTGTCTGCCTGAAGAAAACTGTGATCCTTGTCTATGAACAGAGCTCCCAGAGTAAATTGATCTGTAACGACAGCCCAATGTGCGCGGAATGGTCAGTCCATTCGCTGGGGGTACATTGCCTTGCGCTGATGCTTAAATTAGCATCGTGATCTCTTCTATTTTCTAAATTATTAAAGTAAACAATCAGTCAATCAATTAATGAACCAAACTAGCATTTGACTTAAATATGTATCGGACTGTTATGGGCCCGAAAGGAATCTTGTCTGGCCGATAACAGTTATATATAGATTTAAGTAGAATGCTTGTCAAGAATCAATCAATTAATCAATCAATCAGTCAATAAATAAATAAATAAATAAATAAATCAATCAATCATTTTACCATCTTTTTAGGCTGAATTAACGTTTGGAGATTTATGGTTTTTACATCGTTTGGATCTTACAAGAGAGAAACGATTTGGAAGCTTTTTAGCATAAATTTATTAAACTAATAATCATAAAGTAACAAATACAAGCACAAAACTACGAAAACAAAATATTTGTCAAAGCTCGGAAAATTAAAAACCTGTAATAAATGTATAAGCTAACACATACAAGTGTCAAATCCTGTTATTAGTTTGATGAGAGCAATTTCAGAGCCAGTAATAAAACATCCGCAAGTCTTATCCTACACGTATCATGCTGATTAATCTCATTTTTTTTAAATTCAACGGTTTAATTCATGTTCTTTCTGCACCAGCCGTTATGTTTTTATTATTATTATTATTATTATTATTTTCTATGCCCTATATTTTCGGTATTCTATCGGCAAATAAAAACCGATCGAGGTTAAGTGAATACGGACACAAGTGTGACGATTGACATTTTACTAGTTTGTTCGCTACAAGGGTAAAACTATTTTTACAATGTCCACGTTATTTAACAAACAGTTTAAAACGAATCATGATAATTATAACTTATTTTTCAAGATTTCTGAACGTAGTAACATAGGAAATGATCTAAATGTAGTCGTGCAGTCATCTGTAATTCCCGCAACACTTTAACGTAGAGGGCAATGTCACGTAATCTATGTCGCTCAAATATTTTTTTTTCAAAATATATTTCTTTTGTTTCAGATAATATTAATCCGTAACAAAAAGAAATCTGCTTAAAGCATCGTCATGCCTTCTTTAAAGGTCATGTCTCTTTCTCCCAAATACCGTCGGCAACCATTTTCAAATACCTTCGGATAAACATCTACTTTACGCGTCTGAGCAACTCATTTGTCCCTGTAATCAGAGAAAATTAAAAACGAATGTGTTTTCCAGCATTACCGCAACTTATTTATCTTCTTATTTTTTTCCTGCTGGTGAACTAATGATATGCCACAGATTTCGCTGTACGATGTTATTACATTAGTTATCAGTTCCAGAGATTCTGTCATCGAGACAACTTATGCCTTAAAATGGCCTGCGACATTTTGTCGCCCTTCATCTTGTTTTATTTCAAATCCGTTCTGACATTTTGTGGTCTGATAGTGCTTACATCTTATATAATGACGTGATCTGTCTCGTATGCATTTTAACCCTTTAACTCCTGATTTTCAGATATGGGCTCTTCCATTTTTAGAGTCGGACATAGCCACTCTTGTAGCCTAGCATGTCAGTCAAAAATTAAAAACAGAATGGCAAACAATGTAGATCCTGATGTGACGGCTCGTTCGAGCCGTCTCATCTGGATCTACATTGTTTGCACAGGTATCTTTTTGGCCGGCCCGGCTGAAAGGCTTTGTACTCTGTACGCTAAATTATCGGTTGAAAATTCTCAGAAAATAACGCTTGACATTTCAGTAGAATTGTCTCTTAATTTGAATGAATTTTCGATGAGCATGAGGTAAGAGAATATTTTAAAATTGTAATTCCTTTTATTTATAGCAGGTAAAAGTTCAAGCTTTCAATATCGTAACTTTTCTAGGGTTCTTATATAATGTTAGATTCCGTACATCCCTTTTTAAAGGGCTGATATTGTTTTCTGAATTAGATGTTTAACACAGCCGTAAAAGAAATGCTTCAATTACTCAGAATTAACGTAATATTTCACCACTTTAGAAAGTAAAAAGGGAGAATTGGGCGAAAACTCCAAATGAATTATCCTAAAATTTTAAGTCTTACCAAGTTTACTGACAAGTATTCTTTAATTATTTGTTTGGCGCATCACTCATAAATCATACCTGTATCTGCTGAACCCGAATATGCCCTGCCTTTGTAAACAATGTAGAACCAGATCAATTTGTCATTAAGTATGTGAATTTGTATCAACAACCTGGATCAAGTAATCTGAAAATTAGAAGTGGTTGTGGTAACTTAATTATTCAGCATGACAAGGGCTAATACACTTGAACCATGTCACGGGAAAATGTGTCTTTGGGACGCATGCGAACAATGAACGCCCAGGTCTCATAAAGGCATTTGCTATATTTCCTATATGGGCCGCGTCAAGCGAAAACGTGCGTTCAAACATGCGCTAAATGCAAATATTCAGATTCATCGCAGGGGTGCCTAAAGTCTCATCCGGACATTTCCTCTCAGTTGATACATTCTAGAGTGTCCATTTATTCTGTTAGCGGACAGCTAAGTCCCTGATCATACTGTGCAGACGCATAGGCTGGTTTGGACCTTCGCTGTCCGCATATACCCGAAGCCACCTTTTCTCATAGTGCACCAATATATCAGTATATTCTATAGAATTATCTGATTCTGTAAGCGGACAGAGAAGACTGATCAGACCGTGCGAATGTGATTGTTTATAAGACACCATAGTTAGGAAACCTAAATTTCCTGACAGAAACTATTTCTCGAACATGTACTTTTCCCGGTGATATTCTGTTTTTCTAAATGAAACAACTACTTAATTGTTTAAAATCAACCATTCATCGATATTATATAACTTTTTTGTCATGCTCATCTCAGCTGAGCAAGAAATTTGTCCTGCTTATAAATCTCAGGGCCCAGTTGTTCAAAGCGTCGTTAGCTTAACGAGCTCGTTAAGGGTCATTTCGTTAACTGATTTAGCGGATTCTATATACAGTTTTCTGATATTTTTTGCTGAAAAAATGCGAGTAGCTTTTGCACTTTTGCACTGCAAAAGCTACTCACATTTTTTCAGCAAAACATTTCAGCATATTTGCATATCACTCGATGTAAATTTTAACGAATCGTTATCTAACGATGTCGTTAGCTTTGAACAACTGGGCCCTGATTGCTTACAATTGCAAAGTCTTTCCTGCTTAACATAGCTGGGCATGAAAAATAAATATGAAAAAGCAAACTATTTTTTGCCATTTCATATTTATAAGCATCTTAAACATTAACTCATCAGGGTCTACATACATGTATAACAAAGACTGTGCGGATCTGGATATAAGCTCGGATGTAAAATTTTGTGTGACGTAGATTATTAAAGGTGTGTAGGCTTGCAGGGAGTACATAGACAGACTTGTTAGCAGTGTATTTATGATCTGAGTGTTTCATACATACTATTTGTATATCTCTTAGAATTTTCATTAACGAACGACGTATGCATTGATCAGACAGCGCAATCGCGCACTCCGTTTTGGGCTTTCGTCGTTCTCATATGTCAATAGACCCTTTTCGCCTTTCAAGGCCCTGTCATTGTAAGCAGACAATGATATTAATTCAAGTGGCTGCAATATTACCCTGGTGTCGTCATATGAGTTACTTATCAACATGGGGTAGTAGTGCATACGTCATATTACAACTATTATATCCCAAAAGCCTGCAATAAACGTCTGAAATAAAGCTAACATGAATAGCATACAGTTTGTCTGCTATTATTTTTACTGATTGGAACTGACGCACTACAGACTGCTATAGGAAGTACCGTAAATTATCATTGTAAGTCTTAGAACTAAGAATGTTTTATATCCCTGCCACATAAGGGCGCCCTACTGCTTCTCAATAACAATAATATGGGGCAAGACTGAAGCAGGCAAACGAGCAAATATGCTGTCTCTCTCTCTCTCTCTCTCTCTCTCTCTCTGAGCAACGGATATGATTTCTGGGAAAAAAGTACAGACATAATAAATCTTTGTCAGCAGATGTTTCATAGAAAGCGCTGAGACAAGTTTTAGGGGACTGGATATCTTTGGTAGATTTTCATCATCCTTTTTACAATGGAGACATTATTGTGAATTTCTAATTGCTTTCCTGCACACCTAGCCCCTTCTAATAAGGCTTCCATTCTGCAAGGAAAGAGTTTCTCCTTCCTGTTCACCAAACCCATGCAAATAAGGGGTCTATCTAAAAGAAGAAGAAATGGTTTCTTTGATCGATTCTAAAAGGAAATAATGTGCTCCCAAGGGGAGCAAATTCTATCTTTTTAGAGAGTAGCCGACTTTCAGAAGGGAGACAGTTATCTTCACTGATGGTGTATTTGCCTCCCATAAGCGCAGCGAATACTTATTCTAGTGTTAAAGATAATTCATTTGGAATTTTCACCAAACGAATCTATACTAATTCTTTCAACCCGACAGACAAAAACAGATACCTGTGCAAATAGTGTACTCGTAGTTCCGGATGAGACTGCTCATCATGAGCCATCTCATCAGGATCCACACAGTTTGCCATTCCGTTTTGGATTTTAGACCGAAACCCCTATTTGCATGAGTAGACGTGTCCAAAGTCAATGATGGAAGAGTCCATTTAAGAATTTTAAGGATGAAAGGGTTGGCCAAATCACGGTTACCCATTTGCTTACTTCTTTAATTGCACGCCGCTGAGTCGGGGTTAAGACTTTGTGACAGCCGGGCTTAAAACCTGTTCGTTTACATGGTCCAGGCCGAAACTTTTTATGTCCAGTTTTCTGTTGCTCCAGTATTCCTGTGGTGTTGTTTGACACTCCACGGATCTTTAAGTGTTTGAACATTTGTTCTCATCTTTGCTTCATTATATGCTTTTTTTGTGGTTTATTTAATGCCCGTGATGGTTCATGGGTGAGTTTAGAGAGCTCGACGCGGACCGAACAAGATCATTACCACTATGGAAACTGAGGACGAGGCTTGGAATCCCGTAAAGCTAGCCTAGCCCCCCCCCAACCCCCCCCCCGCCCCCCACACGCACACACACACTTCACACCTTCTCCCCTAGTAGTTTATTTCTGTAGTACTTTTTATCAAATGTTCTGTGGTGTTTCACTTACAAACGTTTTTATTTTCTTTTAACAATTATGATATTCAGTTAAATCTGGGTAACAGAGAGTTGCTGCTGTTTTGGGAAAGGGTTGCCAACTCTGCTTGAAACCTGTTTTTAGGGATAGGAATGTTTAATTGCACTGGCTGTTATGTCATTTGATGTTGAGAACTTGATGTGGAGCTGATTGTATCAGTTCCTGTGTTCACTTTTTCGCTTTACTTAAAGCGAAGAATAATGGAGCTATGTCTAGGCAGACAAATGACCACAACCAGCGTCATGATTGATAACTCAGAGTCTTCTGATCACGTCTTAATCAAGCACAAGGTTATTCTACAAAAAGAGAACAGTTTAGTGAAAGCGTGAATCCTATCATACCGAACTTACTCAAACAAAATCTAGCGCTTTAAATCGCGGGTTTTGCGTTCTTAAATACATACGAGAGTAGTATAGGGCGGCCGCCCAATACTACTTACGAGTATATGGAATTTCTAATCATGGCAAAATGAAAATGCTAGTCATGTTTTCCCTGCCCCTCGGCCATAAGCACAAGCAAGTTCTATGACTATTACCTTACAACTAACCACCATAAACGAGTGATGCGAAAAATTAACTGAAAAAGAACTGGGCCCAGTTGTTCAAAACTAACGACGTCGTTAGTTAACGATTCGTTAAAATTTAGATCGAGTGATACGCAAATATGCCGAAATTTTTCGCTGCAAAAGCTACTCACATTTTTTCAGCAAAAAATATCAGCATATTGTATAGTGAATCTGCTAAAACAGTTAACGAAATGACCCTTAACGAGCTCGTTAAGCTAACGACACTTTGAACAACTGGTCCCAGATTATTTATTTATACTAAGTATTTTGGCATCTGAGCTCCTTGCCATAGTAGTCCGAAAAGCTAATGAAGACTAAACATGTACAGTCAGCTCTCGTTATCTCGAATTCCAAGGGATTCTCTGAAATACTTCGAGATATCCGTACCTTGACATATCAGATTTGCAGAATTTAGGGAAAAACGAATAGAACAACTCCATTTAACTAATATATATGTAATTTGACTCCTGAAGTTAGAGATATATTGAAAATATTGTGGAAAAGAGGAGAAATTGCTCTTTAGGAGCAATTTCTCCTCTTTTCCACAATATTTTGTTAACTGTTGTTAGATGTTCATGTTTAAGCAAGGACCAGATTATAGCTTCGAGATAAGAGGTTATTCGAGATAAACGAGGTCGAGATAACGAGAGTCAACTGTAAATATTTAGGAAGTACCGCATTCACGGAACACAGCCCTTCCAAGGCACTGAACTCTCAAACAATCTGGCAGCACAAAGCAGTAAGTCAACGAAAAAGACGAACAAATGAAGAAGAGTAGCTGCAACAGAAATAACCATCAACAGGTATACTGTTTGGGGACTTAAAGCTGAACTTACGAATGTATGAGCGCTCATGTCTCGCTGATACAAATAAAATATAATAGAATATATCCAGGAAGAGCCACAACTACAATACATAGCCTAACAATGACACCAAGGGCTAACTAACTCGCACGCACACGCACCCCTTAAACCCCACTTTAATATAGTCAAACTGGGGTTTACAGGGGTATACATTATTTTTTTTATTTTGTTAAAAAACACAGATTGTGGGTACTTGTTAGAACCGCCTCGTCGAGGTGATTCTTCCGAGTTCCCACAATCTATGTTTGAGCAGAAATATAGAACATATCAGAATTTTTATCTGAAAATTTCAGTTTTTGATGGTGAAATTTTTAATATATTTAAGTAGGCGTGTTTTCGTAATGCAACAACAACAACAACAACAACAACAATACAATATACTGACAGACAGAACACACGCCATAAATCAAAGAAAACCAAAGCAACCCGCTTCCTCTTCCCCAATGAGGTGAACACGATGAGAGAGAGGAATCATAAAACACAGTAAGATATCAACAAACAGAATAAAACATGAAAAAAAGCCGTGCAACCAGCAACCACAAGTCTGCATAAAGAACAAGCAAGATTAGAAGGACCACCTTTTAAAGTCGCATCTCAATAGCTCGAACACCGATAGCTCATTTACCATGGCTAATTCGAACTCGTTTTTGAGTCCCTGCGAAATCCTTCTGACAGCTCAAGAAAGCACATTTTTTGGAGCTTTTCTTATTTAATCATGAATCATCAGGCGATTCTAATGAGTACACACAACATACCTCAATTGTATGGAAACTTGAAAGGACTTTCCTAAATTATTGCCATTTGCTTCCTGACTTGGCACCATGATTATCTCTCAGTGGCTCGAACTACCCCTGTCTCGAACAATTTTTCATGGTTCAAAAGATGTTCGAGCCATTGAAGTTAGACTGTAACGTGCCAATAGTACAAACTACCGTGTGTGTGCTGAAGGGGAGTACCTACATCGAATTTACTGGTACCAAATCTTCAGCCTTGGTTCAATTATTGTAAAAAAATACATAATATTTCACCTCGCATTGAGGCTCCCTTCTATAATCAGTGAAACATCACAGAAAAAAGAAAAGAAAAGTGTAGATCAGATTAGATAACTCTGATGAAACAAAAATGAGGACTCTTAGCAATGACCTCATACACGGGCCACCAGAGGACATGAACAATGCCTTTACAGTTCCTGCCACATACAATTGTTCATGATTGGTCCAAATCGGTTCCTTTGTTGCAAAATAGGTTTGTTCGTGCATCGATGATTTGATATGTGACATTTGATTTGTCATTGTTTTTCCTTCATCACTCCTTCTTTTGGCTGTCGGGAAGGCTGTTATTCGTGAGTGTGACACTGGCATTTCCTAGATATATTCACAAAAGTTCACTGTCGATATGTCTAACATACACATCGGTCAGACGCCTTTCGCACTGTATCAGGCATGTCTGTTTGAATATGTACAGTTGACTCTTGTTATCTCGACCTCGCTTATCTCAAATAACCGCTTATCTCGAAGCGATAATCTGGTCCCTGCTTAAACATGAAAATCTAACAACAGGTAACAAAATATTGTTAAAAAGAGGAGCAATTTCGCCTCTTTTCTACAATATTTTAAATATATCTCTAACTTCAGGAGTCAAATTACATATACATTTGTTAAATGTGGCTGTTCGATACGTTTTTTTTCCTAAATTCTGCAAATCTGATATGTCGAGGTACGGCTATCTCGAAGTATTTCAGAGATTCCCTTTGAATTCGAGATAACGAGAGCCGACTGTAGTATAAAGGTCAGGTCAGGAGCCACTAAAAACCAAACCACGTCTGCGAATAGGACAAAACATGGAGCAGCCCCGCTGCGAGAAAATAAAACAAAAAACAAAAAAAAAAAACAAAAAAAAAAAAAAAAAACTAACACAAGAACCACCGCTTTAACTCTTTGCATCTCTGCATGCTGGGTACTTTTGCATGTTTTTTTTTTTTTTTTTTTTTTTTTTTACTGTGGATTTGTGCTTTTTAAATAACTTAAAAGAAATTCTTTCAGGAATATCATCAGATTGTCAAACAGCTTGGATCCAGATCAGGCCCGACAAAACGTCGCGCTTGATCTGGATCCAAACTGTTTGCAAAGGTTATCAGCAGACGACAAAAGTTGCCACCAGCGGGAAAGAGTTAAAACAGTCAGCAGTAAAAACTAGCATGTTTGTGGGTGTTGTGTGGTAAACGATATTAAATTCACCCTAGATTCAAATGTTGTTTGGACAATAATAATAATAATAATAATAATAAAACGCTCGAAATAAAAACACAAACCACACACAGAAAGAAACATAAAGCAACGTGGGCAAAACTAATGAAAGTCTAACTATTTCATACGTATACTAATCAAAAGCAGTTTCGTATCGCCAGACGTCTCTAACAGTCACAATATTTCTTCTTCAAGTTCAAACTTGTTAAGATCTCGTCTAGACATTTCAATTTTCTTATCGTTTTCTGTTCGCAAAGTGACACACAGCATCAAAGATGCAGATTTTAAACAGTTGTCTGAATTGAGAGTGAATTGAACTTCCAGTATGATTTGTTACGAAGAGAACACGTGCAGATATGTTCTGGAAAGAAAATTATTTCTCTTTATTTGACTACCGAATTTCCCTGAGTTTTTGGACACCTTAACTTCTCACCATGCATGTAATAAAGTATAGAAAAAGGTCTATTTTTCTACATGCTGATGTCTCTTAAACTGCTGGATGTGTGGCAAATACTGTAGCCCTGATCAGACGCCGCGTGATCTTGGTCTACACTGTTTGCTCAGGACTGTTTGTTCCAATATTTATGGTTATTACGGTACTTTTCGGGATCTGCATCAGAATGAATAGCGATGTTTCGATTGAGTAAAAGTAATTTAATGTCTCAGCATATTTTGTTTTTTCTCTCCATTCCAAGACTGCTTCTATGTTGCGGTTCTTCCCAGTTTGTATATTGGTTAATGCAGTTGTACCGTTGTGCCCTGTTGCTGTTTGTTCCTGTCTTTCTTCGTTCACGTCCTCTTGAAGTCTGTGTTTCGTGATTGTCGCTTTTCCTGAGTAGGACTTATATCTATCTATCTATCTATCTATCTATCTATCTATCTATCTATCTATCTATCTATCTATCTGTCTGACCAAGCTTTTAGTATAAGCTCATACTTGATTTTGGAAAATGGGCTGCACACGGAAGAGTCAAACGTTACATGGTCCGAGGTACACGTACTGATTCTGATACGGGTGAAATCCCAAAGAATTGCAAACATTTGTCCCTTCTTTAAGAAAGGGAATAGGGCTCTTGCTTGTAATTATCATCCCGTGTTCCAGACATGCATGCCATGTAAATTGCTTGAACATATAGTATGCTCAAATATCATGGCTCACTTGGATGAATATCAGCTCTTGTCCGACAGGCAACATGCATTTAGGAAAAGAAACAGTTGACAACTGTTATAAATGATTGGGTAAACATCTTGGGCGAAAGAGGACAGGTTGACACATTTATTCTGGACTTCGAAAAAGGTTTTGACACCCCTCCTCATGAACTTTTTAAAAGCAAATTATTTGGTTATGACATTGGCGGAAAGACACTCGGGTGGATAGATTTCTTTCTTTGCAACAGAAAACAACGAGTTGTTGTAAACGGTGGGCTGCAGTTGTGTCAGGTGTCCAAGAAGAGACCGTTCTTGGTCCATTATTGTTCTCTCTGTACATAAATGATATTTTCACTGACATAGACTCAGAAATAAGATTTTTCGCAGACGACTGTGTTTGTTATCGTAAAATTAAAGACATAGAGGATTCATTGAAACTTTAGATTAGGACTTAACCACATAGGGTCTAATATTACGTCAGAGATTGTTTGAGTTTATACAAGCCATAAGTAAAAGTGCGTTGAAATTAAATAAAGAAGACTACCACGGTATTACGGGATAAGTCAGAAAATTAAGCGTCTTTCTCTAAACACCCCCACCCCCACACCCACACACAAAAAAAAAAAAAAAAAAAAAAAACAATAAGAAAACTTGCGTTGTGGGTACTCGTTAGAGCTTCTCCGAAGCGATTCTACTGAGTACCAAAACTACGTTTTTCATGGAGAACGAACGCATTACGAAAACACGCCCATTCAAATACATAGAAAATTTCACCTCCAAAAATGAAAAAAAAAGTCAGATAAAAAACGCTGATAGTTTTCATATTTCTTCTCAAAACATAGATTGTGGGTACTTGTTAGAACCGTCTCGGTGAGGCGATTCTAACAGGTACCCACAATCTATGTTTTTGAGCAGAAATAAGAAAAATAATATTTACCCCTGTAGACTCCAGTTTTACTATATAAAAGTTGGGTTTAAGCGGGTCAAAATTATTAGGCATGTTTTTCCTGATGGAATTGTATTCTTCAGTTACATGTACTATAGTCAAATACCTTCCTTACCTGGCCTCTCATCGTCTGTGTAACGCAGGCAAAGTGTACTAAGTTTCAATAACTGCGGTATTATCAGTGAACGCGTTATAATTTCCCCTAATACTGCGAGAGGTGCCCCCACCCCCCCCCCACCCCCCCACCAAATAAAAATGTCCCCTTTTGTTTATATTTGATATTATGATGGAATTTTACTTATCTATTGGCTATAAAAGGCACAGTGGACGGTAAATAGGCTGGACGTAGCATTTTCAATGATGTCAATCAATTAATATCGGCGGTTGTAACGCCAACGGTGAAAAATCAAAGAATATATGTTTTCAGATGGATCATTTGACAGATGAAAGAATGGTTTCCAACTATATTTTTATGACCGTTTATTGCAGATGAATATAGACAGGTAGTGATTCTTAGTTTTTATACCCCGCCACACGATAGTTGCGGGTATTATGGTTTCACGTTGGATGTCCGTGTGTTTGCCTGTCCGTACGTCCGTCAGCGTACATCCGTCCGTTTCCGGATGATCACTCAAGTAAACATCAATGGGTGTTCACCAAACTTGGTACATGTATGTGCATTGATATTGTGGAGATCTGCTTTGGGATTGCTGATGGGTAAATTTCGTCAAATTTTGACGGAGTTATCTGCCGGAGACACACTCATGTTTTCGTTTCCGGACAATAACTTGTGTAAATATCAAGGTATTTTAACCAAACGTGGTACATGCATTGATATTAAGGAGATCTGGTTTGGGATTGCTAATGGACAAATTTCGTCAATGTTTGACAGAGTTATCTGCCCGCGACACGATAATAGCAGTGTATTATAGTTTAACGTTTTTTTTTTTGTTTTTTTTTTTTTTTGTTGTTGTTTTTGTTCTTTTTTAATGAAACCATGAGTTTGTTGATGTCTAATAACCGACGGAGACTAGTTATTCACCGTCACGATAATACAGGTGACAGAGTGTTTTCTTGGGTCCGAGCTCTGTCTGCCATATAACAAAACTTAAAAACAGGCTGATATAAGCCTTCACTCTGGCATATATCTCCAATGGACCACCATTTTGCTCATGGCACGGTACATTTCGCGTGTCTGTGAGTAGTGAAATGTGTTTGACATTTTGCCCCAAGATCTACAGCCGTCAGACATCATTTCAAGCCTATAGTACGAAACCGATTCCAAAATAAGATTATGTGGGTCGCGTCATGTAAAAAGATTTCTAGGGCCGAATGCGGACAGCGAATGCCCAGATCAACCTAGGATTATCTGGGCATTTGCTGTCAGTCTAAAATACTATTGAATACTGTAGAGTACAGTAACGTATCGCAGAGGTCCTGATCAGATTGCGCAGGTTTGCAATATGCTCTGGATTTTTTTTCTGGTCGCCTAATACTACCAAAGACACTTGTTAGCTTGGCGCGTCTATATTACGAAACAGCGTTCAGAATTAGATTATACAAGGGAGTTGTGGGAATATAGACTTTTGCAATTTTTGGACCACCAAATCAGAGACGGCAGAGACGATTATTCGCATCTGTACAGTCATATCAGGGTCTACATTACAATGTAAGCGCACACACTAGCTTGTACAATGGAGTGTGCTAATGGGGATTATATTTGGCTGCACTCGCGGACGGGAGATTTCAATCAAAGTCAATGCTGATCGCATTCAAGGAACAGTTGCTTTTCCCATCAAGGGCCCCTCATTTCTATTAGTTAAGACTGACAATGCTGTTTCACGGTTCTCCCCAGAGGCCATTACAGTTAACGACTAAATGTATGCTCAAATTGGAGAGCTTACGTACTCACTGGGAGTTTATGCGAATCGAAATATGAATTGCTGCTAATCGTCCAATCCAATTCTTCAGTTTCATTTACCGTAGTCACCAAAGTATTGTGACACCTTAATGCCTTATCGTACCTGCTCTAAACTTTGAACATGTCCAATTTGTTAACTATTTCTTTGTGTAAAACTGTTAGATGAATGGCAGACCGTCCAGGCCCTTATTAGATCCTGCATTATGCAACGTTTGATCTAGGTCTACATAGTTTGCCCAGACCTGTCTGTCCGAATACGTAGGATAAATACTGTGTGTTTTATTATTACATGTGAAGTTTAAACGTCGACTCTTTCTAAAATAGTAAAGCATCACGAAAACATACCTATATAAGTCTCACCTTTTAAACCCCACTTTTATATAGTAAAACTGGGGATTACAGGGTTATACATTTTTTCGTATTTCTGCTAAAAAATTAGAGTGTAGGTACTCGTTAGAACCGCCTCGAGGAGGCGGTTCTAACGAGTACCCACAATCTATGTTTTGAGCAGAAATCTGAAAAATATCAGAATTTTTATCTGAAAATATTCAGTTTTTGGTGGTGAAATTGTCAAAGTATTTGAATAGGCGTGTTTTCGTAATGTTTATTGATTGAACTGAAGCATTTATAATGTCGCTCCGCCACATACTCCCATTAGTATTGATTCTGGTGTTTCACTAACAAATTGGTCGTGATGCAAAACTGTGTTTGATATCCAACATAAATTGTGTGTCAAGGCAAAAGACTGTAATTACAGCTTAAGATTTACATCTTCAACAGTTTCCTAGAAATTAGTGAAATCGGCAATAAAAAGGTCCAATCTGTTTATAAAAGATTCGCAAATTGCTCGATAAAGCAAAATAATTAAATTGTGGGATTGAAATCATTGATATAATTCCCTAGTTTTCGTTTAGAAAAAAAAATCACGAGAAAAAATTCTATCCTGTCCTTTAATTGATCAGCGACCAAGCATAAAGGGTGTATTATAAACGCATTGAAGTAACATGCAACGTCATAACAGTATATGAATTGGGCATGACTTTTCATGTATTAACATTCGACGGCCCTGAGGACGGTGTTGATACCCCGAGTGTGAGAATGTAACATTTTATGAGAGACCCAGTGAATGTAAATACACAGTTAGTTATAATTCTACTTAAAACATTAGCAGAATTATAAGCCTCTCAAATATGAGTAAATTGTCTGGTCGCTATTACTACATTTTTCGACTAAAACACTTTATTAAAACGTACATAAATGATCAGGAAAAGGTCTAGTAAGAAATGTGTTGCACATTTTTTGCGCGAAACCACGTTCAACGTCTATTGACACAGAACTGCATTTTTAGGGCGGTTACTTGACTACAAGCCAACGTCATTCGAGGAAATAAACATTGTAAGCCATGTTGTTGATCACATAAAACGTAATAGAAATATTTTTCCGTTTACCCTGGTGAAGGAGGGACTCCCTCCAAAAATCTGAACATTATAAGAGCTAGTAATTATTTTATATCTGTTGTTATCCCTACAAGTGTCATTTGTATGACCAAAATTTGATTCCAAAAAATAACGTTTAGCCCGGAATGGCAGCTTCAAAATAACATGTAATAATTTAGCTCACATGAATGACTGTCCCTGCTGATACATGGATTTCGCTCTTTTCGAGGACGCTATTAAACCCACGACCTTGGCACACAAAGCATTATGATAACGGTACAATTCTTGGTTGAAGTTACAATATGGATTACAACATATTGTGTGTGTGTGTGTGTGTGTGTGTGTGTGTGTGTGTGTGTGTGTTATTATTATTCGCGAAGTCTGATCAAACCTTCGCTGAGCGCTGTTTTGGATAGTCAAAAGTGCAAAACTGCTTTATGCGGTCAGACTGAATGAATGCGCAGGGTGAGTTGCGTCTTCATTTTGGTCAAATGACAGAAAGCATGTTTTATTCATGTTGCGATTTATAGTATCATAAATCTATGATACAGAAGGCAGCTACTGTATGCACGGATGGACAACTCATCAAGCCAAGGGATACCAACAGTTTCACGTGGAATCGAGCACCTAAGGCTAAGTATTCGCTCAAACTCCAAATAATGTTTACCGCCCTCAAGATCACTATTGACGTTGAAGCTATGTAGTTTCAAAGTGCAGTGTAAGCGGGCACTATGAGACGTTTGTGGTTCATTTCTTAAGCCAAATGGTACAAAAGATTTGCATTCAAGATTAAATTCAAGTATTGTAGGGTGAAACAAAAAGGTCAGAGAATGTAATTGCTCTGTCTATTAACAGCGGGTTTGATAACTCAGCTTCCTTAGTTGACTACAAAAAATCATTATCACTTCCTGAATTCTTGACATACTGGAAAACAGTTCAAAGTGAAATTGCTGATTTCTGGCGATGACAAATATAGGTATATCGTATATATCCTTTATTTACATTAAAGTTATACTCCCCAGGTATTTAGTGCCCCTACCCTGGAGCTGTATACATGTGTAAAATAATAAAACAAATGTATCAATCTACACATAAAATAGATGTTGTTGTTTTCTAATTTGCACCATTTGGTTATAGTGACAAAAGGTTTCACTTGACTTAAAAATTATGTCTCTCAGGAGTTATCTGTCCCTGTCCTGGGGCTATATACATCTATGAAATTATGTAAATAATTGTATAATATCGCAGTTCAAAATAACTGCCTTAAATTTACATCAGTTGGTCACAGAAAAATAAAGGATCCGTTTACTTTAAAAGGACTGTCCCAGGTTTATAAACTGTATGGAATAGAACAAAAGTATATTGAGCTGCAATACATAAAGATTTTTTAAGCTAGCCCCAATTAGCCATAGTGACAAAATGTTCCTTTTGGCATCAGAAAATGATTGTGATTGTAATGTTTTCACTTTATTTCAACATTCAGGCTCAGTTGTTCTAAGCATCGTTAGCCTAACGAGCTCGTTGGCGGTCAAAATGTTAACTGTTCTAGTAAGTACAATGTCTAAGGTATTTGTGCTGAAAAACATGTGAGTAGCTTTTGCACGTGCAAAAGCTACTCACACGTTTTCAGCAAAATTATTAGCTTATATGCCATATTTAATGATCAAACTTTTCACGATACGTTAACTAACGATATCGTTAGTTTTGAACAACTGGGCCCAGGTTCTGGTTCTGGAGCACTGATGACGTATTTTGTATTATTTAGCTGAAATATTGCTTTACATGAACGACTTTACAGTTTCTGACCACCGTGATGATCCGTTCTAACCGCCAGCAAATTTTACATACCGCATTTCGATAATCTACCGACCATATAACTCCTTAAAACCGCCCCCAAAAATAGTTCCCTAATAAAGCCGATAATGCTAAGCTCTGCATTGAAACATATTAACATTGTACACTCTGATGCTTATAAACAGCAAATAAATAAACAAAGCCAAAGGAAACTTCATCTGTTTTGTAAAAATAAGATTCCATCATATTGGGTATTGAGTACACTGTCAGCGTACAAATATGAATACTCCAGCAAAAAAAAAAAAAAAAAACAACAAAAAAAAAAAAAAAAAAAAAAAAAAAAAACAAACAAAAAAAACAACAAAATCAACAACGCCAAATCCTCAGTGTTAAGCATAACAAGCAGAGACGATTTTAGCAATTTGCAATAGAGGGGGAGCTCTCCCAGCGATACTCAAAGTATCTCGTTGAGGGGATGGGGGTGGGGGCGTGTGGGCGGGGCAGTGTAAGAGGACTTAAATCCACAAGGGATGAGGCTATAACACACCTAACATTTAAATACTTTGCGTCTTCGTTTAGTTTTCCACTTATATGGAGGCTAGTAAAAGCTGAGTGAGAGGTAATGCTAAAATTGGCCAATTTGATCTATCCCTCTAGGTAATGTAGACGGGACGTTTCGTTGCAGCTCATTTCGTACAATTGCAACAGTTTGCCTAAGTTCTGCTTCAGGACATGCATACAACAACTTATTTTCTACGATTATAATCAAAATAATATAAGTAAGAATACGAATGACATTTCCTCCCTCGTATGTTCAGAACGAAGCGCAAAAGTACGAACTTGTCTTTACGCAAATGCTGCCAGCTGTTGTTTGCGTATGTTGTGTTTCCCTTGTATAGCCTTAGTAACCTGTAAGCAACGTTATGATTGACCGATCCATCCATCCACTGATATCATTGAATTTTAATCAGTAAATTTGATATCTTGCTTTCATGTCGGAGAAAATGAAAGAAAAAAAAAAAAGAAAAGATCTACATGTAAAATACCTTTCAGTGCTGAAAAAACGAAGAACACGCAGCACGTATTTGAGGTTACGGGAATCAGCATTTTTAATGGCGAGAGCATTCCCCCACCAAGTCCATTAAATCGGCCTTCCCTTGAATCATCTTTGAAATAGTGTAGCCCGAGCCGCGTTCCTACAAAACATAGAAAAAAAAAAACCGCAGAAAAGGGGGCTAAAGGTACTGTTTATGTGTGACTTGTTTTAATTTCTGTGTTAACCCCAATCAGTTCTAGAGTCCTATAGAATTTCAGGCAACCGCCCGATCAGCACGCTCAGCGCTTTGATTACTGTAAACATCTGAGAGTGTATAGCAGCAAATTAGTAATAAATAAAGCATTTCTTATTTAGTTGTTCTGTTTAAAAACCTCATAAATAATTTATGAAATGATTTTGTCTATTTTAACAACCAATGAAAAGGTACATAACCACGCGCAAGCACACTAGAGATGTTCCTCTGTTGAAAGCTTTAACATAATCTGTTGATTATAAATCAAGCAAACATCATTAAAACATTTTATTATTATTTTCAGAAAATAAGACTTGACATTATATTCAATTCAGGAGATAAGTTGACTTTAATGTTAAATCTTATTTCCAGTGAAAAATAAGAAAAAAAAAAAAAAAAAAAAAAAATTAAACCTCTACACCCCCCGCCCCCCACCCCCACCCCTGTATTTTTTTTTTTGTGTGTGTTTTTTTTTTTTTTTTTTTTTTTTTGAGGATTTATCCTATAGGGTACAAATGCTAAAATGTATATGAGGCTGAACGACTTTATGGTGTCTGTAAGTGTACAGTTGACTCTTGTTATCTCGACCTCGTTTATCTCGAATAACTGCTTATCTCGAAGCGATAATCTGGTCCCTGCTTAAACATGAAAATCTACATGTAACAACAGATAACAAAATATTGTGGAAAAGAGGAGAAATTGCTCATAAGGATCAATTTCTCCTCTTTTCTACAATATTTTCAATATATCTCTAACTTCAGGAGTCAAATTACATATGCATTTGTTAAATGTGGCTGTTCGATTCATTTTTCCCGAAATTCTGCAAATCTGATATGTCGAGGTATGGATATCTCGAAGTATTTCAGACTGTCCCTTGAAATTCGAGATAACGAGAGCCGACTATATATGGACTTGTAAAATGAACGACCCTATTAAAATATTAATCTCTGAGAACAGACGAAGAGGCGTAATTTCCTCATCAATGAGTTGATATTAATTTAGTGTTTTGTTCTTATTTGTTGGAGTTTTAGATTTCAAGTATATTGAATGGGTTTTGATCGCAGGATTATTCTATTGATACAAAGAAGTATCAGCACAAGAAAAGGATTCTTCTTACACGATGTTTGGAAAGCAAACATCCAGATCATCCTGCGCATTACGAAAACATGCCTATTAAAATATACTGAAAATTTTACCACCAAAAAAATGAAAATTTTTAGATAAAAAATTCTGATAATTTTCATATTTCTGCTCAAAACATAGATTGTGGATACTCATTAGAACCGCCTCGACGAGGCGGTTCTAATGAGCACCCACAATGTATGATTTTTAGCAGAAATAAGAAAAATAATGTATGCCCCTGTAAACCCCAGTTTTACAATGTACATATACTATATAAAAGTGGGATTTAAGGGGTCAAAATTATATAGGTATGTTTTCGTGATGGCATCTGCGAATTATGACAAGGGAAAGTTCTGTCGGTTGATATAGTAAGATCGAATGTCCTGATCATATTGTGCGCATGCGCAAGGTGATTAAAGAGAGCGATACACTTGGTACCACTTATCGCCATGTTGTCCAAGGGAGACAACTTTTTGACTTCCTATTTGATTTCCTACACACCAAGACCCTGCTGAAAAGGGATCTAAGGTATGAATTCGCTCCCAAAGGGGTCTTCTCTGAACAGAAAAAATTTGCTCGCAAGGGGAAAAATTCTTTTCTGTTAGAGTTTACCCCTTTTCAGTAGGCAGATAAAACACTTTGACAAAGTTTCCTCTCCTGAAAAATGTATCAGTTCTCCTTAAGCCTTCATTGTGTCATTGTGACAAGGACCTTTTCTTGTGTTGTGGAACAAATAGCTAGAGCCCCTCGAGGTTCAGTTTTCAAATAAAGACAAAGATTGATTTTCCAACATAACTGACATAAATTTTATGTTTATGGAATTTCGCAATATTGCAATATTGTAGAAGCCAGCAGGTGCATAAGACTGCGATGGAAAAAGGAAACTGTCATTATGAAAACACATCTATTTAAATATATAGAAAATTTCACTTCCAAAAACTGAAAATTTTTAGATAAAATAAAATTTACATTTATCATATTTCTGCTCAAAGAATAGATTGTGGGTACTTGTTAGAACCGCCTCGGAGAAAAAATAGGAAAAATAATGTATACCCCTGTAAACCCCAGTTTAACTATTTTAAAGTGGTGTTTAAGGGGGTCAAAATTATATAGGCATTTTTCGTGATGTTTACAATTGTTTCCACCAAAATATGAGTTATATGCAGTGTAGAACCTCTCTTTGTAACACACTCTGGCAATCGGCCTGTTTTTAGGAGTTGTCTAACGGCTTCCATGGTTTCTCCATTCTATTATATTTAGCGTTTTTAGGAACACACATGTACCAAGAAGAAGCAGAAGTAACCGTATTGCATGTACAGTTGACTCTCGTAATCTCGACCTCGCTTATCTCGAATAGCCGCTTATCTCGAAGCGATAATCTGGTCCCTATTAAACATGAACATCTAACAACAGGTAACAAAATATTGTGGAAAAGAGGAGAAATTGCTTAGCAATTTCTCCTCTTTTCCACAATGTTTTCAATATATCTCTAATTTCAGGAGTAAAATTACATATACATTTGTTAAATGTGGCTGTGCGATTCATTTTTTCCTAAATTCTGCAAATCTGATATGTCGAGGTACGGATATCTCGAAGTGTTACAGAGAACCCATTGGAATTTGAGCTAACGAGAGCCGACTGTATTTGTCTTACAGAAGCCAAACTTTACTTATTTGGAAGAGAATGGTAAAACTTCAGGTGTAGAAAATTTGATTCAGATCAGTTTCGGAATTGTTTTTCATAAGGGTGAATGTTTACATGTTTGCATGGCTTTATAAATATTGAAGTATACAGCCACTTTTCTTTCCATCTAAACTTGATGACATGCATTTACCTTACCACGCATTCCATTTAAATCATCACAGTCCAATAAACAGTAACGTAAACGAGTAGGCAGACACGAGCAACCCGAAACTAAAACATACCCCAATAGCGGGAATACAAAAGCCCTTTATTACTGTAGAATTATAATGCTTGTGGAATTGAAATATGTAGTTTTCTTCCGATATCAACTACACACTTTATTTTATAGTCACCCGGGATTTAATCACCACAAAACATGAAACGACTGATATTATAACATGAACCAGTTGTATTTGTACGTGTATCAGTAACTAGACAGTATCGCAGGTTGTAGAGAAAACAGACTAATGGTATATTCACCGTTGAGACAACACAGTCAAAATTGATCGTGCCCCGTGATTGTCCTTAGCAAAAATGGGATACGGTCGATTTATCTGTGAGTCTATGAAACAGGACCAGTGCTGTGCTATTTGTCATAAAAAAAAAAAAAAAAAAAAAAGATCTGATATTTGAGACGGGGCACAGTATTTCCTACAAGATTACATATGCGCTCAGCGAAGTCTTAGATCAGCTTATGCGTCCGTGCAGTCTGAACAGTCTTCGCAGGGCACTCTATGGTAGTCAATGTTAGAAGAGGCCGATTTCAGTCTTCGCTGAACCCACGTGCAATCTTAACGGAAGTATGCCCTGGCTCATTTTTTTTTCGTTTTTTTTCTTGTTTACTGCTAGTAAAGCAAAGCGATGTGTTACTATGCCATCTAGTAATGTTTGAAAAGTATGTCTGAAATATCATGTTGCTCAAACGTAAGGGGCATCACGAAAACATGCCTATATAATTTTGACCCCTCAAACCCCACTTTTATACAGTAAAACTGGGGTTTATAGGGGTATACATTATTTTTCTTATTTCTGCACAATACATAGATTGTGGGTACTCGTTAGAACCGCCTCGCCGAGGCGGTTCTAACGAGTACTCACAATCTATGTTTTGAGCAGAAATATGAAAAATATCAGAATTTTTTATCTGAAAATTTTTAATTTTTTGGTGGTAAAATTTTCAATATATTTGAATAGGCATGTTTTGGAAATGGGTAGGAATATACTCATGAAAGACAGCTCTGTCAGTAATAAGGCTGGTACAATTAATCGGGTAATCGATTAATTTATCGATGTATTCCACAAAAAACGATTATCGTTACAAATTTGCTAATAATCGATCATTTGATTTCACTGGTTATTTTTTTTACCGTATTTACCATTAGTATTCAGACACCTAAACTTCTTACCATTCTTTATCTAAAATTTAATCAAGTACAATTTACTACCCAATGTTGTGTCTAAAAATAGCAGGATGAGTGGCAAACAGTGTAGACTCTGATGAGACGCCGCGTTTTGCGGCGTCTCATCTGGGTCTACACTGTTTGCTCTGGCCTGTCTGGCCAAATATGTCGGTAAAATATAACATACGGTAAGTGTCATGCTCAGACAGACAGGTAAAATTATGACCAAAATTTCACTGATTACTAATCGATTATCGATCACAATGGCAGAAATGATAATCGATTATCTTTTCAGCTCTTATTAGCTAGCTTTAGCGAATGTTGTTGTTGTTTCTGTTCCGAAAATATATAAGAAATGTAACTGATGTGCAAAAAAATAAACAGAAAGTCACAAAATATGCACCCAACTTCGTAACAAGGGATGATAATCTGCAAGTGTGAAACGTCCCCATACATTTTGAGACAATCAGTTGCTTTTCATTATTCAGAATTTATGTTATCTGCAGAGAAGATGCCAGTGTTCAGTTCCCTTGGCAACATTTCATTATATTCTGTTTGACGAATTATTTATTGGATGCTTATGCCCAAAGAATAAATATAACTGCCATATTTATGGGAAAAGAATAATTATCGGAAACTGTCATATCTGTGAGGAGAGAATAATTACCGGAACTAGATAAATGAGCCGGGATACAGCATTTCCTACAAGCTTGCAATGTGCCGAACGGAGACAGATCAGCCTGTGCATCCGAGCTGTCTGATGAGATGCTTTGCACGACACTCTGTGAGTAGCTAAGGATCCAAAGCATCTTAAGGCAGACAGTGAAGACTCTGATCAGACTGCGCGGATGCGCAGGCTGATCTGAGTCTTCCCTGGGCGCTCATGCAATTTTGCAGGAAATGATGTGGCTCAGCTCAAGTATACTACGATCTCCTGCTGGGTATTTGAGTCCTCACGACAACCGTTTCCCCGAAGATAACAGAGAGCGGATAATAACATTAGATAATACAATTTACGTTGATTAACTCTTTGCTCCAGATAAGAGTGTTTCCTTTAAATGTGTGTGTGTGTGTGTGTGTGTGTGTGTGTGTGTGTGTGTGTGTGTTATTTCTTCACGCAAACATATGTGGTACATGTAGGTACACATCAAAAGCGCTTCGGTGAGTCGCTTCTAATGAGTACCCGCAGCATTTTACTGTAAGAGAGAATAATATCAATACTTTTTAGATTAAAAAAGTAGTACCAAATTAGGAGCTATGATACCACTGCGACAGCTCTCAGAAAGCCGGTTTTTATGTATTCTTCCTTACCCCTCTTTCTTTCCAACTGCTTCTAATGCTTACTTTGCTCATGTAAATGATTAAAAAGTTTGGTAATTACTTTTTTTAGCTACAAAGGGAATCTGATTTTGGAGTACATATTTCCACAGGCTTTATGTTTTGTTTTTTTTCTAATGCTGTCCCCTAAAGGTTTGTTTTATCCAAAGACTAATGCAGGTTGTTAAATATCGTCTAGCAGATTTTGCTTGAAAATTAAATCCAGTAACATCACGAAAACACGCCTGTATAATTTTGACCCCCTTAAACCCCACTTTTATACAATAAAACTGGGGTATACAGAGGTATACATTATTTTTCTTATATCAGCTCAAACATAGATTGTGGATACTCGTTAGAACCGCCTCATCGAGGCGATTCTAACGAGTACCCACAATCTATGTTTTGGGGAGAACTATGAAAAGTATCAGAGTTTTTTTATCTGAAGATTTTCATTTTTTGATGGTAATTTTTTCAGTATTTTTGAATAGGCATGTTTTCGTAATGGATCACAGTCTTGTCAACTCACCAGATAAACGCTTTCTTGTACGAAATGACAATATGAGACAACATTTCGCCATAAACAGTGCCACCAAATTACTAGATATAACAATTGAAGAAGGACTGCCACAGAAAAATCGCAAGGGAACCGCTGGTGGTAGGGGTTGGGAACTAAATCCTGGTTCCAGCAATAGCCAATTAAAGCCATTAATCCTGTACAGTTCAACCTGCATATGATTATTTGATCCGTGTAGTGGTGGCGTGGATCAGAAACAGATAAAACGTACAGCTAAACTTCTTAACTATATGATGAAACAGATATGGATGATCATCTACAAACCGAAAATCAACACACAAAACAAACAAAACAAAAAAGAAAACAACAAAATAACAACCACCCCCCCCCCCACCCAAAAAAAAAAACAAAAAAAAAAACAAAAAAAAAAAAAAAAAAAAAAAAAAAAAAAAAAAAACCAAAAACCCCCACAAAAAAAAAAAAAAAAAAAAAAAAAAAAAAAAAAAAAAACACAAAGAACAGAAACTAGAATTATTGTCCACCTGGCCACAGACGAGTAACGTCAGGCACAATAGTTTCTGAACAGTTTTAGGATTTCGTGCAATTCACAAAAGACAAGAGTTTAAAGAAAAACTACCAATTAACCCAATTATTGCAGAATTAGTGAGTGAATATCTTCAAAACCCAGAAATTATGATTCAGAATGTGTTAGATTCAAATGCATTATGAAATATTGGCGCCGTACATGCTGACATTCTGGACCGTCGGGAATTGCATGCGAGAGAATATATTTACAATTTTCACCAGAAAAGAACCGCCAAATTAAAGCAGATATCACAGAACTAGTTTTATGCATAAAACCTTCCCGAACTTTGTAAATGTCACCAGCAGAACTTAAGTCATATAAAAGTCATAGAATCTACACCTTTGTGATGGTACCTCGACAAGTAATCGAGGGCACTCTACATTGAACAGAACAGAACAGAACAGAACAGATGGCAGCGTTTATTGTAAGACTGGCACAGTTAATCGGATAATCGATTAATTAATCGATAAGGTCCCACAAAAATGATATTCATTACAGATTTGCTAATAATCGATCAATTGGTTTCGGTGTCTGTTACTTTACCGTATTTACCCTTAGTATTCAGACACATCAACTCCTTGCCATATTTTATTTAAATTCTAAACAAGTACAATTTACATACAATCTTGTGTCTAAAAATAGCTGGATGAGTGGCAAACAGTGTAGACCAAGATGAGACGCCGCATGTTGCGGCGTCTCATCTCGGTCTGCACTGTTTGCTCAGGCCTGTCTGACCAAATATAAACAGTAAAGAATAACATAGGGTAAGAGTCATATTAAGACAGACAGGTTGAACATAGACCAAATTTTCAGTGCTTACTAATCGATTATCGATCACAATGACATGACTGATAATCGATTATCTTTTAAACTCTGATTATCTATCTATCTATCTATCTATCTATCTATCTATCTATCTATCTGAAAAGTTACCAGTTTAATAAATATTATCTATCTATCTATCTATCTATCTATCTATCTATCTATCTATCTATCTATCTATATATATATCTATCTATCTATCTATCTATCTATCTAGACACTAGCAATTCTGCTCCCCCGAGTTACATCCACCTATAATTTGGGTCACTGCAAAGAATTGCAATAATATTTTAGAATGTGTCCTAATTCGTACCCCACAGTTATTATATATATGAAATTACGGTAACCGTCCCAACTGCTACTTTGTATTTCAATTTCCTCTGATGTCATGTTAAACTTGACTTTGAGAGAATAAAAGTACTTTGACTTGACTTGGCTTGATTAGCCAACCTTACTTTATTGTCATTCAGTGCTTCAAATAAGATCCATAGTTTATGTGTTCGCGAAAAAATAAGAAGTATATGGGCCACAACGTACCATTCGACATGTGTGCCCAACGAAGACTCAAATCAGCCAGCACATCCGTGCAGTCTAATCATCGTTGTTCACATGAAGATATTTTGCATCTTTGGATATCCACAAAGCGTCCACTGACGATTCTGATCAGACTGCGCCAATGTGCAGGCCGATCTGAATCAGTTGAGCGCACTTGTAAGAAGGTACATGTATGTGTTTTTGACCCTGGGACTCATAGTTTTTCTTATCTCAGTAGATACATGTATATGCATCACAGCATTTGTTTAAACAAACATTAGTTATCTGATGGTAAGACCATTACGAAAACATGCCTATTCAATTATACTGAAAATTTTACCACAAAAAAAACCTGAAAATTTTCAGATAAAAAGTTCTGATATTTTTCATGTTTCTCCTCAAAACAGAGATTGTGGGTACTCGTTAGAACCGCCTCAAAGAGGCGGTTCTAACGAGTACCGACAATCTATGTTTTGAGCAGAAAACAGAAAAATAATGTATACCCCTGTAAACCCCAGTTTTACTATATAAAAGTGGGGTTTAAGGGGGTCAAAATTATATAGGCGTGTTTTCGTGATGATGTATTCTCAGACTGAATTTCTTTTAGGATTAGTGAAGTTGTTTTAAGAGATCTGTATGTTTGGCACTTGACTTCTGTATGGCATGCCAAGAGGTTGTAGAGTGCGTTAAGAAAATGTTACATAAATATTGAAGATCGTTAAGAAAACAAAGTGGTTCCGTTCTTCCCTAAGTCTGAAGATGAAGCTTATTAATTGGTCTTATTTGGCGACGAATGTGGACCGGCGACTGAGAAAATGGACCTTAGAACATATGCGAACAGTAAAGATCCAGACCAGACTGCGATCCGCGCAGTCTGGTCAGGATCTTTGCTGTTCGTCTACATAATACAGGGACCTTGTTGAGATAAAGGACTAACAGCAAAGACCTTGACCCAGCAGTGGCTATGCAAAATGATCTGGGGCATCGTCATTCCTTTATGCCCTGAGAGCCTTTTTGTCAGCTGACGGCCCATACAAGAATAAGATTCTGGCTCTGCGTGATTGATTGTAAACCATTACTCCTGAGTGTAAGGCACTTAGGAAATAAGAACCGAACAGGACACAGAAAACTTCCAAATTCCTCACGAAAACACCCCAATCCTAGACCAGAATGAACAGTGTTAATAACCTGCTCAGCTAAGAGAAAAATATACCCTAGATGACACTGGCAACAAGTGAATACCCGGATGCGATTGCTCGGATGACGCACAGTCTGATTTTGGAAGTCACTGTTTGCATGACGCTTTATAAATGATTTACGAAGAAGCGGATTGTATAAGGTAACACGATCAAGTGTCTAGTGATCTATAACACAAGCTTACTGCTATAAAGCATTAGGTTTACGAAATTACTGGTAAAGTGGTACTATCTCTGTACCTGACTGTTTTTGGCGTTCACATTTTCAGACCGCACAGTCAAGCACTTCATTACCAGCTGCAAGGAAAAACCAAGTATTTGTATATCAAATTATATTACATTTTACATCTATAACATAAATATGCTGGTTTGTATACTGTGACGGCAAGGCTTTACACTGGAAGGCAAAGATACATGTTCCATTTCGAAATTAGACAATAAAATTTACTGTGCATTGCATAAATTATTTCATTTATCATCACAAATATGATCTGACCTTTGCGGTATGAATTTGGACAGAAGGTAATATTTTCTAGTCTGTTCATTGTTAGCAAAACTATTGTTGTGTTTCGTCAAACCAGGAACGCAAGCTCAGCTTAACATCACTAAAACATGCCTGTATATTCTTGACCCCCTTAAACCCCACTTCTATATAGTAAAACTAGGGTTAACAGGGGTATACTTTATTTTTATTACTTCTGCTCAAAAACATAAATGAGGCGGTTCTAACGAGTACCTACAATCTATGTTTTGAACAGAAATATTAAAAAAATATCAGAGTTTTTTTAACTGAAAATTTTCACTTTTTAGTGATAGAATTTTCAGTATATTTGAATAGGCGTGTTTTCGTAATGAATCTTAAAGAATTTTGCCACATCGATGCAACATTGTCGTTAAACGCGTCCTATATTTAGTTCAAGAAACTGGTAATAAAGTACACGTAAATCGCGTTGTTGTTTTATCCTGTTTAGAGTATTCCAAGTGGCATATAAGAATGTTGCCCATTTGTTTGTCCAAAGTCGCAGCATCCACATTCAGGTTGTTAGCTATGTACATGTATATAAAAACCGGCTTTTATAAGTTCCGCTATTGTTCGTTGCTTAACAGTGCGAACACAGATAAAATAATAATAATAATAATAATAATAATTTGTATCATTATAATAAGTAGAAGTAGTATGAGCAGTAGTAGTATAATTAGTAGTAATATTAGGCTAAAATGGTAATATTTAGTTTCTATCTGAAATGGACATACATATAAAAAAAATATATATATATTTTAAAGGCACAGTCCAAATCCACAAAAAGTTATCTTATCTGATGGGTAATAACCCCTTAATTGTAATGTCATTTCATATTATAGCCAGCAAATATTACAGATAATGATCAAGATATATTCACCATTACGAAAACACGCCTATTCAAATATGTTGAAAATTTTACAACCCGAAAAGGAAAATTTTCAGATAAAAAATTCTGCTATTTTTCATTTCTGTTCAAAACATAGATTGTGGGTACTCGTTAGAACCGCCTCGGTTTACACACAATCTATGTTTTTTTAGCAAAAAAGAAAAATAATGTATACCCCTGTAAACCCCAGTTTTACTAGATAAAAGTGGGGTTTAAGGAAGTCATCATTATATAGACGTGTTTTCGTGATACAATCTTCAAACAAAATATGAAGCTACTTAGAAAAGGTCGCTATCAAGCGCAACAGCACTTCACATACACCAGATAATGTTCAATGGCATTAAACGTCATCATAAAACGGCCATTCATCGAACACTGAACAAACAAACGAGTAGACACAGCAGAATTACATCTTTTGTTTCCGTTGGGCAGGTTTTGTTTTATTTATGATCGACTTTATTGCACTCTTTGTTTTAATCAGCCACCTGCATGTTGTGCTGTATGCAAATAATTGTGATTTACTGGTAATTTTAAATGCAACTATTCTGATGTACAACCGAGCTCTTAAATTAAATTGAGCCAGCACATGAAAAAGGGAATTTTATGAGTTTCCGGTTTGTAGTTCTTTAAATGCGCATACGCAGTTCCCTATTTGAGCTACAGACATGTGTGTTTGGCTAAACCTTCCTAAAGGTCTACACTATATATATGTGAACAGCAAAGCATTACGAGAACAAGCCTATTCAAATATACTGTAAATTTTACCACCAAAAAAAAAAAAATGAAAGTTTTCAGATGAAAAATTCTATTTTTTTTCATATTTCTGCTAAAAACATAGACTGTGGGTACTCGTCGATTCTAACGAGTACCCACAGTCTATGTTTTGAGGAGAAATAAGAAAAATAATATATACCCCTGTAAACCCCAGTTTTACTATATAAAAGTGGGGTTTAAGGGGGTCAAAATTATATAGGCATGTTTTCGTGATGCTCTGGCGAGACTGCGCTTATGCGTAGGCTCGACTGAGCATTTGCAGATCGCCTACTTAATAAGTACCCTATGTGCTGCCTCAAATGTGCTTTTTAGTTGTACCTGTATCATCGTATGTATAACTTAGTATAATGCATAGTCAGGTTATATAATTATAACTGTAATCCTGTTATGGTTAATAACCTTTTGTAGCCAATATTAAATTGTAAACTATCCAAATGGAAATAGGTTGTATTTGTGTTCATCTTTATTTGCACGTACTTGGATGCCTCCTCGTAATGGTCAACAGAACAGCTGTTGTGAGGGACTTTAACCAGGTTTTAACTCGCAGCTAACCTTGTCCTAAACCCTGATACAGTTTCGTTTAGGGTTTCCTGACTCATCAGTCTGCCGATGAGACATTGCGTATTGACACAAATCTTTTCAGCATTTTCTGGTCTAATAGTGTCCCAACGGAAATCTTCCGAAACCAGTTTCTTTGCGAAGACAGTGCCATAGACATACATCTTAGTGATTGATTGTTAGCGGTGAAATCAGTGTAAATCTGGTGAAAATAAAAAGTGGTAGGCTAACAACCACTGGTGAAATGATATCGTATCATTTCACTAGTGACCAATACGATTCATCGCTTTGGATAACCTCGTTTTTTGTTCATTTTCAAAAGCTGATGTTGCCTCCACTTCAGATTTTTTAACATTCTTTGTTTTCTGCACCAAACTACCAAGCTTGCTTTGCATTTTCTTAGTTATTCTGGTATCAAAATTATTTTGACTTGCCGAAATATTTGTTTTCCTCTCTCTTTGTGGCAAGCACTCAATGTCGATGTCACAATAATTTTGTTTTGTTTTGCGACGTCAGTTATGACGTCAGAAGCGCTAAAAGCATGACATCAGAAACGCTAAAGCAGGAAACATGAAAAAAAAAAAAAAAAAAAAAAAAAAAAAAAAAAAGAATATGTGTTTTTTTTTCCATAAATACCATAAATATTTTCATCTCGTGTAATGAAAACATTCAGATTGCAAATACTGATGTTTAATTATACTCGATGACAATATTTGTGGAATTCACAACAAAAGAGAAAATGTTTCTTATACAGTGAACCTTTGTTTATACAACGACAACATTTGTTCCCAAAGACGTTGTCATTAAAATGAAATTGCTGTTGTAAAGAATACTTAATAAGCAGATTGACATGTAAGAAAGGTCTTGTTCTGTCCTTAATTCCTCATAGAATATGTGTTTTGGATATTTTTTTAGAATCGCCTCAATGAGGCAATTCTAACAAATATCCAAATCATATGTTTCTTTAAAGTATTAAATACAATATTCTTGCATAATTTGTGACTAATTGTTATCTCTTAAGCGAAAGTTTTGTGACAGTCAAGTTGTCATTATAAAGAATTTTGTCCTTGTATCGAGTGTCGGTATAAAGAGGGTTGTCTGTATACAGCGTCCACTTCTGTAGGAAATTAAATACAACCCGTGTTGTTACACGCAAATGTAACAATACCCTAAATATCCAGACGCATTCATTCCTTACCATACTAAATAAAGGCCATAAGACCTACTGGTGATGTATACAAAATTTGCTGGCTGAATGACAAAATGTGTAGATTTTTATCAGGCGCTGCGTTTCTCAGCATCTATCATGGTCTAAACTGTTTGCTCAGGATTTACTGTTCTTATATGTAAATGTGGAATACATTTTTGTATCCCTTTTTCTTAATTGACTTGTGCCAAATATTTGTAACTTAGATTTGCATCAGAATACAGGATGTTGTTTCTCGCGAGTAGAAGTAGTATAAGCCTCTGGTATATATCTCTGTTGACCGTTCCAAGGAGGTTTTTCTGTTATAGTTCTTCTTTGTTTCATGTGTCGGTTGCCACAACTGGGCTGTTGAGGTTTGTCATTGTTTAGTCTTTACTTCATCTGATCTGTTTCAGTGCCTCAGGAAGGCTGTCCTTTGTAACTGTGGCCTTTCCTCGGTAATTTCAGTTTTCGTACCTTATCTATTAATCAATTAATTTATTTATTTAGATCTCATTAAGGGGTAAATAGTTAGCATCGATATTTCTTTGCTATAGTCTTGTACAAAAGCAGAGACATATTTCAATGTTCTTGATTATTAAAAATGGTCGTGGGAAAATATGAATTATGTGAATTCCTCTGCGCTTGATTTCTTTCTTTCTTTCAGTGTTTTATATATTTATTATTGTAGTATCTCTGCACATGTGCTTGTATTTATATTTTACAGACGCATTCACTTGATTTGTCAGTCCGATCAGAGCTAAATATAATCAGCTATTGTACATGTATTTTTAGGCAAAATGCATTGAGCAGACCCGCAGGCATCCATGTTATGAAGATGCAGTAAAGCCGTTTGTTCTATACTTTTAGTAATAGGTACTATGGGGCTTCATCACGAAAACATACCTATATGTTGACCCCCTTAAACCCCACATTTATATAGTAAAACTGGGGTTTACATGGGTATACAGGGGTATACATCATTTTTCTAATTTCTGCTAAAAACGTATATTGTGGGTATTCGTCTCGCCGAGGCGGTTTTAACGAGTACCCACAATCTATGTTATAAGCAAAAATATAAAAAAATATCAGAATTTTTTACCTGAAATTTTTCATTTTTTTGGTGGTGAAATTTTCAGTATATTTGAATAGTTGTTGTTTCGTAATGTTACGGGGAATAGACAAAAAAAAACCCATAAAACAAACAAACTGAGTACTGTGATTCAACTAAAACAATAAAACATAGTTGTGGAAACTATTTCATAATTATCACTCATCAAATAGATCAAAATTAAAGGCAAATACTGATACATAAAATGTTCCTAGCTTATTCATTTCTGCCCTTGTCTTGCTTGTTGATGAAAATAGAAATAACGAAGTACTTCATTGTACTTGCTCAAACTGAAAATAAGTCACAGTTTAAAGGTATGATGTCCAGATGTTTGTGGTAAATATAGAAATATATTAAGCTACATGTAAGCAATACGTCTGTTTAAGGTCTGTTTTCTTTTTATATGGCATCTATTATGCTAATGCAACATTATTTTAGAACAATTAAACCGCACCATACCACACAAAAGACACTGGGCGCATGGGTGAACAGAGAAGATCCAGATCAGCATATATATCGGTAAGGCTTGATCAGGGAATTCATTTTCCGCCAATAGAGTTTGGTGTTTGTGTATTTCCATGGGCAAACAAAGCTGCAAAGTTAAGTACCCAGCTAGCATTCCTTATAAATCTATAGCGGGCCGTTATCGGCCCGTCAGCTACCATCTATAGCGGGCCGTTATCGGCCCGTCAGCTACCCCGACGGGCCGATAACGGCCCGCTATAGATTTATAAAGAATGCTTACTGGGATATGTTGTGTACGCCTTTTTAGTTAGAAATACATTAAAGTGAAACTGATACGCTTTACTGCACATCAAGTTCCTTATGCCTATTTTTGCTGACTCGGCGTAATTAATGTTTATGATCTTTGTGCATTGCAAATATCACAGAAAGTTATTAGTAAACCATTCTTGATGTGTGTTTGTAGGTTAGCTTTGAAATACAAAGAAATAGTAAAAACAAAAGCTGCACTGATTTATAGCTCCATATACGATATATGTGCATTTTTTGTATGAATTGAACGCTACAGTTATTTTGTAATGGCGCGACTGTATATGCGATATGAATTAAAGCATTTTGTTTTATTATTCCTTAATATCTAAAATTAATCGTCCAGTTTTTAACATGGGAAAATGCATCATTTACAAATTAAATGTTTGATAACAAAATATCATATATTGTACAAATTGTAAGTAGAATAAACTGGGACAAGATCCTTCATTTAATCGTTACTCTTTCGCACACAAACATCATTAAAACGAATTTCTATTTTGCGGATCTGAACGAGGATCTGAAAGTAAAAGGGATGAATAATATGTGGTTTTAGTATTCACGTCAGACAGCCTTTCGTTTACGTGCAAAGTTCGTCTTGCTCGTGGAATGAAGCCTCCGTAGTCATCAGGTTGTTCGTTTGGTAAGAAAACAAATTGATGTTATTAGCCATGATGTAATTATTAATCAGAAACATTGTTGCTGAAAATGAAAGTGAATAGAATGTAAAGAAATGACCGTTGAAAACAATGAACACAACCACAGAAATGTGTTTAAAAACAAAAATAAAATAAAAAAGAAAGAAAGCGGCAAAGTTTACTGGGCCATTCTTGCCCATTTAGGCTAAATTATTTTGGTTGCCAACCAATATGACCCGTTTTCCATACAACCATCTTCATTAAAATAGCGTAATAATGCATACATAATTTACAGGAAAATATTAAATCCAGTTTCCTCCCCTTTGCTACCCTTTACATTTACTTCATATATGACAGGACACAACTGGGGAATCATTAGGCAAATATTGACTTTTTTGTTTTGTCCACTGAGAAAGGGTGGAACATAACTTTGCGCGAAAGATACCGATTCGAAAGTTTATCCATCACGAAACCATGCCTATATAATTTTGCGCCCCCCCCCCCCTTAAACCCCACTTTTATATAGTAAAACTGGGGTTTACAGGGGTATACATTATTTTTCTTATTTCTGCTAAAAACATAGATTATGGGTACTCGTTAGAACCGCCTCGCCGAGGCGGTACCCACAACGAGTACCCACAATCTATGTTTTGAGCAGAAATAAGAAAAATGTCAGAGTTTTTTACCTGAAAATTTTCAGTTTTTGGAAGTGAAATTTTCTATCTATTTGAATAGGCGTGTTTTCGTAATAATTTAAACTGCTGATTATAAGTATGAAAATTTGTTTCGGCAATGTTTGTTCCTCATCTCTTCTTATTTTCGTGTATCGGGAAGGTTGTGCTTCGCAATAGTGGCGTTCCCTCGGTATCTTCGATTATATTCCTGTATTAGCTTCTATATATGTACCGTTACCACATGCCCTGAAGGTCTTTTCTCATGATGAGGTGCAGTTCTCTCCATGATCACTGTGATTAAAATCATTTCTTGACAATACTTCATAATCATCAGTCTATACTATTCATACGCAGAATTTATAGAAACCGAATGGTGGCTTTGTTTCAAATCACTTTATACAGTGTTTTATATGTGTTCTACAAAGATTTCCTAGACAAAAACACAAAACATTTCATCAAATATGTCATTAAAGCAGTATTCTTTTTTTCGCTTTCTAGGAATTTCTCGTAAGTCTGTTTCCTTTTTCAAGTTTTTCTATCTTTTTCCTTTATTATTGCATCCATGAGCACATGCATATTCGATGTTGAATGTTAGAAAATGTCTTGTATCCTGGAACTTATCGGCTCCTGCTCGTTTCCATTTAGCAAAGACGTTTCTGAATGTCCTCCATATTACTTCAATACTTATATGTTCAAAATCAATACGGTAAGTATTCTCTAGGAATCGGATATCAGGACTTTTAGGGTTTTCACAAAATATTTTCTTATGTGTATTGTCACGTTTTAGATAGCTCACTACATGTTTTTTACTTCAAACGTTTGCCCACATGAGCACAGATGAATTAGTTTTTCAGCTTCATAGTATTTCGTCTAGCTTATCCAACTTGTTATGAACGCTATACAATTGTTGCAAACAGGGCCGCGGAAAATCTACGTGCGTTGGCGACCACATTTACCTTACAGTAAGATTTCCATATTTGAGGACATCTCTTTCATCATTTGAATCAGTAATGTAGCTGTTTCAGTCCAGCTGACTCAGAGGGTAACCTTGTGCAGAAAACTGCAGTGGGTGACAACAGCTTCTCTGATCTGATAATGATGTTTTTTACCATATTCTTAATTGAAAATGATGCACATTCAGGAGCGGTAATTATTTCAAATTGTTTTTTCTTTCTTCTGAAGAGGGGTTTATTCTAAAGGGAAATAATAAGGGAGCACTTTTTTTTCTTGCAGAGTAGACGCCATTCCAGAAGGGGATTGGTATGCAGGAAAGCAAACACGAAGTCACATAAGTTATCTCACTTGACAAAAATGTTGGAAATTCTACCAAGTATACCAAGTCCCCTTAATCCGCAGAATAAAATATTATTGGCACTTGTGTATGTCGAAACATATATGTTGCAGGAGGGCGAGGGTTACAGACACAGTTTTTACAGATTATGTTTACACATATAAAAAATGGTAAGAGAAAAGTCCAGGGAGTGCCACAATCACAAACCGCAAAAACAAAACAACACAAGGCAAGACAAAAAACAAATCGCCTCGTAGAATAAACCACAAAACAACAAGGAGTAAGACCATTACCGGGACCACCGCCTTAGAAGGGTCAGTAGAATAAACTACCGGGGGTCCTTGTGTTATTTTGTTCTTGTGTTTTTCAGTCCTTTTAGCATTGAGATTACCTCGCTTGGAGAAGAGAGAGCTATCTTAGTGCTTTTCATACATTTGTTCAATTTGTGTTTGTTTGGTTTTGTCGGTTTTCTTTCTTTTCCTCTTGGTGTCTGGGAAGGGCTGCGGTTTGTGATTGTGGCACTTCCTGGACTTTTATCTTACCCCCTTTTTAAAGCACTTTTAAGGCCAGCCAACTTCACCCTGGGTCCCGATGTAACTCTTAATACAGAAAAAAATATATAAAAATTCGGTTCGCATAAAGGCTCTCAACCCAGTAAATGCATCAAAGCGAAAACATAAAAATCAAATGCATCACTATGATAAACAAAGACGAGCACTCATGGCTAATTCTACTGTATGACAGAGTAAATGAAAACCAATAGTTGAACCACGGCGGGCCAAGCCAAAGATATTTCGACAAACTGGTTAAAGTTTTAGGAAGAGACCGTCATTGAGTCTGAGGCCCGAACCGCCGTCGTGCAATTAAAGAGTGAAGCATAGCCATCAACGATGATTAGGTTGATAACTAGGCATGCAGTCTGTCGCATAATATCCAGGCTATAAGCGATTCTTTTATAACGGTTAAATAATTTTCTGAATTGCTCCGAAAAGTTAGATTTTCCCACATTATTTTTCTAAATCCGTACACTAAGTCACCGTAAAGTTCTGGTTCCGATATACCTTTATAAAGTTACTGATACTTTAATTTTACAGATTTTGTTTACATATGAGTTGCTTCACTTTTTCAGCTCGCCTGGACGAAGTCAATCCCAGGCAGAGCTATTTGCGTCGGCGTCGGAGTCAGCATCGGCGTTGGCACCCACATTTATGTTAAAGTTTTTTTTAAGTGCTTATATTTTCCAGACCATTTGATAGATTTGTTCCATATTTGGTATGATGATAGATATAGTTCCAAAATTTATTCAGCAATACCCCTAGCTCATCACCGTAAGGTGCTTAAGTGCTTATATTTTCCAGACCATTTGATAGATTTGTTTCATATTTGGTATGATGATAGATATATAGTTCCAAAGTTTATTCAGCAATGCCCCTAGCCCATCACCGTAAGGTCAAATTCATGGACTTAGAAATTTTTAATGTAAGTTTTTAAGAGCTCATATTTTCCAAACTATACGGTGGATTTTGTTCATATTTGGTATGATAATAAATACAGTTCCAAAGTTTTAGTCAGCAATACCCTGCCCATGCCTGTGACCTCAAGTTCAAGGTCACAGACTTAAATATTTTATATATATTAAAGTTTTATAGGAGCTCATATGTTTTAAACCATATGATGGATTTTGTTCATATTTGGTATGATGATAGATACAGATCCAAAGTTTTAGTCAGCAATACCCTGCCCATGCCTGTGACCTCAAGTTCAAGGTCACAGACTTAAATATTTTATATATATATTAAAGTTTTATAGGAGCTCATATGTTTTAAACCATATGATGGATTTTGTTCATATTTGGTATGATGATAGATACAGATCCAAAGTTTTAGTCAGCAATACCCTGCCCATGCCTGTGACCTCAAGTTCAAGGTCACAGACTTAAATATTTTATATATATATTAAAGTTTTATAGGAGCTCATATTTTTTAAACCATATGATGGATTTTGTTCATATTTGGTATGATGATAGATACAGATCCAAAGTTTTAGTCGGCAATACCCCGTGCCAATTCTCATGGCCTCCAGGTCAAAAGTAAGAACATAGAAAGTTTATATTAAAGTGTTTTAAGAACTCATATTTCCCAAACCATATGATAGACTTGGTTCATATTTGTTATGATAATAGATGCAGGTCAAAAGTTTTATTCGTCATCCCCACACCCATGCCAATGACCTCAAGGTCAAGGTCACAGACTTAGAAGTTTTATATTTGATCCCTGATAACGTCAAATTCATGATAACAAATGACCAAATTATAGCACAAGAAATCCAATCAAGAGCTAAAATGCCATAACATTTCCTCTTACCGTTATGATCCTAAGTATTGGGACAGATAAGCCTAAGCAAACAATGCAGACCAAGATCAGACTGGTCCTAAAGAGCAGTCTGATCAGAGTCTACACTGTTTGTTATTCCGTCTGCACCTTTTGGACTCACAGTATCTACCCAATTCGAGGCGAGCTATGCTGTCTGTTCACAGTTCTAGTTCTCTACATTTTTATTTCAGATATTTGTACACGACGTAGCAGTACTTTTTATCATATTAAATAATAATACAAGAAATCTGAGCACGTCCAGTCAAAGGTAGTCACTGGTTTCCTTTTGTGATAATTAAACATAAAATTGAAACCGGAAAACTCATTTGACCGGACAGGAGTATATTTTAACACTTGCTTTCAAAAATATCGTAATGAAAATGAAAATAACTACACTTCAAAAAGTACAAAATACGCCATCTAAACGAAACACAAGTGTTCCAATATCTATGTAAGAATGTACCTTTGAGATAAATATAATTATAATGTTCTCACAGATGCTTCACAATGCGGGAAAATTAATCAGTTATCGCTTTATTATGTATTATTCATTCATGTTTTCTAGACATAATATGAGTAGTCCAGCTGATGTCTATATGTGATCACTAAAAGACTGATCTACTATCCAAACTGGGCATGCGAAAGTAGACTTAGATCGCATCTGGACGTTAATGTGACACGAATCTCAAGACTGCTGTATTATAACGGCATTCTTTTGGAGGCAAGCTTCCCAGCTAGCATTCTTTATAAATCTATAGCGGGCCGTTATCGGTCCGTCAGGGTAGCTGACGGGCCGATAACGGTCCGCTATAGATTTATAAAGAATGCTAGCTGGGTTAGTACTTTGTATGTGAATGTATATAAAATAATTGTATGTTACTGTATATTAAATAAATTCACATAACCCAGAAATACAATTACCCGTTTTTTCAGATCTTGAGAGCTCTGTAGATTAAGTCATCAGATGAAAGAATATAAGGTTTGGCATTTCATTTAATTTGAGGCACATTTAAATGATACGTCGTGTTGAAATGTAATCCTTTAAGTTCTGTGAAAAAAAAATACAAAAATACAAAAATGAACTTTACATGTTGCCTTCTTTCATTTATAGTCAATAGGTCAAAGTTAAAGGTTCCAAGTTTTGAACCTCTCGCTCAAACGTACGCACGGCCCATTTCTAGAGTACTGGATAACAAGCAAAACAGTTTCCCAATATAATTTGAGGCTTTAAAACCTTTCATAAAACACTTCTTTTAATCAAATTCAGGCAAACTGGTGCCCTCTATTCCCGCAGATCAAAACTTTATATAGCGAAGGCACAGATAAGCCTGCGCGTCTGATAAGGGCCTTCATTTTCAGCTCACAGAATCATTGGACACTATAAAATGTTTCAATGGGGAGTAAATGCCCGGATGAGAATCAACACAATTTGGCCTTGCTCGAGGGTTTTTTTTTTTTTTCGTTTGATGCGGTGGATATAGTAGAAAGTAGGAATCATAGGGTTCAGAAATATTGGGGACGTTCGCATGATAGTATCAACCAGAACATAGTTGGAGCCAGTCGATATTATTTGTCTCTAGCCCACTAGCCTAGAATAAGCAGTTGCGGTCATGGTACCTAAGCCATAATGCAAATTCATAAATCCGTAAACGAATGACGAATCAGAATGTTCAGACAACAGACATGGACCCAAGATAAAGGGTGTAATCAGGCGTCCGCGGACAGTGATAGTAAGCATTAGTTGGTTTGCAAGCTTCGCCCACAGTGCCCATAAGCCTGAACGAAGGGAATATCGGTAGAAGCGTATGTCCTGGATTTGGAAGTCTACTTATGGAGCGTCACTGGCAAAAACACCAGAAACAATTCTGGAAACTGCCACATTGTAGGGATTGACCAGATCATGATGTCTCCCATAGAACTTCTTAAGTGTTGCTACCAGTTTGGTTTTTTGATACCCCTGGCTCAACAACTTTGTAGTGAGCATTTTCCCACGCTCCATAAAGTCCTGATATTTTGAACAGGCTCTGGCATAACGGATTAACTGTGAAACGTAAACGCCGTATGCTGGTGCAGAAGGGATATTACTGCTCAGGTATGGAAAGTTAACAATGGGAAAATTGAAATCATCCCGTTTGTCGTAAAGCCTAGTAGTAAGCTTTCCATTGTCAATGTAGAGATAACAATCCAAGTATGAGGAAGAGGCTGCAGTCTCCGTTGTTTCCTTTATTTCAAGTTCACGTGAATAGATGAATTCCAAATACTCTGCAAATTTTGTGTTTTTCAGAGACAATACATCATCTATATATCTGTAGATGAAAATGAATTATTGTGCGAGGTGTTTCTTGCCTGCTTGGAGGAGACTTTTTACAAACTCCGCCTCATTCGAGTATAAAAACAAGTCGGCAAGTAACGGTGCACAGTTAGTACCCATCGGTATGCCATTTATTTGTTGAAATATCCGTCCGCCGAACTCCACAAAAATATTGTCGCTTAGATATTCCAGCATCTTTATGACATCTGCATCTGAGTATTTTTGTGGCGCATCAGAGTGATCCCGAACGAAGTATTTGTCTTTGTAGCCAATGAGAACATACTGAAATCGACGGTTACCATTCTTGTGGAAGAAACACTGGTTGATAATTTCCTTTAATTTAGATTTCAATTTATCATGAGGAATAGTAGTGTAAAGAGTAGAGAAATCGAAAGATTTTATACTGTTGACGGAATGAAGAGATTGTGCCTTTAGGTTTTCTAAAAGCTCTTTGGAGTTTTTCAGGATCCACATCTGATTAACACCATTTCTTGCATATGCAGTGTCACAATACTTCTGAAGGCCTTCTTTAATAGCGGTTAGGATTTGTGTTAGAATCTGAGAAAACGGCTTGGTTGAGCACTTAGCTCAACCCGCAATATATCTCTGCTTGTACGGATTCTTGTGAAGTTTAGGAATCCAGTAGATTTTGGAAAAAGGTCAATATCTTCCTCTGCGAGGGAACTTTCGTCCTAGGACATAGCAGTAAGATTATATGTAGGGTTTCCGGTCAGGGTACTCATACCAAGCTCTTCCATTAAGTAGTTTATATAGCGTGTTTTGCAAACAAACACAATGTTGTTAGATGCCTCGTCGGCTGGAACAACGACAAACTTCTCATGGATTTAAAATAACTCAGCAGCAACATCAGGATCATCAAACACCGATTCATGTCGGCGAGGCATGGTTCTGCTGAGTACTGAGACACGTCTGTTCACCAAGGACATTACCGATATTAAGATAATGATGAAATTACAGTTATAGCCAGTTTTACAATTACAAAAGCTAAGAAAATTTAAACATATGGCTTTTCCTGGGTATCTTCACTTTTATGTTTGGCGCATATTGGAAATGGCAGAATGCATTTTGCAGTATCCAATGATTCTATAAGTGGGCTGCGAATTGTCTTAGCAGGCTACACGGTACGCATTCGGTGTATTCGTAGTTTTTCACACTGCGCGGTCATCCTGGACGATTAGCAAAATGTTTGTATTTGTGAAAATGCGTTGGAAAAACACCATATATAGTCCACGATATAATATTATGCGTCAACCAATTATATTTGTATAATATTTTCAAAGTTCACATAAATATATATCATTTTAGACGTATTCTAGGTTAGGTAGCACTTTTACCTTAGTATGGCATATTCAGAACTCAGTTTCACAAATATTTCTTAGAGTTTAGATATACGTTAACTTAATGTCTGAATTTTAAGATATAAAATGGAGTAATAAAATCATGTAAATTGATTTGATTTATGCTCATTCAGTAACTGATGTAGAACTACAAAATGTATATTGCTTTTATAGTTGATTGGAAGTGTGAAAACGCAAAATGTGCTTTGTAGAGCTCAGATCTTACATTAAAGGTAACCTATACTTAAGGAATGATTGTGAAACTGAGCCTAGACTTCACCTATACAAAGAACACATTACATATATCTCTAAATCGGAACAAAATTTTTCTGAAACATGATAGCACATACTGCTTGTAGCGACTTAATGTGGTGGTAGTTGACTATAATTTTTATACCGTATTTACCTTATTCATGGAACACCTTACCACCTTACCGTATTTGTCCTAAAATTCGAACGAGTCCAATTTACTACTTCTTGGTGCATCTAAAACAGCTAGATGATTGGCAAGCAGTGCAGACCATGATCAGGTGTCACATAATGCGGCGTCTGATGTGGGTCTACACTGTTCGCTCAGGCTTTTGTGTCCCATACTGAGGGTAAACACGGTACATCTGATCGTTTAACAACGTTTTCTCGTCAAGATGCATGTTAGCCAGCTTCATTTCATTTTTATAACCACGATACAATTTCATGATAACACATTTAACAGTTATTATCAATTTCAATACATGTTTCAATAAAGCTAGTCGAATAAACTGTGATGTTTTGAATGTGCAAGATTAAAACTTGACAAGAGGTTACTTAAATATCAGTTAATTTTTCCTGTAGACCAGTCACCTGACCCCCCCCCCCCCCCCCCCCCCCACCAATCTGGTCCAGGGCTTTGTTGTTCGGATATAGAAATGCGTCGTCTCGACTAAAACTTAATTCTCGACTTTCCTGCTAATAATGTTTGTATTCCTGTATGTACTCCTGATAATTTTTTAGCATACGCAAAAAAATAGATAAAAAAACTGCGTGTATTCATTTATTCATACCTTTGTTTCCTCTGACTTTCTCCTTAAGAATCATAGCACATACTTAATCCTTTAACTCTTTCTGTGCCAAATTTCAGACTAGATTTGTTTTATATAACAAACTATCGATTAGAAAGAAGTTTATATGTAGAGTTGAAAGACTGAATGTCAAACTGCGTTGATCCTGATGAGACGGCTCATTCTGAGCCGTCTCATCTTGATCTACACTGTTTACAAAAGCTTATTGTTATCGCCTGTGACAGTTAAAGGAGTAATACCTCTAAAGAAAATGTAGCGGACGACATTATATGTTTTAATTATTTTTCAGCGAAAGTAAGATTAGCATTCCATGCGAATCTTCTGAATCGTCATTACGTCACAACAACGTCAAAATGACGTTAAAATGATGTGTGTTTGATGGGTTATACTGCGATGTTTTATGTATATATTTATTTATTTATTAATTATTTATTCATTCATTATGTCCCCCAACCATGGGGGAGGGGGTGGGGGGGGGGCATATTGTTTTTAGTGCGGATCCCGTCGGCGTCGGCGTAGCCTCTTGGCCGCACTCTATGTCCTTATTGAATGGACATATTTTAGCCAAACTTACACAAATGTATCATTGGGAGGGGAAAAAATGCTGATTTTCAAGGTCACAGGAGGGCTTAGATTGTTGGAAAATGGCTTGTCCGCACCCTATCTCTTGAAGGAATGAATAGATTTTAACCAAACTTGCACACCTATATTGCTGGGACATGTGAAAGAACTGCTTAGATTTTGGTGACCTTGACCCCATTTTCAAGGTCACAGGAGGGCTTAGATTGTTGGAAAATGGCTTGTCCGCACCCTATCTCTTGTAGGAATAAATAGATTTTGACCAAACTTGCACATCTACAATGCTGGGACATGTAGAAGAATTGATTAGATTTTGATGACCTGGACCCCATTTTCAGGTCACAGGAGGGCTTAGATTGTTGGAAAATGGCTTGTCCGCACCCCATCTCTTGTAGGAATGAATAGATTTTGACCAAACTTGCACATCTACAATGCTGGGACATGTAAAAGAACTGATTAGATTTTGGTGGCCTTGACCCCATTTTCAAGGTCACATGAGGGCTTAGATTTGTTGGAAAATGGCTTATCCGCACCCTATCTCTTGTAGGAATGAATAGATGTGATCAAACTTGCACTGCTACAATGCTGGGATATGTAAAAGAACTGATTAGATTTTGGTGACCTTGACCCCATTTTCAAGGTCACGGGAGGGCTTAGATTGTTGGAAAATTGCTTGTCTGCACCCTATCTCCTAAAAGAATAAACGGATTTTGACCAAACTTCTACATCTTAATTGTTGAGACATGGAAAAGAACTGGTTAGATTTTGACGACCTTGACCCCATTATCAAGCTCACACTAAGGCTTAGATTGGTGGAAAATGGCTTGTCTGCACCTTGTCTCCTGAAGGAATGAGTAGATATCGACCAGACTTGCACTGCTATATTTTTGGGACATGGAAAAGAACTGATTAGATTTTGGTGACCTTGACTACATTTTCAAGGTCACACTAGGGCTTAGATTGTTGGAAAATGGCTTGTCTGCACTGTATCTTTTGAAGAAATGGATAGATTTTAACTAAGCTTGCACAGCCAAATTGTTGTGGCATGGAAAATAATTAATTTTATTTTGATTACCTTGACCCCATTTTCAAGGTCGCAGGAGGGCTCAGATTGTTGAATAAAGGCTTGTCTGCACGCTATCTGCTAAATGAATGGATGGATTTTTACCAAACTTGCACAGCTATATTGTTGAGACAGAGACAAGAACTGATTAGATGTTTGTGACCTTGATCCCATTTTCAAGGTTACACAAGGGCTATAATTTTAGAAAATGGATTTTCAGCACCCTATCTCATTGAGGAATGGATAAATTTTGACAAAACTTACAGACCTTGAGTTTATTTAGATACAATCTATTTTAACAATATGTCTGTTCAAACTGGTGGGGGGACATACGTTTTCCTCCGAAAACACTGTTCTTGTTTATTTATTTTTTTTATTTAAACTTACATACTGGCACATGATTACTTACGGCGTTAATCTGTACTTCGCATAGGTATTCTGTTATTTTGCGATATTTAAATGGTTAGTTATAAAAAAAGAAGAAAAATAGTAGAAGATGTCAAGGAAGAGCCACGATCACAGAATATAGCCTACCAATGCACCAAGAGAAAGAGAAAACAAGCAATTACAGAGGGTAGACAAGCCACATACCAAAGAAAACCACAGCAACCATCTCCATGTTCCCCAACAAGATCACAAAACTGGACAGATTGCACTTACACAACAATATGAAAACGTACCAAATATTACAAGAAAAAAATGCAGTGAGTATCCACAAGGTCGCACAAAAAACAAAGACAACCAGAACCACCGCCTAAGGACGGTCAGTAGTGAAAACTACCGGAATGGGGGGTGGTTGAATCAATTTACCGGATAAAATCTTCACATTTGGTTCAGATATAAATGCATAATGATTGTTTGGCTCGCATAGAGGCTCCCTAACTCAGTCCGTGATATTACGAAAACACGCCTATTCAAATATATAGAAAATTTCACCTCCAAAAACTAAAAATTTTCAGATAAAAAACTGATAGTTTTCTTATTTCTGCTCAAAACATGGATTGTTGGTACTAACTAGAACGACATCGGCAAGGCTGTTCTAACGAGTACCATAATCTATGTTTTTGAGCAGAAATAAAGAAAATAATGTATACCTCTGTAAACTCCAGTTTGACAATATAAAAGTGGGGTTTAAGGGGTAAAAATATATAGGCATGTTTTTGTAATGAACATCAAAGAAGAAACGTGTAAATCAAGTTAAACCATTGTGATGATACAAGGGTAAGGTCTCGTGATAATCGCTTTAGACATTGGTAGCCAGGTCCAAGTTATTAACACTAACGATGTCGTTATTTAACGTGTAGTTAAAACTTTGATCATTAAATATGGCATAATTATACACTAATATTTTAGCTAAAAAAAGTAAGTAGCTTTTGTATTGGCAAAAGCTACTCATATTTTTGCAGCGAAAATATCTATGAATAAGATATTGTACTCACTAGAACAGTTCACATTTTGACCATTAACGAGCTCATTAAGCTAACGATGCTTTGAACAACTGGGCCCAGATCTAAAGAAAACAACTAATTAAATCGCGAAGGGCACAAACGATATTTTGCTAAAGATACTGACATAACACATGACTTGTTCTTTATGACGACTGAGCCCATACATGGATTTTAGATAATGTACGAGGGTGACTGAAGAGGATTACTGAGTCGAAACTAGCTGGTCTGGCCTAGAAAACTTGGCATTTCAGGCTATTTTCGATTTTTTTGTGTGATTGTGTTTATTGCCCTCAAGGTCGGTCTTTTTAAAATACATTTGCGTGAAGTTCACCTCAAATGGAACTATAGAATACATGTAGCATATAACGGTCATCTATGGCGTTGAAAGGGTTAATTCGTACTGAACCACACGCACCTCGTTTCATTCATTCAAGAATTATGAAATATTCAATCAGACCACAACAAAATTATGTAAACATTATATTGGTGAATGAGTCTCGTACTTCCGGGGAGAGAGTTTACTACAAGTCCTCTTGCCGAGTGTTTCCGTTATGAAAGAATGAAGAAAAAATGAGATAACAAATGCCAGTCCGTAACCCCGGTACACAACATGCACATATTAAAAAACAACCCACTGAAATAAACCGCAACGGGTAAAAACGTACTTTTTGACACGTTCGCCCAACGAAGTCACAAGTCAGCATTTTTAACGTAGTCTGATCAAAGTCTTTGTTATCCGCATTAAGAAACTTTGCACCGTTGACCATCCAAAATGCATCCAGTAAAGAATCTGATCAGATTGTTCGAATGCGAAGGCTGGTTTAAGTCTTTGCTAGGCGCATATGTCCTTATGTATAATTCTGACGTTTCGGCTTAAATATTGAATTTCGTACCAGCTTTAGCGGAATAAACTATATGAACCTTCGTGTAGTAGAGAAGGTAATTATATAACTCGATTAACATTGAATCTGAGCAGCCGTTTAAAATTGAAGTTAACCTGTCCTTCCCGCCTCTCCCTTCCCCACTCCAGCATATTTCGATTCTGACCTTTCAAAGGCGGTCAAGCTTGTCTTGTTTGATCTTTCTGGGACCTTGTGGCTTGAGGCTGCTCGTTATGGATGTTTCGTTGTTTTTTTTTTTGAACTTTTAATGTACTATGGTTAGTGGATCATAACTGGCATTCTGATCAGGGAAGTGGAACTCCTAACTGGCTTTCTGATCAGGGAAGTGGAACTCCTAACTGGCATTCTGATCAGGGAAGTGGAATTTGTTTGCTTTGCTTTACGTTGTGTGTTTACGTATGTGCTGTCCATCGTAGTTTGTTTAGTCGCCTTCTTGGTGTCATTTGTAGGCTATGGGTGATTATTCCAACTTCCGGAACATCTTCTATAGGTGTAGCGATCATTACGCACATTACGCATGTGCGTAACATGCGTAAGAAAATTATTCACAATAAAATGACATAAACATAACATATTTTGCTTCAATGCCATGGGGCTGCTCTTAAAGGAAAGAATTTGCTCCCTTTGGGAGCAAATTCTTTCATTTAAGTGCAGCCCCCTTTTTGGAAGCGTGGCATATTTTTTCTAGATAGTTCCTGAATGTCCGTAAAAATAATTCCTTCTGGCTACACCACTGTCTTCTTTACTGTTTTTCATTCAGCTGAATCTGTACCTTCTTTGCACACACAGAACAAACAATCAAAAAGCAATTAGTACAAATTAATCAAAAGTTTATTTTGATTTTTATGTTTGGGCTACTGAAAGCAAAGTCTTAATCGGACACTTTATCTACCATAAGGTGAAAATCTAAAACATAGGAGCAGTATTATCGGGTGGATTGTTTACACTTGATCCGAGTATACATATATACATACACCAAAATTCCCTTAAGGTTGTTGTCCACATGATTATCACTGACCAATGATATCAAATCGCACGTTAGTCTGCCTCACTATATGTTCATGATATGAAACCCACAACCTATTGTCTCCGAACCGAACTCTATTCTATAACCTGGACTGGGCTTTGTGTTGGGACATTGGCAATCAGTACAGACCCAGACCAGACGCCGCAGAATGCGGCGTCTGGTCAGGTTCTGCACTGATTGTTTAAATTACAGTAAGTTAAGGGTTAAAAAACAGTCTAAGTCCCCGTTCAGGACCATTTTTCCTGCCTACATTCAGAGACAATCGACCCACTAGTGCTGTCAGTGCTTTGGTTTAGTTACTTGGTCAGTGCTATACGAGCGTATAATGGGAATTGAAACACGCTTCGGGAGGGCAAATCTATCAAAATTATTTTGCCTTCCTTTTTAAAAAGGGTCTGATTGTAAAATCAAATATTTTATTCTCGTTTTTTGAAAAGATCCCTTTTTCATAAGGGACTTCGTTTGAAGAATAGCCAAACAATAATATTAATAATAAAATATTATTCATAATAAAAATGGCAGGATCTCTACTATCCAGTTCCCATAATGAATGGTATAAAAAGGAACCGTCCAACCTATCTTCTGTTATATTTGGCACTCTTTAATAAGATTAAACGAGTGTGAATTTGTAATATATTTAACTGGAAACCAGACATTCTTTACACTGCAATCATGAGTCTCGCCTATATATAAGTGACCTTGGGTAATGATAAAAAATCATAGCATTCTCTAAATACTTACTCAGGTATGGTTTAATAAGTCTAAATTGACAGACAAATTTATTTCTTTCTACAGGTTTTTGCCTCTTGCATACATTTATATGCAGCTTTAAGGTTGTTTACAATAATAGATAATGAACAGATATATTTAATACATTAAAGCTATGGCCATACATTTCAGGCACAGTCACATTATCCCATACATTCTTATTTTCCAACAACCTACTTCTCTCTATCATCAGGCTTATTTGAGATACGACACTGAATAGAAAATGCGTTTTCGAAGCATGTGTGGACATCGAAAGCTCAAATCCACATAGCCAATTCAAGGCATTTGCTATCTGCGCACCATTAATTATACACTGTGGTAAATTCGAACGTAGTGCAAAGGCCTCGATGATACTTATAGATAGGCACGAGGATGATATGAAAATGCGCGATTCGCGAATGCTCGAAATAACAATTCTCGCATGACCAGCCCAATTTAAAGATGAAGGAAAACTAATAGAGATTATTTGTGAAACATGTTTGGAAACTTAATGGTATGAGTTTAATTATTAAAATGCAACTCTTAGATATTGAGAAAAATCCATATTCAGATAATAAGTTTTAGTTATTAAAGGTTTTACCTTCATAAAAAGCATTCACTAATATAATAAATTAATAACAAACGCTCGCTTTAATCTGCTATAAGGAAAGAACGGCACGGATTTTGCAGTCTAGTTTAAATTAAGATTTCATATATTTAGTAAAAATGTACATGATTGATTGATTGTGTTGGGTTTAACGACACGTCAACTCTTGTGTGTTATTTTGTGTCGTCTCCCAGAGAAAGGGAGAAAAGAGATAGTAGAAGAGATGAAAGAGAGGGACAGGGAAGAAAGAGGAACAGGAATGAAAGTGAAGAAACAGAAGGAATAAAAAACATTTCCCTTCGAGCTACAAGGTTATCAGCTGAACGCTCCGTAAGATACACCACCTTCGCACCACCCGACCACCCTAATAAAAATGTACACGAAGATGGCCTATTTGTAGAGAACTACTTGTCAGGTGCGCCGGAGCAATCATTGACTCTGAAAACTACAAACGCCATGACCAGTCTGCTAATATGTGCTGTTCAATCTGAACAAACATATGGTTTCAGTCACATTTGTTGATGATACTGTTCATATGAGCCGCAACGTCAGAAAACGTACCCCCCCTACCCCCCCCCCCCCCTCCTCCCACGGACATGTGCGCCTAACGAAGATTAGATTGATCAGACTAATCAGAATCTTCCCTGGGCGCATTTTGATAGACAAGAAAGCAAATTGTCTTCATGTGGATATTAAAGATCAGACTGCGCGGATGCGCATGCTTATTTGAGTCTTCGTTGGTCGCACATGTGTCAAGGTGTTTTCTCACGTCGACGCTCATATAATTTTAGAACCAGCAAGAGGTCTTTAGTATGGTCTTAAGGCATAAAGGAGCTGAAACGAAGTACATTTGAGCCGCAATGGAAAAAAAAAAACATACCTTCTGACATGTGCGCCCAATGGAGACTTAAATCAACCTTCACGCAGTCTGTTCAGGGTTTTCGTTTTCTGCATAAGGAAACCTACCATCATGGGCTGTCCAAAATGCGCCCAGTGAAGATTTCGATTAGATTTTGCGAATGCGCAGGCTAATGTGAGTCTTCGCTGGCGCACAGGTACGTTTTCTGACGTTGAGGCCTATTTTATTCCTACATTTTATTCCTACATCATAACACTGGCTTACTAAAATAGTCTGAGCACACATCGAGGGTTGATCGTAAGACTGTAGCAAGTCAGATGGTTGTTTTTATCAGTGCCTAATCTCACCACCATGAAGGCGTTATGAAGATTACAACATTTCTTTCTGTAAACAATGGAAATTTAGGTGCCATTGCTCGTATGAGCAATGACACCTTATTTTGCATTGTTTACAAAGGGGTCAAAGTTGCCCCTAAACAAGGGTTTCAAAAATATGTTTGAGTTACTACAGTCTTGTGCTCAACCCTCGACATGTGTTGTTGAGGACGTCAATCCCTTATAACAATAACAACCTGTAATTTTAATTTCAACGCCCACTGCCTCCCCTGTTGTTCTATAGTGGATCAGTAACAATATTTCAACACAAATGCAATTACCAAATAGTGAAAAAAACCCGTTACATATATCAATCACAGTTTGAAAAGCTTGTTAACTCTTTTTAACACATTCTTATAGAAAAAGCTATGACGTTTGTCATGTGATCTACAGAAACAGAATCAGAATAATAATATTTTACTGGTGACACATCAATAGACATTCATTCACCAGAGCGAACGATTGCAAAGACTAGTCTCTTGATATCACAAGTGATGTGAATCTAGCGACAGGGTCCTCAGAACTTTCAGCAGAGGAAATTATAGATGCAGGGATTGCATTTCAACCCGTAATGGTGTCTGTGAAGAAACTGTACTTGTAAATGTCGGTTTTAGCAAATGGCACTTGAAATGCTATGGGACGCTGATTCCTACTGCGCCTATTTGGGGGTTGAAGGTCGTCACAAGGTATACTAGCAGACATTTGAATAGCAATATGAGTTACAGGCGCGTGGGCAAGATCGATACAGCGAATCGTTCATAATATCATCTGATAGGTTCTAAAACGTATCTGATAAAAAAAATAAAATAAAATAAATAAATAAATAAACTTAAAAAGTTTTAAAAAATTTGGTGGGATGAGTCAATAGTAAATCTGTCTAAGAAAGACAATTCAGGGTTTAGGTATAGAATTATGAAATCGCTCAACATTTGCAATAACACATCAAAACTTTTATTTGTAATAAAGAAGACATACAAATGAAAAAAAAAATCTGGGTTTTACTGTTTTGAAAAATGCGAGCCCCTCTATTTTTTATTTCAAATAAGGATTCGGGCAGAGTTATCAGAACAAGCTCTTGGACTATATGGACTGAAAAACGTGTATCTGTTTTAGAAAAATATATATTCGGAAAAAGAAAGTAATTAAGCTGTGACTCTAAAACAACTGTCCCCGTATTGCCATGATATTCGGATATCTTAACCCGTTACTTAACTTGCCTTGAATCTGAACAAACATACAGTCGACTCTCTTTATCTCGAATCTTAAGGGACTCTCTGAAACACTTCGAGATATCCGTGCCTCGAAATATCAGAGTTGCAGAAGTGAGGAAAACAATAAATCCAACAACCACATTTAACAAATGAATAGGTAATTTGATTCCTGAAGATAGAGATATATTAAAAATATTTTGGAAAAGAAGAGAAATTGCTCCCTAATTTCTCCTCTTTTCCACAATATTTTGTTACCTGTTCTTAAATTTTCATGTTAAAACAGGGACCATAATTTTACTTCGAGATAAGCGGTCATTCGAAATAAGCGAGGTCGAGATAACGAGAGTCGACTGTATAAGTGAAGATACCCAGGAAAATGCCACAAACAAGAAGCACAGCCTTCCCGAGGCACCAACAAATGTGGGGGCCAAAGTTAGGAACAAATAAAGACAACACGACGTTGGATCTGGGTCTATACTGTTTGCCAGTGCCCATTTATGGGACACTACGCATAAATGGGTCAATAAAAATAAAGTAATTTAATACTATCGTTCCAAAGCAGTTCGTTTTTTGGGTGTCATGAGTGGTTTGTTTGTCATTGCTTGCTCCTCATATGTCTAGTATTGGTTCCTCGAGAAAGTTGTGCTTCGTGATCTGACTTTTCCAGGGTATTTTCACTTACATTTTAAAACATAAAAAGATAATATTCTCTTGTTTTTCACTGATGTGGGTTTGTACTGTTTGTATTTCTTTCGGAATATTTAGAAAAAAATACGGTTTATTCTACGAGGCGATTTGCTTTATGTCTTACCTTGTGTTGTTTTGATCTTGTGTTTTTCAATCCTTTTAGCATTGCGATTACCTCGCTTGGGGAAGAGAGAGAGCTAATCTTAGTGCTTTTCGTCCATTTGTTCGATTTGTGCTTGTTTGGTTTTGTCGGTTTCCTCTTCCTCTTGGTGTCTGGGAAGGGCTGCGGTTTGTAATTGTGGCACTTCTTGGACTTTTCTCTTACTTTTTTTTGTTTTTTAAGTACAACTTTTTTATTAATATTTTGAACCTTTAACCCTTTCATCCCTCAATATCTGAAGTGGGTGATTCCATCTTTGAATCCGGTCACAACTATTGTTCCAAATAGATATCTTAGGCAAAAATCAAAACAGAACAGCAAACAGTGTCTATCCAGATGTGATGGCTCATCATGAGCCATTTCAATAAGCCATCTCATCTAGGTCTGCACTGTTTGCAAAGGTACCTGTTTCGGTCTTAACGGCTTAAAGGGTTCACTTACATACTTTATACACTACTAAGTTATTTAGTATGCAAACAGAGAAGGCTACAGACTAGCTCCTGTTTCCAATGACTACTTATTTTTCTTATAATCCTTTTTGATAATCCACTAAAATAAAGCCAATATATCATGACTAAAAAAGGCTCGTCACTAGTGACAAGCCTTTAAACAGCAAAATAATATCATGCGACCAGCCTTTATAGTCATGGTATAATTTTAGTTTTATTGTAGTGGATTATCAAGCAGGATTATAAGAAAAAAGTCACTGGAGACTGCAGCCAGTCTTTAAGAAGGCTCCTTCTAAGACTGCATAGATGTATAATTTGATTTGGGTATTCTCTTTTCGCACATATTATGTCCCCCTTGTATCATGTTTTCTTTCTTTCTGTTTCAGTTATTTGCAGTGGATAACTGCGTTGAAGACTGGAGAATAGCCATATCACCTCGTCGCGTGGTTCAACTGTGTTTGGAAATCGTGGTCTGCGCCGTTCACCCCGTCCCTGGAAATTTTGTGTTCCGGTGGACTACGATGCATTCAGACACAGTCACAGTACTGTCAAATGACGTCAGTTTAGATATAGTGCTTTCTTTACCAATGTTTTTAAGACTGTATTTAATAGCCAGGGTGATGTTGTTACACAGTAAACTTTTCACGGACGCTTCTTCACGGAGCATTGGAGCCCTTAACAGGATAAATTTTGATACGAAATTCGTGTTCAAGACTTTAATGACAATATGTCCGGGTACTGTGTTGCTTGTGTGCATGTTGTCTTTATGGATTATTGCCAGTTGGTTTCTTCGAGCTTGTGAAAGGTAAGAACAATTTTAATGTACCTTTAAAGGGTATTTCTGAAATACAGCGCAAGGTCTAGAGGCAAATAAGGATAGTTTAGATATGTCTTTTCGATTTTTTTATACAATTATGGTATGTTGCTTGTACTCATTAGAATCGCCTCAATGAGGCGATTATAACGAGTACACAGAACATACATTTTCATGATTAAATAAGAAAAGTTTCCTAAAATATCTCTAAATGCTTGTTTTCTTGAGCTATCGAAAGAATTTCCTGAGGACTCAAAAACGACTTCGATTCAGCCATTCGGATATCTTAACCCGTTTCTTAACTTGCCTTGAACTGAACAAACATACAGTCGACTCTCTTTATCTCGAATCAGAAGTGAACAAGTAAACAAGTGTTCCAGTCCTTGAAGTTCTACTGAAATTCTGAGCCTACATGTGCCTCTAAATAAGCTGATTTTTTAATTAAAATTATTGAAACTTCTCCTCATTTCTCCGGGACAAAAATATATATATTGTGAATACGAATAAGAAGCACCTCATTCATTTTCTTCTTATGGTTTAGCCTGGAGAATGCTACAAATAAATATGGACAATTGCCACAAGTCCTGTACACAGCCATCCTGAGGCACCGAACGACGGTCTAACTACATGGCATGACAACAGAAAACAACACTTTTTTGAAGACAGAACTTAGAAGCGAAGCGAGAACGAAGAAAGAACTAAAATACTGTCTTGGAACTGTCAACGTCAACTGTCCCATTTTAGACTGAATAAACTCCCTCACCCACACTATATATTTGAAGAATCCAATTTCAATTTAAGACATGCTATTGAGTTATTCCTACAGAAAAATCCGCTAAACGTTTTGCAAACCCCTGATCAGACGCCGCAACGTGAGGATCAGGGCCCAGTTGTTCAAAACTAATTATGTCGTTAGTTAACGCATCGTTAAAATTTTGATCATTAAATATGACATATACGCTAATATTTTTGCTGAAAAAAATGTGAGTAGCTTTTGCATTTGGAAAAGCAACTCACATTTTTCAGCAAAAATACCTGTGAATTAAATATTGTACTTACAAGAACAGTTAACATTTTGACCACTAACAAGCTCGTTAAGCTAACGACGCTTTGAACAACTGGGCCCTGATTATTTGGGCCACGCCATACGAAAACGTGTCTAAGGGCATAATGCGGACAGCGAAGACCCAGATCAGCCTGCGCATCCACGCAGTCTGATCGGGGCCTTTACTGTCCGCTAGCAGAATCATCTGACCCCATAGAATATATTAACGAAGATAAAAGACCGGATGAGATATTGCACAAACGCGGGATGATTCTGAATCTTGGCTTTTAGCAAATGTTCGAAGATACCTTCTCGCTTGGCGTGGCCCAGTCATACATTATAACGTCTTTTACTTTTTGAACCATCATACTCACGTAATACGCTCTACGTTCAGAGATCCATACATAATGAATATATTACTGAATAAATAACACCGCCACACTTTAACGTTCAAACATAATCAGGTATGGGGAATGGGTACGCTTCTAGGAGCGGTAGCACAATCAAAATGATTCTACCTCCATCCCGAAAAAGGGTCAACTCTAAAAGAAACGAAGTTGCTCCAGCGGGGAGCAAAATTTTTGTCCTACTGTCTTTAACCATCGAGAGCAAAGTATGTGCTATTGGACTAGACCATTTTTGTAAAGGAGCCTATTGTTGTGCAGAAAAGCAAACAGGAAGTCACAAAAGTTGTCTCCCTTGATTCTTCTTCCTCAGTCTTTTGGACAAATCCATTTCTAACGGAAGGCTTGTCGGGTTACCTCTTCTTGTTACCATGTTGTTTTGCAATTCCTGTATTTAATGCAAACAGTGTAGACACTGATCAGACGCCGCGTTCTGTTGTGTCCTATGTAGGTTAACACTGTTTGACAATGGCCCTTTGATGGGGGGCTAGGTACAAATTGGTTAAAGTAATGCACGTCTTGCACTTCACCTCCATAGATGTTTCCATACTCTCTAAGTGAAAACCTCCCTAATTCCTTGCATTAGACACCTTTCGGTGATGAAGAATCTGACGAGGATACTACGAGAATTATAATAAAATATACGGTTTTAATAGATCATAGCATTAAAATGAAAATCACATTAATCTTTCTATGTCTATTTGCGTAATGCAAACTGTGTGCGTTAAGTTGTAAACAGTATTTGCAAATAAATTAAGTAAAGAGATAGATTGTGTAAAAAATCAGCAAGCAATACATTTTTCTTTCGTATAATGCAAAATGGATGCTACATCAGATAGTGTATATATAACTCATTTAATTCGATTTGCTAGATCATCTAGTAAAGTTAATGATTTTAATATTCGAAATAAAATGCTAGCTTTTAAACTTCTTAAGCAAGGGTACCGTAAATATAAACTATGTAAAACATTTTCTAAGTTTATCGCTGTCATTCTGAATTAATGTTCAAATATAACGTTGGTTTGAAAACACTTCTGCAAGAATGTCTGTCCGAACTTGAATTTTATAGCGACGTAGTCTATAAATTCAAAAAGACTGTTTGCAAAACTGATTTTCGGTAAAATTTAATAAGATTGTCTTTCGCTTCAAAAGATAGGTTACAACATGGATATTCTGCGGTTGTTAACTCATTATTGGTCGATAACTTTGCCTCTTTCTTTAATTGCACGACGGTGGGTCAGTTCTAAGACTATGATGGTTCTCTCCTATATCTATTTCAGATGCTCGGCCCTGACTATCAATGTCGGTGGAGGGGCTTTATCGTGGTCCTGTTTGTGGTTTTCTTGTGTTCTGGCTTCAAATGGTCGTTGAATCCTTTGCTTTGTTTCATCACAGTGTTTTTGATAATAAATGTTTCTCTGTAAAGGTACATATGAAGTAGAGGACCTATATGTATACCGAGCATATATTTGTTATTTAGAGCTGCATCAGAACCATGTAAGCTCCCTAGCAATTTTCCTACTGATCGGTTCAAGGTAGTTTTTCTGTTTCCTCGTATCTCAATCTTTTTCAGAAACTCAGGAACTAAAATATGTGAAGATACCCCGGAAATGCCACAGTCACGAAGCAAAGCTCTACTAAAATATGTGAAGATACCCCGGAAATGCCACAGTCACGAAGCAAAGCTCTACTAAAATATGTGAAGATACCCCGGAAATGCCACAGTCACGAAGCAAAGCTCTCCTGAGAGCTTTGCTTCGTGACTGTGGCATTTCCGGGGTATCTTCACATATTTTAGTTCCTGAATTTCTGAAATGAACTCTTTCGTCCCTTAATTTGGACAAGTCCGTTGATGAAAGTAGGGTAAAGTTTAGTCTAAATCGGGAACAAAATGACAACAGTGTAGATCCTAATGAGACGGCTCATTATGGGCCGTCTCATCTGGATCTATACTGTTTGCACAGATATCTGTTTCGCTGTGCAAGGCTGAAAGGTTAAAGAAATTTTCGAACTCATTTTTCATTGTCTAAATTTTTGGACTTACCAACTTGGTTTTAGAACTCTGAAGAGCTCATTACCACATACCATAATTTCCAAAAATTGCTGTATCTAAAACATTTGTATACACTGCGGTTTGAAATTATTAAATACATTGTAAATGATCACAATAAATATATGAAAACAAACACGTCCGAATTATACTGACAACTACACATGCATGTATTCAGTCATTTCTTGGGACTGAATAAACTGGGAAGATTTTCTGCCATTTTTCATAAGCGAGGCAACTTTTGTGACTTTAATTCGCTTGTCTACACACAAGCCTTTTTTACAGTTGATATACTCTAAAACGTAGGCATATGAGTTAATCTCTTCCGTTTAGAGTGGGTCCGTATTTAGAAGGGAGACATTAAAACAATTTGACAGCGTTGCTTCCCTTGAAAGTATGATAATTCCTCTTAGTAACCAATTTGCAGGAGACATTTCTCTTACGTTACGTGTTCTCTTTTAGCTTTGCATACCAATATACCTACGAAGGTTGACTTGGGAAAAAAAAAAAGAAAACGAAAATGGGAGTCTCGATGGTTTCATTAAGACTCCTCAAATGACAGCATTAAAGTGTGCAGGGCTGCATACGCGACTCTGAATCAGTTTATGCCATTACAAAAACATGCCTATCCAAATATACTGAAATTTTACCACCAAATTCGGATATTTTTCATATTTCTGCTCAAAACACAGATTGTGGGTACCCGTTAGAACCGCCTCGGCGGTTCTGTATGTTTGTTATTTAATCGTTGTTTATTGCTGTCTGCTCGCCATAAAATATCTCGCCATACTTCTCTAAAGTGGTATTTATAGTTTCCCGCCTAATGTTGTCACTGAATACATTTGGATTTATTAGAAAATAGAATATCGCTCAACCATCGGCTAATAGACGTGAACAGCGTTTAGAAAACGTACCTATAGACATGTGCGCAGAGCAAAGATTCAGATTTGTGCAGTCTGGCCTCAAGGTTATAAAATGTTTTCATGCTCATCTCAGCTGAGCATGAAATTTTCTCTGCTAATAAATATGAAAATGCCAACTATTGTTGGCATTTTCATATTTATTAGCAGAAAAATTTTCATGCTCAGCTATGTTTAGCAGTAAAGAATTTGCAATTTTTAGTAATTTGAGATTTATTAGCATGACAAATTTCATGCTCAGCTGAGTTGAGCATGAAAAAAAGTTTTATAATCTTGGGGCCTGATCGGAATGTGCACTGGGCGCATTTTGGACAGCCACGGATACTAAGTTTAAAGATGCGTACATTTAATGATGGGACGAAGTGGATGCGCAGGCTAGTTTGAATCTTGGTTCGGTAAACATGTCAGAAGTTACTTTTCCTCAAGTTGTGGAATGCATGTAACTGTTCATGAACAGACTAGTGTCCTTTCGTTTGTCTTTTCTTCTTCTGTGTTTTGTTCTCAAATATTTACCCTGAAATTAAATTCACGGCCAAAAATTGGGCTGACCTATGCAAATTCTATAGTAAAATGTTTTTTGGAACTTTTGTCTAAGGAAATATATGTTTTGAATTAAATTATGACAAAGGATTGCAAATTTACTCATCCTGTGTAAAGACAACTTTCTGAAAGATGTCGAAAGCTCAGTAGATAAAATCGAATTTCATTATTGATATGTTTATTGTTTGCTTCCAAAGACTTTCTCGTTTGAGTTTTTTTTTCCTTAATTTACTAACTTCCAATCTCCAACATTACATGCTTGTTAGTGTATTTGTACAGTCGAACCTCGTTATCTCGAACTCGCTTATTTCGAATTACCGCTTATCTCGAAGTGAAAATCTGGTCCCTGTTTTAAAATGAAACTATGACAACAGGTAACAAAATAATGTGGAAAAGAGGAGAAATTGCTCCTTAGGAGCAATTTCTCCTCTTTTCCACATTATTTTATATATATATTTCTAACTCTAGGAGTCGAATTACATATTCATTTGTTAAATGTGGTTCAATTTATTGTTTTCCTCACTCTCTCAACTCTGATTTGTCGAGGTACGGATATCTCGAAGTATTTCAGTGAGTCCCTTGGAATTCGAGATAACGAGAGTCGACTGTATTTTATTCTTTACTTTCTTCCTATTCATGTCACAAAAGCATACTTTCACAGAACTAATTCATCAGCCGCGGTAAACAGTAGTAATTTAGAGTGTGGAATGCTTTGGAAGGTTGCTTTGTGTCTAATGGTGATTAAACACGCTGCTGTTGGTAGAAGCACAACTTAATGATATACTTTCTCTTTAATTAAGTCAGTTCATTATTTGACATGCAAATGGATCACAGAAAAAAAAAAGCAAAAATAAAAATAGAACACTTTTCTTTGGGCCAAAGAAAAATGCGTTTTCGGTCCTCCGATCGCGTCCATCTTTTTACTTTAGATTTGAATTTTAGTCAGTCAACTGTTCCAGAAATAAATACGACTTGCTTTTGTGTATTCAGTTCGCTATTTTACGTCAGTGGCTCATTTCTCTCCGGACATGTCAGAAACATTCCTCTGGTGCTGTGACTAATTCCAAAAAATCAGGATGAATGAGGAACAGACAATGGCACAACAAAACAGTAATTTTGCACTTACCTACATACGAACAAAGAACTGCAACCGAACTGAAAGATCTGAACCGCATTTGAACGTTCAGCAGAAAAAAAAGCTGATAGAGGGGTGCGGGGGCTTCATTTTATTTTCAGAAGAAAAAGCTGATAGAGGGGGGTGCGGGTGCTTCATTTTATTTCACTCGAATGAAACATCGCAAGTAATTTTGATACAGCCCCACATTGGCGGTATTTGTTCGGTTGAAAACGGCCTCTTGCAATTCTTACGCAAAATACAGCGTAAATATCCTTTTTGTCTGGCTATTGTAAATTGTTAATATCATGACAAGATACGTATTTTATAAGACAAGGCTTTCTGATCTAGTGTACACTGTTTTCAAAGATCTTGTTTTTACCACAGCAAACGTTTACGGCTGACAATATAAATAATATGCCTATTCAAATATATTGAAAATTTCAGCCCAAAAAACTGAAAATTTTCAGATAAAAAAACCCTGATATTTTTCATATTTCTGCTCAAAACATAGATTGTGGGTACTCGTTAGAACCGCCTCGGCGAGGCGGTTCTAACGAGTACCCACATTCTATGTTTTGTGCAGAAATAAGAAAAATATTGTATACCCCTGTAAACCCCAGTTTTACTGTATAAAAGTGGGGTTTAAGGGGGTCAAAATTATATAGGCGTGCTTTCGTGATGTAACTTCTCTTGAAAAAGAAAACTGTTCTCCGGCCTATTAAATAACACAGCTGTCAAAGTAAAATTATATGATATGCACATGCCAATCAATTAAGGCAATTGAGTTTAAATATTCTATCTGAAAAACAAATACAAAAATATAAGTGAGGATACACAGGGGGAATGCCACAATCACGAAGAGCAGCTCTTCCGAGGCACCAAAAGAAAGAGAGATGAAGGACAAATAAGAACGACTCAAACGCTACATATAAAACTAGATACAGTCGACTCTCCTTATCTCGAATTCCAAAGGACTCTCTTAAACACTTAGAGATACCCATACCTCGAAATATCAGAGTTGCAGAATTGAGGAAAGCAATAAACCAAACAACCACATTTAACAAATGAATATGTAAAATGACTCCTAAAGTTAGAGACATATTAAAATATTGTGGAAAAGAGGAGAAATTGCTCAATAGGAGCAATTTCTCCTCTTTTCCACAATATTTTGTTACCTGTTCTCAGGTTTCCATGTTAATACAGGGACCAGACTTCGGGATAAGCGGTTATTGGAGATAAGCGAGGTCGAGATAACGAGTCGACTGTACGTACAAAGAAAGAAGAAAAACTGCAATAGAAGAACCGACTAGGAACGGTTTACTCTACTGACCGTTCTAAGACGACTCAACTGACCGTTCAAAGACGACTCTACTGACCGTTCTAAGACGGTGGTCCTGGTGTTGGTCTTACTCTTTGTTGCTTTGTGGTTTATTATAAGAGGCGTTTTGTTTCTTGTCTTGCCTTGTGTTATTTTGTTCTGTGTTTTTCAATCCTTTAACCATTGCGATTACCTCGCTTGGGGAAGAGAGTGAGCTAATCTTAGCGCTTTTTGTACGTTTGTACGATTTGCGCTTGTTTGGTTTTATCGGTTTCCTCTTCCTCTTGGTGTCTGGAAAGGGCTGCGGTTTGTGATTGTGGCACTCCCTGGACTTTTCTCTTACCTTTTGTTTGTAAGAAAACTACTGGGAATTATAAACGATACAGAGCGACCGAATTGGTACTAAAACAACTTGTAGTTCCTGTTCTTTCCTCTTGTTTCATTAGTTCCTGAAAGAAGTTATTTGCCTGGCACTTTACTCAGAGGAAGGGATTTTGCAATATTTTGTCAGGATTCATTGCAAAAAGTTTTGTCATATCCCCCTGTGTACAAACCGCTAAATTTTATGCATTAGTTTAAATCACTTATGCCTAGTGGACTCGTCTAACTCGTTCATAGGACAGGTTCATTTCTACTTTAAGGGGTGGCGGGTTAGTTTTATTGGTAGTATGATTTATGAAAATTCATGTATTAAATGCAAACAATGTGGATCCTGATCAGATGTCGCGTTCTGTGGCGTCTGATCTGAGTCTATACTATTTGTCAATGTCCATTTTATCAAACGCAGTGTAAAAATGGTTTAAAATCAAATCTAAGCCAGCGCATGACAAAACCTGCAATTCGATTTGTACAACCAGCGAAGACTCAGATCAACCTCTGCATTCGCGCGGTCTGATCAGTCTTCGCTGATTGCAAGTGCCTTTAACAGCCCCAAGCCTGTTTTAAGAGGGATAACCGAGAACCCTTGCCATAGTGCGCGGATGTACAGGCTAATCCGAGTCTTTGTTGGTCACACACGTCATTGTAGATTTTGTTATGCGCTGGCTCATATTTAATTTTGAAGATGGTAAAAGTAGTTCGGAGGCTGGTTTTCAGCGAATTTAGACCACAGCTTTGCATTGACTGTAATATTACGGTACCTATTTGAGGAATATAGCACTGAAACATAACAGTTGCGTTTTTGAGTGTTAGTAATCTTACAATTGTGAGAATAATAGCCAAATAAAATACACCTTTACAAGTGTTCAAAAACAATTATACAAAGTTTTAATGCCAAGACAGAAGCATCACCGCAAGATATCAACACATATTATATATGTTAAATTTAAACATGACAAAGAAGAAATATCGGCAGAATTATAGCCCTTCGAAAGAATCATACGCATATTACTAGCGCCATTCCTTGGAAATAAGCAATACGGGTTTCTCACACTACAGGGATCTAGTACTGTGGCTTTTTAACCTTTACCACTCTCTCCGTTAATTCAGCAGATTACAATCTGACATTTCCTTATGTTCCAAAAATAGGCTTTGGTCCACAGACTTAATGACCGCTCCCTCCTCAATGTGTTTCAGATGGTCGGTACTTGATTATCAATGTCTATGGTAGGGCTTATCGTGGTTCAGTTTGTGGTTTTCTTGTATTCTGGCTTCAGATCGCCATGCGCCCTTTGCTTTGTTTCATCACAGTGTTTATTATTGTTATTATTATTATTATTATTACTTTGTTGTGTGTTTCGCTGTGACATTTCACATATAAGGCGAATATATATTTATAGTTTGAAGCTGCATCAGAATTAAGGATGAGGTTTTTCGCAAGTTAAACTGGTTTACATCACGAAAACATACCTATATAATGTTGACCCTTATAAATCACACTTTTATATAGTAAAACTGGGGTTTATAGGGGTATACATTATTTTTATCATTTCTGCTTTAAACATAGATTGTGGGTTCGTGTTAGAACTGCCTCGGCGAGGCAGTTCTAACGCGTACCTACAATCTATGTTTTGAGCAGAAATATGAAAAATATCAGAATTTTTATCGAAAGCTTTCACTTTTTTAGTGGTGAAATTTTCAATATATTTGAATATGCATGTTTTCGTAATGAAGCTCCCACAGTAATTTTCCTCTGACCATTCCTCTGTTGCAGCTCTTCTCTGCGCGTCTGTGGTTTCATATGTGGCGTTTAGTTTGTCCTTATTTGTTCCTCATCTTTCCTTTTTGGTGCCTTAGGAAGACTCTGATTCGTGATTGTGGATGTTCCTGGGTATCTTCAGTTATATGATTTATTAGGATGGTGGTTGGTCGTCTTAGTGTTGCTAGCCAGTCTCATTCTTTCAACTAGGCGGATGAAAGTTATGATGTAACATGTGCATCATTTAGCAAGGCAGTGTATCTAAAATCCTACGAAGTTGTCAATGCCACATCCGTTTTTTGGATGATCTTAGTCTGGTGTTACTCGCACCTTCGGTGTTCTAATGTGAGGCATTCGTTTTGTTATTGTTTGCTCCACATCTCCTCTTCTTCGAGTTCCTCGGGAAGGCTGGGCTTTGTGATCGTGACATTTCCTGGTTATCATCTTCATTTCTATTTTAGTATTCTTTCCTATTATCTTAAAATAACAAATGGGGATGGTCTGGCAAATAAACTGTTTACTAATATATGAAGAATATATTGTCAGGTATCTCACGTGAATAGTGTTACCCTCATTAAATGAGAGATATTTATTACTGTAAACAGTTATCACATTACGAAAACACGTCTGTTCAAATATATTGAACATTTCACCTCCAAAAACTGAAAATTTTCAGATAAAAAATTCTGATATTTTTCATATTTCTGCTCAAAAACATAGATTGTGTGTACTCGTTAGAACCGCCTCGCCGAGGCGGTTCTAACGAGTACCACAATCAATATTTTGAGCAGAAATAAGAAAGATAATGTATACCCCTGTTTACCCCAGTTTTGCTATATAAAAGTGGGGCTTAAGGGGGTCAAAATTATATAGGCATGTTTTCGTGATGAGTGTTTTTTTTTTATATTATCAAATCTGTATTGCAAAAAAAAAAAAAAAAAAAAAAAACAGAGACCGTTGTTTTATGTCTGTGGATTTCTCTCTGCCGTTTAGGCTTTACAGAACATTTTGACCAAGTCATATTTCGACTCCTCCGGCGAAAAACAGTAATAGTTTTGAGTGGTTATTAACAAAATCTTGCATCATTTTGGAAACAGGCTTCTTTCACTAATGCAGTGGCTTAAGGGTACTTCCGACTAATGTCACATTTCTAAATATGTGCTAAGAAACATAATTTTCTTTTTTAATGATACATTTAGGCAATAGTTGTTGATTACAAACATAATGGACAGAGACACATAATGATGCAGCATTCTGAGAAAGTAAGCAAATTATCATCCCTCGTATTTCATGTGCTCTTTCTCTAGGCACATTCAACGTTATTTCACTTCTGCAATAATGTCTTAAAACATGAGTGAGGTAACAGGCAAGGAGTTCATTGACTGTGATCTCAAAGTGAATGCATCGGACATTAAAATCATGTTAGGATAAAAGGAATTTACTGGCTGTGATTACTGATGAGGTAATATACATTGGCCATTTCATTTAGGTATGGAACAAAGAAATATATTGGCTGTGATCTTTGCGCAGGTAAATACGTTGGCCATTTTAATCAAGTAGGGATGAGACAACTATACTGGCTGTGATCACTGCTCAGGTAAAGTACATGGGCAATTTCGATGAAATGCCATATGTATTCATCTTTATAAAGATCTCGCTGTGATCTTTGTTAGGGTAAATACATATGACATATCAGTCATTTTAGGACAAAAACAAATCGGGCTAATCTTCGCCTAGATGAATACAAAGGTCATTTCCATCTCGTACGAAGCAAAGAAATATACTGGCTGTGAGCTTCGTTTAAGTAAAAACGTCGACCATTTAGCTCTTGTAGAGTTCAATAAAACATATTATTACCCGATCTACTATTTACATAGTTATAAAGTAATTTTTGCTATTGTTCGACTTTGTTGACAAGAACCGCAATTGTGAGTATCGTACCGGCCAATAGTTTTGACTATTGTCCTGTTCTTTTGGCCGGTCAGTATTTTTTTTTATCTAGCTACTGGTTTAGACTTTACTGTGCAAAAATCAGGACTCGGCTCACGTTACCTTCACGAGCTGTCTTGGTATTTATTGTTAAGCCTTCAGTGTGGTCTGTACGATAATACAGCTCTGCATCTAAAAATTCTAAAGTAATCAAAGGCTTTGCTAAAGGAACAACATGAATGTTGCTGAATTTGGTTTCTCTGACCCATATACTAGATTAATAGATTAGGAAAAGCATATAGACCCGTGCAGTTGTTAATTATACTTTGAGTTGTTTGATATAGAAGCCATCTGGATAATTACCATAAATATCATATATTTACATATTACATGTTCTATCTAGATCTGAAATTGTTATTTCTAAATTCTGTTACATCGTCTAATGTGCTGTGTACTAGATGGATTGGGTAACAAAACAGATATTTCATGATTGCTTGGAGTTCAGTGAAAACTATTGGCCCGAGGTGCTGTTGACAATCTGATGCACTATGGCCCGAGTCTTTTGCCTTGGACTATAGTGCCTCAGGTTGTCCACAGCACCTCAAACATGAAGCCACGGGCAGTAGTGCATAAGATTATCTAGATCAGAACGTTGGGTCAATAGTTTTTACTATACTCCAAACAGCCATGAAATAACTGTATACTAGATATGACCTTTGTTCAGATAAATGCAAGGATCTTTTCAAGCGCGTAGGGAACAAACTAAATACTGCCCATGACCTTTGCTTAGGCAAATACATCGGTCATTTCAGTCATGTTTGGAGGAAAGAAATATTCTGACCTTGCATGTCTAGCCGAGGTCCCCATATCAGAGAGGTAACCCGTTAGTCGGAGGTCCAAGATACATCAGGCTAAAAGTGTAGAATATAAACACACATACATATATACATACGTGGCCAATATTATTTGTAAAAAATCGAATGCTTACGTTCAAGAAAACTGGATATACGAGCAGCCACTTATAACAGAACTTATTTGCACAGAACCCCGCTTCTTTTGTCAGTACGTTAAGTATTTTATTCCAGCCACATGTATTCTAGTCAAGTTCGCCAGAAATGTAGCTCAGTTTATAAATCTACCACAAGAGTTTCGCACCGCCGTTACCCAGATATTGTGGAACACGGTTACGATTCTCAGTGACTTTCCATTACAAATGATTGTCAGTATTATTGTTGTTTGGCAATGTTAGCTGGTTGTTTGTCACAAAAAGATTTACTCACTGACATACTACATACTGCCGAGTGATACCATCATTACAACAAGGATGTTTTGGCACAACCACGAAATACATAAACGTTGTTACATTCATGCCTTGGCACTGGATCGGCATACTAAGCGTATACAACATTTGCATCAGGGCAACTAAAATTGCACAGTGTTGTACAGATGAAATGTATCATATAGTAAATCTGAAATGACTCGAACACCGATAGCTCTTTTCGCTTTCATTACGAAAACACGCCTATTCAAATATACTTAAAATTTTACAGCCAAAAAATGAAAGTTTTCAGATTAAAAATTCTGATACTTTTCATATTTCTGCTCAAAACATATATTGTGGGTACTCGTTAGTACCGCTTTGACAAGGCGATTCTAACGAGTACCCACAATCTATGTTTTAGACCAGAAATAAGAAAATAATGTATACCCCTGTAAACCCGAGTTTCACTATATAAAAGTGGGGTTTAAGGGGGTCAAAATTATATAGGCATGTTTTCGTGATGTGATGCATTGACTGAATTGGCAGCCTTTATGCGAACCAAATTTTCATGTATTTCTGTATTAAGAGTTGCATTGGGAACCAGGCTGAAGTTGGCTAGCCATAAAAGTCCTTTAACCTCCCTCCCCCGCCCCCCCCCCCTCCCCCAACCACACACACACACACACACACACTACTCCGGTAGTTTATTCTATTGACTGTTCTAAGACGGTGGTCCCGGTGTTAGCTTTGTGGTTTATTCTGCGAGGCGATTTGTTTTAAGGTTTGCCTGGTGTTGTTTTGTTCTTGTGTTTTTCGGTACTCTTAGCATTGCGATTATCTCGGTTGGGGAAGAGAGAGATCATCTTAGTGCTTTTCGTGCGTTTGTTCAATTTACGCTTGTTTGTTTTTGTCTGTTTCCTCTTCCTCTTGGTACCTGCTTTTGTGATTGAGGCACTCCCTGGACTTTTTGTTACCTTATTTTTCGTTAACCGTGGCTGAATCGAACTCTTTTTGACTCCATAGGAAATTCTTCCGATGGCTCAAGAAATCATATATTTAGGGATGCCTTAGTGAATTTTTCTCATTGAATCATGAAAATGTATGGTGTGTTTGAACTAGACAATTTTTATCAGTGCACTCAGCATACTATTATTTTATAGAAGGGCGAAAATGCAATCCTAAATGTCCCTCGTTTGCCTCTTGACATTGCGCTATGATTAACTCTCAGTAGCTCAAACTATTCATGGCTTTGTTTGTTTGTTTGTGTTGAGGTTTTACAGCCTAATCAAACCATTGGGGTCATGTCGAGTGCGGTCTGTTTACCTAACCATACGTTTTGTCCTCTAAGAGGTTAACCAGTATTGCGCACAGTCATTCGCCAGAAACTGACAACTGCAATTATTGAATCAGCGAAAGGAGGAAATGGCCGTGGAAATATTTCATGATCAATCTACGCTAAAGGATATTGCCAACTGGCGGGCTACCCATGGCCCCAACGATGTTCAAACCATTAGAGTTCGATTGAATTTGAAACAAGGTGATTTTATATAGGAATTGATACAACGTACAAATATTTAGAAGGAAGAATCACAATCACTGAACACAGCCAACCAATGACACTACGAGGGAGATCAAATTAAAAGACAGACAAGACTCTATCCACCAACTAAAGAAAGGCAAAGCAGTCAGCCTTCTTTTCCCTAACATGGTGATCACAATGCTAGACAGGTTCTTACGTAACACAACTGTAAGATAACGAACGGAACGAACTATCAAAACGGCGCCGAAGCGATCAAACACAAGGCTGCACGAGGAACAAACAATACCAGAACCTTCACCTTAGAACGGCCAGTAGTAAAAACTACCGGGCGATTTATTAAAAACAAGACAAAATATTTAGACGCAAACGTCTAAGTACCAGCGCACATTTTGTTGATATGGGACAAGGGTATACTAAAGTTTAATAAATATACAGTGTAACAGGTAAAATCGAACAACAATGTGATTCTTTAACTTTCGCTGCCACAGGCGATAATAATAGGATTTTGCGAACAGCATAGATCCAGATGAGACGGCTCATATGAGCCGTCTCATCTTGATCTACGCTGTTTGACATTCGGTCTTTCAAATTTACGTATAAACTTCTTTTCAAGCGATTATTTGTTAAAAAAAAAACAAAAAAAAAAAACAAAAAAAAAACAGATGACAATGTTGTCTGAAATTTGGCACCGAAAGAGTTAATGTTTGCTTTTATTAAGCTTTACGAAATCTCTTGATTGAAATGAAAATAAAATAGACATTAATCTGTTTATAACACAGTTTGTAATAAGATTTTTTTTTTTTTTATATTTGTCGAGATCGTCACAAACCGACGATCCCGGCAAATACAAAAAGTCCTTAGTGAGCTAATCAAACACGCTCCCATATGTAAAAATCATAAAGCTATATTAAGAGACCGGCGCGATTCCTGCGCCGGTCAGTTACCAGATGATTAAATCGATGTTATAAGTTCTAAATTTGCAACGTTCGTTTTAACGTTGTGTGGCCGCTGGACATACCCATCAAACACCCAACGTCACTGCAATGTATTATCGTAACCGCACGTCGGGATGCTTAGTGACGTAGAAATTATGCTCTAGCTTAAAGGGAACGGATACACACGCAGCGGAAGTAACTCTGTCTAAATTGATTTGTCCCCTTTTGAAAAGGGGTTCTCTCTTTTGGAGTCGAACCCTTTGCAGAAAGGGATTGATATCTCCTTACTTAAATATAATAAAGCTACCCAGGAAAATCCCGCAGTCAGGAAGAACAGCCCATCCCGAGGCATGAAACGAAAGCGAGATTAGGGACAAATTAGGACAAAACAAATGCACATATAGAACCACAGGCGCACAAACTAAGAATAAATGGAACAAAGAAACCGCCTTTCATTACGAAAACACGCCTATTTAAAAAATATGTCGAAAATTTCACCTCCAAAACTGAAAATTTTCAGATAAAAACCCTGATATTTTTCATATTTCTGCGCAAAACATAGATTGTGGGTACTTATTAGAACCGCCTCGGCGAGGCGGTTCTAACGAATACCCACAATCTATGTTTTTGAGCAGAAATAAGAAAAATAATATATACCCCTGTAAACCCCAGTTTTACTACATAAAAGTGGGGTTTAAAGGGGTCAAAATTATATAGGCGTGTTTTCGTGATGGAACGGTCAGTAGGAAAATTACAGGGGACTTTAGCCAGGTTTACTCACGGAAAACATCCCCCTTAATACCAATGCAGCTCCAAATAACAAATATATGTTCGGTCCGCATACAGGTCATCTACCTAATCTGCAAAACATCAAGTGAAACATAGGTAATCAGACACACTAAGATGACCCAAAGCAAAGGGCTCAATGGCGATCTGAAGCCAAAACAGAAGAACGCCAGAAACAGGGCCACTATGAGCCCGACCAAAGATATAATAATCAATGACTGACCATCTGAAAAAGATTGAGGATGCGGAAAGCAGAATCCTTGATCTGACTGCATTGTTGGCATGTGCATAAAGCATAAAGTTTGTATTACTCTACTGTATCTTGTCGAAAAGCACTGATCAGACTGAGCACATGCGTAGGTTGAACTGGGTTTTCGCTGTTTTGAGAAAGGCATATTGTTTAATACAGTGTATTTGTTTTCCATCTGATAGGACCATGAACTATTTTATATTGTTACTTTATCTTCTTCTAGACACTAAAATATAAAGAATGCAAGACTGTTGTACGCTGTATTCTACGCTATTTTCCTTTAATGTCGGGCGTGACTGGAAAACAGGCCTTAAAACTGTCTTTTTGTGTACACTAATGCGATATTTTCTCTAAGACACATTAACACGCTACCATTTAAGCAGCAGAGGGAATAATGTGCCTAATAACGTGCGTCTAGCGAAGACTCAGATCAGCAAGAAATGTGCTTTATCACGTGTGTCTAGCAAGGACTCAGGTCAGGTTGCGCTTCTGTGCAGTCTGATCAAAGCCTGGCCAGTGTAGACCCAGATCAGACGCCACAGACTCTAAGCTGGTTTCATTGAATACAAGAGCTTAGTAACAATATAAACTACATGTTGCCAGACACCTCTTCTGTTGGAAATGGACCTGCCCAAAGAGTTAAGGTAGAATACTCCACTCGGCATAAATGGGTTTATGTCAAAATTGTGCTGCTAAATGATAAGCAGCACATACCCTGGTAAACATGAGCATTTATTCGAATGTTGAATTTTAAGTTGCATCAAAATTCAGGGCAAGGTTTCAATCGAGTTTAAATAACTATTTAACCCATATATGCCGAATGAACTCTTCTACCTAAACTCTTTGGACAGGTCCATTTTTAATTGAAGGGCTGACTGGATAGTGTTTATTATTACCATATTTTGTAAAAGTACCTGTATTATACGCAAACTGTGTAATGTGAAATCAGACGCCGTTGATACATATATGGATCTGTCTTGCCAATGTCCATTTTAAAGGACGCTAGGAATAAATGGGTTAAGACCTACAGCATTTGTTTCAATAGACCATTCCAGTGCGTTAACACCCAGCAGGCACATAACGTTGAAACAACATTGATTCAACGTTGATTTAACGTCGACGTTGAATCAACATTGATTCAACGTTGATTCAACGTCGACGTTGAATCAACGTTGAATCGACGTTGTTTCAACGTTGTGTGCCTCTTGGGCTTCCTCTACTGCAGCTATGTTTTTGTATTTTGTTGTTTGTATGTTGGTCATCGCATCTGCGACGTTCTGTTTTGTCATTGTTTGTTCCTCATCTCTCCTTCTTTTAGTACCTCCATCACGTAAACACGCCTATATAATTTTGACCCCCTTAAACCCCACTTTATATATATAAACTGGGGTTGACAGGGGTATACATTATTTTTCTTATTTTTGCTCAAAAACATAGATTGTGGGTACTCGCTGAGGCGGTTCTAACGAGTACCCACAGTCTATGTTTAAAGCAGAAATAAGAAAAATATCAGAGATTTTTATCTGAATTTTTTTAGTTTTTGGGGATGAAATTTTCTATATATTTGAATAGGCATGTTTTCGTAATGTCGAGAAGACTGTGCTTCGTGGTTGTGGCATTTCTTTGGTACCATCACGAAAACATGCCTATATAATTTTGACCCCCTTAAACCCCACTTTTATATAGTAAAACTTGGGTTTACAGGGGTATACTTTATTTTTCTTTTTTCTGCTCAAAAACAGAGATTATGGATACTCGTTAGAACCGCCTCGATGAGGCGGCTCTAACGAGTACCCACAATCTATGTTTTGAGCAGGAACATGAAAAATATGTTATTTTTATCTGAAATTTTTCATTTTTGGTGGTAAAATTTTCAGTATATTTGAATAGGCATGTTTTCGTAATGACCTCATTTAAATTGTTTTGAGTTTCTGATCTGAATCAAAGAATTTAAGTTATTGACATCATCAATGAGAAACGTTTATGTATTTCCATTTTCCAAGTTGATAGCCTGGTCGCGCTCTGCTGCTTAATTATTACAACTCTCTGGACAAGTCTGCAGATGAAAATTAATGATTTTTTTTCTCATTTACCCAGAAAATAGGATTTTACATTTCATGCAAATTGTCTCCATTGAAGACAATTTGAATAAATGTCAAATTCTGTTTCCTGCAAAAAAAAAAGGAGAAATATTTCAGAGTGTCTTATGCTGAAAATTTTACCTAGAATGGTTAAGCATTAAGCATTCGGATTGTTGGCTCTGTCGTCGTTGGCTTCTGGCTGGAAGGTTGACCCTGCCGTCATTGACTTTTGGCGGAAAGTTTGGCCCTGCCGTTATTTGATTTTGACTGGAAGGTTTCTGCCTCTTTTGGAGCAAGTTAAGATGTTGGGGTCTTGACCACTTCTATACCTCTCTCTCTCTCTCTCTCTCTCTCTCTCTCTCTCTAATTCTAATACGGAATGACGACCTAAATGTTGACACGTACAAACATTTCTATTTTCTATTTTCCCTCATTTTCGTGTTTTGCCAAATATTAAACTTAAATGAAGTTTATAACCGAGATATTGGTTTGACTTTTGTATTTTTCACAATAAAATGGTTTGCTATTTGTATTATTGTTACTACCCTCTTGGCTAATTTAACGGACGACAAGTTGATGACAGTTTTCTTATTTTTTCCTAGAAAACAAGATTTAACATGTGCATTTTATGTTTCTCAGAAAACGGGATTTGACTTGTCATGCAAAATGTTTCCATTGGTGATAATTTGCCTGAAATGTCAAATCCTGTGTCCTTGGAAATAATAATAATAATAATAATAATAATCAATATGTCATTGGCTGAAAATTCTACCCACAGTGCTTAGCCATTACGAAAACATGTCTATATAATGTTGACCCCCTTAAACCCCACTTTTATATAGTAAAACTGGGGTTTACAGGGGTATACATTATTTTTCTTATTTCTGCTTAAAAACATAGATTGTGGGTACTCGTTAGAACCGCCTCCCCAATATCAGAGTTTTTTATCTGAAAATTTTTCAGTATTTGGAGGTGAATTTTTCAAAATATTTTAATAGGCGTGTTTTCGTAATAGTTACACCAATACTAATAGTAACAGGCTGATAAGGAAGGCCGGGGTTAGTTTTCGCATTCACTCAGCTTAGTCATGGCCGCTTACAGAATCATGGCAGACTGCAGAAAATATTGATGGAGAAAGAAGCTCATGGAAGGACCGCGCGAAATGAACACGCTGATCCAATTCTTCGCTGTCATAATATAAAAAAGCCATTTCTTCACGTTCCGGAACGAATGCACTTTTCTTGCAAAAATACTGAAAAAGACTTTTGGAGGAATACCAGAAAGACAGCAGTGATGTCTTGTTATGATGCAAACTGTCATACCGTATTTTCCCTGTTTTTTTTTTTTTTGTTTTTTTTTTGTGTGTGTGTGTTTTTCCGAACAGATACGCCTGAAAAAAAAGAAAAGAAAAAAAAAGTCCTAGATCAGACGTTGCGTTCTGATCACGGTGCAGTGAACCCTCGTTATAACGACAGCATTTGTTCCCAAAGATGTTGCCATTAAAATGAATTTGTTGTTGTGAAGAATCCTTAATGGACAGAATGATATGTTTTGGATATTTGTTAGAATCAGTGAGGTGATTCTAACAAATATCCAAAACACATGTTGCTTGAAGTTTTAATGCAGTTACAGTAGCGATTACGTTTTTCTTGTCCGTTTATGCGTTTGGGGTGCGTTTTAAAATCGTGGCATAACGTTTGCGTTTCGACAACGTTTCTAGCGTTTCATATCGTTTCGGCCAATCAAATTACAGAGCAAAGCGTTTCACTCAAACGCTTAATTTGCATATGCGCACTGAGGAGATACAAACGTTTTCTCGAAACGCTTTTCACCGTTTCGGCCAATCAGCTTGCCTTATCGAAACGCTTTTTCCGTTTCGGCCAATCATTTGACCGTTTCGCACCGTTTGTATGTTAGACCAATCGAATCATAAATACCTGTTGGACCGTATTAAACCGTGTTTATTACAACTAAAGTACTCTGTATCTACGTATTAAAATTATATTTATTTTATTTTATTTTATTTATTTATATTTTCTTTATAAAATATATTTTGGTATTTTCGAAAGAATTAACATGATTAATTATTATACTTTGTGAAGCCTATTATTTTTACACTGCAATCATGACAATCAACGTCTTTTGACAATTACATGTTTTAGCACATAGTACTCGGTATAAAATATTTAGCAGATGACATTTTGAAGTTTATATAATTTCCTGAAAACAGATTTTGGCATTTCATACAAATTGCCTGCAAATGATTTGACAATATCAGAATGCCTTAACCAAGAAAATATTTATTTATTTTATTTATCTTACTTTTATATTTTATTTCATTTTTATTTATTTATTTTTTATTTTATTTTTATTTTATTTTTATTTATAATTATTATTATTATCATTATTATTGCATAATTTTAGATGTATGTTAATGGCTACGATTTGTCATTTAAATCGGCAGGCTTTTCTAACTTATTTTGTTTTTAAGGCGTGCGGTAAAAATGCCAGAGCTGAAAATGCCATATGCAAAAATGTTAGAGGAAAAATGCAACAAATAAAAATGCCAGAGGCTACCTGGTGAAATGTCATAGGAAATAATCCCATAAGTAAAAATGCCAGAGATAAAACTTATACAAGTTTAGTTCTTTATTTGACTTCCATGTAGCACAATTTGACAGCATCATGGGAAAAGGTGAAAAGATGCAACAAGAGTATATATGTCCAAATAGACTCCCCCACACTCTATATTGGAAGAGTCTAATTCAATGTTAGGCATGTCAGGTTATGTGATTTAGATAATCCTAGCGAAAAATGACTGAACTGTGCAAACAATGGCTACCCTGATCAAATGCCGCATTTTGCAATGTCTGATCTGGATCTGCACTGTTTTCCAATAGCCTGTTTTGTGTCTCCAAATTAAAGTGAGTTAAACTGTTTTCACATCAAAAAAAAAAAAATAATAAATAATAATAATAATAATATCATCTGCTTATATCTAAACAAAGCAGGTTAAATGTTAACCTTTACCACTCTGTTTATTCAGCAGACAACAAAGTGATGACATTTTTTCGTTTCTCCAGAAAACAGGATTTGACATTTCATGCCAGTTGTCTCTATTCAAGACAATTTGCATGAAATGTACAGAATAGTCAGTTGATGACATTTTGAAGTATTTTTCTTATGTTATCCTGAAAACAGGTGTCGGCTTTTCATACATATTATCTCCACAGGACTTCACTTCCCCTGCAAATTGTCTTCAGTGGAGATTTGCGTGAAATGTCAAACCTGTTTTACGGTAGAAAATAAGAAAAGAGGTCATGAATTTGCCATCTGCTGAGTTAGCCCAGAGAGTGATAAAGGTTCAACTGGACAATGAATCGTTGACATAATCCATTCTGTTGGTGATATGTGTAGTCCACGATCAGACTGCGCGGAAATACCGGTTCACCTTGGTCTAAGCTGTTCTCAAATACCATAAGGTCGTTTCTTATTTCTATTCAAAGGGGCTAATATATATTCAACCAGTGCCGACCAAACCAGATCAGCTTGCGCAGCAGGATCAAGATGAAAGATTTTCTACACCAGTCTGAACTACGTCGAACCTGTGAATTGCCATTATTGTTTTGAGTAATATTTCTCCCCCCTCCCCCTCACGTCCCTCCCCCTCACGCCCCACCTTTTTTTAAAATGAAATGTACACTGTCGTTTAGACAAATGGTTCTGGAACAGATGATCTGCTTTACTGAAATTTATTGTTAGAATTATGTGTCACCAATACTAATCCTTTCATTAGATCCTTATCCAGTGAAAACGTCCCTCTGAGCATAGGTGTTACTCGGATTAAAGTGAGTGGATCAGTCTAGTGCATAATGGTGTCCACTCAGTTCACTGATCAGGTCATTAGTATAAAATACTGTAATACATGAATCGCTCAGTATCCATCTAATACACAGACTGATCAGAATCGTAAAATATAAATAGGTCCATTTTTACTTGTTTGGGCCATTATTTTTCGAATACGATGCACTGTGCACATCATGGCAATTATGTGGACAGTCGGCAAATATCTTGCTGGAGGGCTTTCATGAAAGTATATTCTCACTATGAAAACATTTTTGGCATGTATATGCAAAGCTGTTAACCTTAAGAACGCTATATTTTAATATTAGAAGACGATGTGCTGGATAAACAGATCAAATGTATGGACGAGCAGCAATGACCCAGAGCAGAGTGCGCGGATGCACATTCTAATCTAGTATTTTGCATAGTGCAACCTATACTTAAATATTAGAAGACGATGCACTGGAAAAACAGCAGATCCTTTCGAATAATAATGATAATAAAAATGTACAGACGAACTGCAACGAATCAGATCAAAATGCACGGATGAACATACAAATCAATGTTGCATTTATAGCACATTGTAGTCTGGATACCCCTAAAAGGGTAATTGGAAAACAGTGGAGACCCAGATCAGATGCCGCAGAACGTGACGTCTGATCAGGGTATCCATTATTTGCAAATAGTTCAACCATTTGTTTCTCTACATAACATAGCCTGGCATACCTAAAATCGAAATTCGGCGGGCCCCCGTAGCCTAGTGGATAAGAGAGTTGACTCTTAATCCATTAGGTTTCTCACCGCTGTGGTTCGAGCCTAGCTCGGGTCATATGTGGGAAAGCCAAGTTCTGCTTACGGATGGTCAGGTGGTTTTTCTCCGGGTACTCCGGTTTTCGCCCACCTTCGATGAACGATCGGCTCGATATAAGTGAAATATTCTTGAAAGGGCCGTAAAACCCAAATCAAAAAAAAAAAAAAAAAAAAAAAAAAAAAAAGAATCTTCCAGTATATAGGGTGGGTGAGTTCATTCAGTAACAATAGGTTAAATATTAGAAGATAATGTGCAAGACTATTGGCAAATCGTATCGAATAAGACAATGTACAGATGAGCAGCTACGAAGCAAATCAGAGTGCGCGGATGCCCTATATTTATCACATATTTTCATGTATTCCTCTTTTTTAATATTGGTAAAATTACTTTGTATCTACATGTATTCGATAGTTTAAAATGAAAATGACTTATTATCAAAGATGAATGGATGAAATTGAAATGTTTTTTTTTTTTTTTATTTGTTCAAAACTGACTTAGCAGTTTTTAAGTAAGTCTTCTTCGATATATATTTTTTACATTACGTCTGGTGTTGACTTCATTTCAAATATACGAGCATTATATCCTTTTAAGGCATTACCTGTTTATGCATGCTGTTTCTTTTTTTTTCTCATCCAAATAGATTTGGAAGTGCACCTGCATATCATAAAAAACTTCCAATAAACAATACATGGAATGAGTATATCCTATACCTCACCCTCCTTAAGAAATACACAGGCTAATATTATGTAACATTTGAAAGATCAAAAAGGGGATAGTATAAATAAAAAAAAAAAATATGTAAATAAATAAAAATTGGAAAATATCATGATATTATACGCATTAATTGCACAGTACTCCAGATTCATGTAGCATAGAGTATTTGATAATAATTGATGTGTGTCTTCATTTTTCCACTTAAATAATTTTGTTGTGTATATTTATTAGAATCACCTCACAGAGGTAATTTTAATGAGTACCAACCATATATTTTCTGGAGGAGAGACATGAAAATACAAGATATGATCATAATCATAAATCGATCATAAAGTTTCTCAAATGAACCTCATTTATTTATTTACTTATTTTTAAAGTAAATAAGAACACTTCAAAAACTGGATCCTAATTCTACTGATGGAGAACTGTATAATAAGTTTGATAGGAAATTTAAAAAAAATAAAAAAATGATTGTATCCTAAAATGTGAATATTTACTTTCTGCAATTGCGCAAACTGAATTTTCTGAAACACAGTTATTTCTACAAACTCTGTATGTTTAGTGAATATTCAGATCAGCCTGTACGTCTGCACAGTCTGATCAGTCTTCACCACACGCTCTAGAAGATCTACTGCTTCTTCGTCCAGAAAACACAGACTGATAAGATTGCGGGATGTGCAGACTGATCCACATATTTACTGAAAGTACATTCTTTTTTGCAGGAATTAAAGTGATTCTGCCAAAAACTGTTAAAATTCCTTTTCCGTGTATATTGCATTTTAAGACACAACGTGTTTTCCAGTACTTTCAAAAGTCAATAATCAATCATTCTTAACTGGAAGTTGAAAGGCATTCCTATCATTATTCATTGCTAGGAATGAATGAAAAATAAAGATTTTGTTCTTATATTTCCCGTAAAATGGCATTTAACATTTCAAATCCTATTTTTCAGAAAAAATAAAAACAAAATCTTATTAATTTCTTGTCTGCTGAAACTGCCCCATAGCGTGGTAAATAATTCTTAAATGTCTTTGCGAAAAAAAGTGCTCCAAAATTATGCTTTTCCTGAACAATGGATTTATTTATTATACCCTTTTTAGTGATTATCTTTTAGTTTGACGAAGTTTTGAAATTGTGCTAATGGAAATTTATGCAGAAGAGGGAATTTGATGATAAACTAGCATATTAAGACATAAATGTTAATTTATCCATAATTTATCCATAAAATATGTTGTGGGTATTCATTAGAACTGCCTTTGCGAGGCGATTTTATTAAAAACAACCAGCTATATTTTAATGAGTAAAAAGAAAAAAATGCACACCAACCTTTCGCCAAATTACCGACCTTATCTGTTTCTATGTTTTAATCATAAACTTTACTAATGTCAATAATTTCCCCTTATTAGGCCCCTACCTATAAGGTTGGCCAAAGTCACCAAGAACTTCTTATTTTTATCTGCTTATGGCCATTAGCGTGTTATGTAATCTAAATTGTGTCTTTAATAGCTAATTGCCACCATCTAATATCCTAAATCATCGCGGAAGGAAAATATAACGAAATACATGTATTTACTCTAGATTTTTTCCTACCGCTACTTAGCCGCAATCTTGGACAGGGAACTCCCGTATACGCTGATACAGTGAAATGTTAATCTGCAAAACCGTGACATAAAAATACATGTTTAGTAATCGTTATTATTATTATTATTATTACTACAAATATTACATTCATTGATGTGAGTCTAATCATTGCATTCAATATAATCAAGTGGCTTTAATACCACTTGATGTAATTTATAATCGAAATATTTATGTACCCAGTGTTTGTCTCAGGTGAGAAAATAGTGTGCAACAAACAACTATTACCTGACTGCACCGGCAAGCATCGAACCCACGACTCCTGATCACCAGTCAGAAGCGCATCCGACTGAGCTACAGAGTCCGGCCACTATCACTGTCCGTCAAAACACATTTCCTGTTTATTGCATCAGATACTCGTCTCCATAAAATTATTTGACTATTATTTTTATTAATTTTATAACAATTATAATTAAGTGAAATTGGAAAAAAAAAAAAAAAAAAAGATGTAAAATAAATTGAGTCCGCGGGATTTTGATTGGCTAACTCTGCAAACGCTAAAACGTTTGAAACCAGACATAGTTTCCATGACAGCGTTTTCCGAACGCTAATGTGATTGGTTAATATTTGAAACGCTTGAAACGTTTCAGAAACGATGATCTGATTGGCTAAAACTGTAAACGATCGTTTAAGCGTGGTCGAAACGCTGCGTTTCCAAACCGTTAAAAAGCGTTTTGCATGCGTTTCCGTGGACATGAAAAACGCTGTCACCACTGTAATATGAACAGAATAGAATTGTGAAAACGTGTCCATTACGAAAACATGCCTAAATAATTTTGACCCCCTTAAACCCCACTTTTATATAGTAAAACTGGGGTTTACAGGAGATACATTATTTTTCTTATTTCTGCTTAGATTGTAGGTACTCGTTAGAACCGTCTGTGCGAGGTGGTTCTAACTAGTACCCACAATCTATGTTTTGAGCAGAAATATGAAAAATATCAGATTTTTTATCTGAATTTTTTCAGTATTTAGTGGTAAAATTTTCTATATATTTGAATAGGCGTGTTTTCGTAATGTTGAGGTATATGCGGAGAAAGACGGCCCAGATCGGCCTACGCATCCGCTTTGTCTGCTCAGAGCCGTTGTTGTCCGCTAACAGTCAATGGATAGTACAGAATGTATGAGTGGAGAGCAAATGCCCGGATAAGACTCTGCGCATGTGCAGGATGATGTGCATCCGCACATTCTGTGCATGTTCGAAGGAACATGTTCGCTTTATGCGATCCAAATATAAAGAGATGTATATTGAGGAGCGAAGGTGTGTTAATATTTAGGGCAAATCAGGTGAACTGTCACGTCTAACTAATCAGTCTGAGAACTGCGCAATCACAAATGCACCAGATTCTCTGCAGTGGCATGCTGCTACCTGGCAGACCTTCAGATGTAATGTGTTACCGTAGTTATTCTAATCAAGTGAGAACACGTACTTTTGCGACAAACATGCACAGTGAAAACCCATTTACGTCAAGTGGACTCTTCTACTACAACCTTTTGGACCGGTCTATTTCCAATAGAAGGGTGTCTGGTTCATTACTACAATGTTTGACAGAAATTCCTGTATGTAATACAAGCAGTGTAGACCCTTAGTATACGTCGCTTTCTGATCTGGGTCTGCACTGTTTTCCAGTTACTTTTTTGTGGGTCCAGACCAAAGTTGGTTAAACAGTCTATAACTGTAAGAAACGCTTAAAATGAGCCTGAAAAGCTTATTGTATGGAAATACAGTCGACTCCCGTTATCTCGAATTCCAAGGGACTCACTGAAACACTTCGAGATATCCGTACTTCGACATATCAGAGAGAGTGAGGAAAACAATAAATTGAACAACCACATTTAACAAATGAATATGTAATTTGACTCCTGAAGTTAGAAATATATATATATATATATATATATATATATATATATATATATATATATATATATATATATATATATATATATATATATATATATATAAAATAATGTGGAAAAGAGGAGAAATTGCTCCTGAGGAGCAATTTCTCCTCATTTCCACATTATTTTGTTACCTGTTGTCATAGTTTCATGTTTAAACAGGGACCAGATTTTCACTTCGAGATAAGCGGTAATTCGAAATAAGCGAGTTCGAGATAACGAGGTTCGACTGTAATTCATTTTTTGTAGCAGACTTGTAGCAGAGCTTTGTCTCTGAGTAATGTACATGTACACTAAACGACATAGGAGACGCGGTCCAATTTCAATTTATTATCCCGTTTATGCCTGGAATCCCATAAATGCCACAGTTGCAAGCAGTGTAGAACCAGGCCAGATGCCTCAGAACCCAGCGTCTGATCAGGATTTATACTGTTTGCATTACATATAGCATTTCTGTAAAAATAATTAGACACCCCTTCATTTGAAGATGGGCCGGTTCAAAGAGTTAAAGTAGAAAAATCCACTCGGCTTAAATGGGTCAAGTAGTATTATGGCTAGAGGATTATTCCTTCTTTGAAGTTGAAATGATCCATTGAACCGTTGTCCTGCTGAACCCGGATATACCCTGCCTTTGCAAACAGTGTAGATCCAGATCAGTTGGCTTCTGAAGAAGCCAACTGATCTGGATCTGCACTGTTTGTCACTAAGCATATGAATTTGTATCAACAATCTGGAGCAAGGAATCTGATTGGCTGAAAATTAGAAATGGGCCAGGCATCTTAATTTATTCAGCGTGACAAGGGTTAATATTTAAAGGGACTTTTCACCTAACTTTGGTTTCTCGTGGAGTACAATTTTTAACAGTAGACGCGCTGATTAGACTTCGTAATCGGTGGCGTCCGATCTGAGTTTGCATAGTTTAACAAAGCTCACTTTATAGAGCATGAGGAATACGGTATATTTGGAGAAGTTAATTTAGAATCATACTTGTACAAAACTTCAAATACCTGCCTGTCGATGCATCTTAAAAACAGTTGGACGAGTAGCAAACGATAAAGACCCTTATCAAATGCTGCGTTCTGTAGGGTCTGCACTGTTTGCTCAGGCCTGTCTGTCCAAGTACGTAGGGTAAACACGGTAAATGGGAGAAAACTGATCCGGAATGTCAGAAAACGTACCGTCGGACATGTGCGCCCAGCGAAGATTCAGATCAGCCTGCGCATTCGCGCAGTCTGATAGAATCTTTACTGGATGCAATTTTGATTGCCAAAGATGCAAAATATTCTTCATGCGGAGAAGAAGGCTCTGATCAGACTGCGCGGATGTGCAGGCTGATTTGAGTCTTCAGTCGGCACTCACGTCAGAAGGTACGTTGCGGTTCAACCTTTTTTCTCGCATTTTAAAGTAAAATATAAAGTTTTTCTATTTTCGTTTCAGCCAACTGGATCCTAACCAACACGCCAACATTCTGAACTCTATGTGGATGATTGCAATCACATTCCTATCTATTGGTTATGGTGATATAGTTCCTAATACATACTGTGGCAGAACGATAGCTATTACCGTAGGAGTCATGGTAGGTCAAAGGGCAAAGGTCAAAAGAAAACTTTAGCCACGCCACACGTGGTGAGGAATGATGACATATGACCAGAGGTGTTATTAAGAATACACATATGATGATAATAATAGTTTTCTCTAGCTCTCCATATAAACATATGTGGTGGGTACCCGCTGGAAATGCCTCGGCGAGGCTCGGTTTTATGGAGAAATAGTGACAAATACCATTGCATTGTCACCGAATACACCATAACAAATCCTCTGATATGCCGCATAATGCGACCAGCAAATAATGCTCAGACCGACATGTATAATATAGTGTCATACTGTTTGTAAAATCAAATGCCATTAATCAAAATATTAGGAACAGAATGACAAACAGTTTAGATCATAAAGTATGTATGTAGTACGAGTGTACCATGATGCTATCACTGATTACTACTGTCTATAGGTGTTTCCACGGTAGGGTTTCAATGATAGTTTCTCTAATTTCGTTTTGTCAGTGGATGAACGTGTGCTGTTTAAGTTTGACTTGAACTCCTTTTGTATACTTTTTCATGCATTGAAAGAGTTGTCTTTTCTGAATGAGGCACTTCCTGGGATCTTTTCTGAATGAGGCACTTCCTGGGATTTTTTCTGAATGAGACACTTCCTGGGATCTTTTCTGAATGAGGCAATTCCTGGCTTCCTGGGAGCCCTCGCATCTGGCAACTACACATGCACTAACTAATGCACAACGCTTGAAAAGGGCCATGCAATTTGTGGACAACGAAGGCCCAGATCAGCCTGCGCATAAGCGCAGGCTGATCATGGTCTTCATTGTCCGCTAATAAAATCAATGGATACTGTGGTATATATCGTCGAACAGAGAATGCTTAGAGCTGACTGTACGGATGCGCATGCTGATATGGACCTACGTTTTCCGCGAATTGTATAAGGATCTTTTTCATGCATTGATCATCATTTGCAAGGGTACTTGGGGTAGACAGGGTCAACTGAGCATGCGTATGCAAAGCTATTAGGAACAACTAAAGTCCCTATCATCTGAGCAATTAGGCCATGACCTTTGCTTCTCTCTTTTAGAGCTTGTGTATACCCCGGTGCCAAAACTTTTTCAAAAAATTCATAGACTTGCATGCATATTTCGATATGGTAAAAAAATAATGCATTGCGCCAGCTAAACCGATTTCAGTAAGAACAATAAAAACAGTATTGGAATGCTGAACAAGTGCAGCAATAAAAAAAAAATATTATTTGCAATGGATTACTGAACTGTTTATAATTTGCATCATTTTAAAAGTGACTAGTCCAGCTAAACCAATATTTAGTTTTTTGCCAGTTCGCCGATGGCATTTTTTCAAGTTTGATTAACTGTTGGCACCGGAATATACAACGGAATTAGAACGTGACCGATCAGATTATATAAAGTTGCCATAAGGAGACAAAGGTCGACTGCTCATGTCAAGTTATACCATTCATTACGAAAACACGCCTATTCAAATATATTGAAAATTTCACCACCAAAACCTGAAATTTTTCAGATAAAAATTCTGATATTTTTCATAGTCCTGCTCAAAACATAGATTGTGGGTACTCGTTAGAACCGCCTCGCCGAGGCGGTTCTAACGAGAACCCACAATCTATATTTTTGAGCAGAAATAAGAAAAATAAAGTATACCCCTGTTTATCCCAGTTTTACTATATAAAAGTGGGGTTTAAGTGGGTCAAAATTATATAGGTATGTTTTCGTGATGTTAAAATGAGCCGCAACGTTAGAAAACGTACCTTTAGACGTCCGCCAATCAAATATTCTGATCAGCCTGCGCATTTGCGCAGTCATAACAGAATCTTCAATGGGCTCATTTTTGATAGTCAAGGATTCAGTTTCTTAAAGCGAACCCTGACGACTCCGACCATAATGCGAGAATGCGCAGTTTGATTTGAGACTACGTTGAGCTATACATGTAACATGTAAACTGGATTTTCGGAAATTCTTATTTATTTTGTTTTAGCTTTCCTTAACCTTTTTTAAATTATTGTTGTTTCATACCAATATTGTGAACATTTCACAAGGTTTGAATAAGTGAAATTTGTATAAGATCTGTATCTGAACTACATACCCAGTCATAATTTTGTATATTTTGCAGCCATTTTACTACGAGAAAAACAAAAATGTTTGATTTTTTTAAACCAATGACTAGAATAAAACATTTTGTGAATCTTCGACATTCTAAAAGAGGTCGAAAAGAGAGTAATTTTTTTGGTGTTATTTCTTTTTATTTTCTTAAAAAAAAGCAATAGGTAGAAATAAATCTACAGAGACGCGCTACCATTTTCACGCTGAGGTAACGGTGTTTAATATATTGAAACTGATATAATATTGCTCATCCTTGACATAATACATCCAATATATATATATATATATATATATATATATATATATATATATATATATATATATATATATATATATATATATATATATATATATATATATATATTCGCATACTCTCTGTTCACATTACATTTACAGTGTTACGAGTAAAACTGATAGTGGTAAATATTGCCCGCGCTGGTAATTCACAAACTTCACTGGGCACATTTTGTATAGCCAATGCAATAACCCTGTAATATTACATGTTTTTTTTTTTTTTTTTTTTTTTTTTTTCAGGGAGCCGGTTCCACAGCTCTCGTGGTAGCAGTTATAGCCAGAAAACTAGAATTAAGTAGGGCCGAAAAACATGTACATAATTTTATGATGGATACACAACTTACCAAAAAAGTAAGTAAAGTAAAGTCGACTCTCGTTACCTGGACTTCGCTTATTTCGTATAACCGCTTATCTCGAAGTGTAAATAAGAGAACTGATATATAATTTATGCTGTCTGTTTACATATTGGTACTCGATACACTAGATAGAGTTTATTTTTATGAGGGATACTTTTTTATTATGATTTCCTGCCTGTTTTCTCCAAAACCCAAGCCCCTCTTGAAAAGGGGGTCTAATCTAAAAGAAAAAAAAATCGCTCCTAAAAGGGTTCTACTCTACAAGTAAAACAAAATGCGTTCTCTTTGTAGTAGATCTCTTTTCAAGTGAGGTAAAACAAATTTGACAGAGTTACCTCAACTGATACTGTCTACTGCCCTTAACAAAGCTAATCATTACGAAAACACGCCTATTCAAATATATAGAAAATTTCGCCTCCAAAAACTGAAATTTTTTAGATAAAAAACTCTTATATTTTTCAAATTTCTGCTCAAAACATAGATTGTGGGTACTCGTTAGAACCGCCTCGCCGAGGCGGTTCTAACGAGTACCCACAATCTATGTTTTGAGCAGATATAAGAAAAATAATGTATACCCCTGTAAACCCCAGTTTTTTTTATATAAACGTGGGGTTAAAGGGGGTCAAAATTATATAGGCATGTTTTCGTGATGTAATGTGAAATTAGCAAAACTCAAAGACACAGCCTGCACATAACTAGACTCTTCGCTTTTCTGTCAGGGTCCAAATGTTAAAAACTAACGATGTCGTTTGTAAACGTATCGTTAAAACTTTAATCATTAAATATGGCATATACAGTGTAACCTATTGTTGCTGAAAAATTGTGAGTAGCTTTTGCATTTGCAAAAGCTATCACATTTTTTCAGCACAGATACCTTTGAATTAGATATTGTACTAACTAGAACAGTTAACATTTTGACCACTAACGAGCTCGTTCAGCTAACGACGATTTGAACAACTGGGCCCAGTTGTTTTCTTAATTTTCTGTTGGTAGTTGTGGTCTGACTCCACAAACACTGTATATTAGCAACCATTTACTTGTCAGAGTTCCAGAAAGTATACTTTAGCGTACCTGAAGAACAATGTGTCCATCTGTTATACGAGTGGGTATAAGAAATGTCCGTCAGCTTAATTAATTACATGTAATTATTTTACATGAAAGGCTTACACTTACAGATCATTAGAGGACAAGGCGCAACCCAAACGGGCCCAAACTTGAATTTCGAAAACACGCTTATTCTAATATATTTGAAAATTTCACCACCTAAAAACTGAAAGTTTTCAGATAAAAATTCTGATATTTTTCATATTTCTGCTCAAAACATTGATTGGCGGTTCTAACGAGTACCATAATCTGTGTTTTTGAGCAAAAATAAGAAAAATAATGTATACCCCTGCAAACCCCCATTTTTACTTTATAAAAATGGGGTTTAAGGGGGGTCAAAATTATATAGGTATGTTTTCGTGATGCAACGAAAGATATTGTTGTGTTTATATTACCGTATTTACCCTAAATACTCGGTCATCTAAACGCATTATTACACGTACGATACCCTAAATACTCGGTCATCTAAACTCATTATTACACGTACGATACCCTAAATACTCGGTCATCTAAACTCATTATTACACGTACCATAACATTTGGAAATTTGTACTTGGTGATGTGTTTGCAAATCGCTTGATGAGTTAATATAGTGAAACCATTATCCGACCTGCATTTTGCATAGTCTGATTTGTACCAACACTGTTGTTCAGGTCTGTCGATCCAAATATTTAGGTAAATACGATATGTGGCTTGATAGGTGCATTCCAAAAAACAATACAATCACCATTTTGACGAATTAAGTCCCCTTCAAGTTGAATATATTTGTATGAAACTATGTATTGACGAACACGTAAGAATACGGAATGCCACGTTTTTTGTTTTTATTAGCTCACCTGAGCACGAAGTGCTCAAGATGAGCTATTGTGGTCGCCCTGTGATTGGCGTCCGTCGTGGTCGTGCGACGTGTGACATGCGTCGAGCGTCGTCCGACGTCAAGAATTTACTTAAATCACATCTCCTCATAAACCGGATAATGTATTTTGGAATAGTTTCATAGGAATGTTCCTTGGGTAACTCACTATCAAAATTGCTACAATGGTTCCGCTCCGCTGAACAAAATGGCCACCAAAGCTAAAAATAGAACAAAACACAACCTTTAAATGACCTCTCCTCCTAATCCAGTGGTCCGATTTCAAAACTGGTCCGATTTCAAAAAAATTCATAGAAATGTCTCTTGGATGACTCTCTATAGAAATTGCTAAATGGTTCCGCTCCACTGAGCAAACTGGCCGCCAAGCTAAAAAATAGTAAAAAAAAAAAAAAACAACAACTTTAAACAACCTAGGCCAATGACTCGATTTCAAAATAATTTCACAGACATATTTCTTGGGTGACCCTCTACCAAAATTACTAAAACTGTTCCGCTCCACTGAACAAAATGGCCACTAGAGCTAAAAATAGAAAACCTTTAAACGACATCTCCTCCTAGGTCAATGGCCCGATTTCAAAATAATTTCAAGAAATGTTCCTTGGGTAATCCTCTACCGAAATTGCTAAAATTGTTCCGTTCCGCTGAACAAAATGGCCGCCAGAGCTAAAAATAGATAACGAATTTTAAACGACATATCCTCCTAGGCCAATGGCCCGATTTCGAAATAATTTCTCAGAAATTTTTCTCGGGTGACCCTCTTCCAAAATTGCTAAAATGGCTTTGCTCCGGCAGCCAGAGCAAAAAAAAAAAAAAAAAAAAAAAAAAAAAAAATAGAAAACCTTTTAACGACATCTCTTCCTATGCAAATGGCCCGATTTCAAAACAATTTCATAGAAATGTTCCTTGGATGACCCTCTACCAAAGTTGCTAAAATGGTTCCACTCCACTGAACAAAATGGCAGCAAAGCTAAAACAGAAAAAAAAAAAAAAAAAAAAAACATTTAAACGACATCTCCTCTAATAGCCTGGTTTCAAAGTAATTTCACAGAAATACTTCTTGGCTGATCCTCTATCAAAATTCCTAAAATTGTTCCGCTCCGCTGAACAAAATGGCCGCCAGAGCTAAAAACAGAAAAAAAAACACCTTTAAACGACATCTCCTCCTAGGCCAATAGCCCGATTTCAAAATAATTTCACAGTAATGTTCCTTGGGTGACTACCGAAATTGCTAAAATGGTTTCGCTCCGCTGAACAAAATGGCCGCTAAAGCTAAAAATAGAAAAAACACACCTTTAAACGACATCTCCTCCTAGGTCAATGACCCGATTTCGAAATAATTTCCTTGGGAGACTCTCTACCAAAATCGCTAAAATGGTTCCGCTCCGCTGAACAAACTGGCCGCCAAAGCTAAAAATAGAAAAACCTTTAAAAAAAACTCTTCCTAGGCCAAAGGCCCGATTTCAAAATAATTTCCGCTCCGCTGAACAAAATGGCCGCCAAAGCTAATAACTGTTTCATCAGTGGTATTCTACGATGGTCAAATTTTTCTAGTCAAAATCGATCTCTGCTTTTAACACTTTATATACCGAATTTAAATGATGGCGGATTACAGTTTTAAATTATTTTCTTATTTTACGTAAAAAGCAGGACTTGGCGTTTCCTTAGGAGACGTTGGATGAAAACGTCGTTTTTTTTTTTTCTGCGGCACACCACAAATGGTAAATATATTTTCCCGCTAATGTCGTCAGCGTACTTAGGACTAAGAGCCTTCTGTTAGAAGTTTATTAAGACATTGATCAGATCTGTGAGCCAAGGGACTTTGCGGGACTGTAAAATATAGAAGTCAATATAATAGTCAATATTTTTATCTCCAAGGTAGTAGTTCAGCCAGATTAGGTGTTAAGCTTTGCCGTAACTTCTGATGATGCCGTTTTCACCAAATGATACCGTGTGTATGCATGCTTACTATTTCAGCAGACGACAGAAATACTTTTCTTATTTTTCCTAGAAAATAGGATTTGAAACTTCATGTAAATCGGCTCCCATGGAGACAATTACATGTAGCATGGAGTATCAGAACCTGTTTTCTAGGAAAAAATAAAAGAAATATCATCAGTTTGTCGTCTGCTGAATTTTCCCAAAGCATGGTAAGTGTTAATCACCTCGCGACTTATATGAATACAGTTACATAAGGTGCAGGACAACACTAATCAAACTTACATGTGTATTAATCCTTACCACGCTAGGAATAAACTCAGCTGACAACAAACTGATAATAATTTTCTTATTTTTCCTCGAAAATAAGACCTGACTATTCATGTAAAATGAAATGTCAATTCCTTTTTTTTTCTAGGAAAAAATAAGAAAATATTTCAAAATGTCGTCTGCTTACATTATACCCAGCTTGCAAAGTGTTAAGAACACCCCCATGATCTGGAGCTAATAATATTTATCTAGAAAATCCTACTTACGAAGTTTTTATTTAGACAGGTCTGAACAAACAGTTAAGAGCAGATCAGACGCCGCAGGACGCGACGCGACGTCTGGCCGCAGAACGCAGCTCTGAGCAGTGTCCATATTCATCACGAAAACATTCCTATATAATTTTGACCCCCTTAAACCTCACTTTTATTTCGTAAAACTGGGGTTTACAGGGGTATTCATTATTTTTGTTATTTCTGTTCAAAAACATACATTGTTTTTGAACAAATCGGCTCCCATGGACATTTGTTATTTCTGTTCAAAAACATACATTGTTTTTGAACAAATCCGTCTCTCCGAGGCGGTTCTAACGAGTACCCACTATCTAAGTTTTGAGCATGAAAAAAATATCAGACTTTTTATATGAAAACTTTCAGTTTTGGTGGCGAAAATTTCAATATATTTAAATAGGCGTGTTTTCGTAATGCATCAAGCAGTTTTAGACACATCACGAGTTAGTGAAATGGAGTTTTCTTACAAAGTTTAGGACAGTTATATTAAGAAGTTTAGGGATATCGGAAAATACGTATATCTGTATGTTTTGTCTCTATTTGCAGTTAAAGAATGCGGCAGCGAATGTATTACGGGAAACATGGTTGATTTATAAATATACAAAACTGGTTAAGAAAGTTAACGCCTCAAAGGTGCGAACACATCAAAGAAAATTCTTACAGTCAATACACAAGTAAGATATTTTGTTTTTAATTTTGAGTCTCCCCCGCCCCACACACATCTCTCTCTCTCTCTCTCTCTCTCTCTCTCTCTCTCTCTCTCTCTCTCTCTCTCTCTCTCTCTCTCTCTCTCTTAAATATTTTAGTAATCATGAAGAATCCAAGAATGCAAACATGGGCATCGTCATGCAAAAACGCGTCTTCAGGCATATCCCTTGGGGGCCTCCAGATTAAAATGGATTACTCTGGCTTTATGGATAGCAAAGACGTGCCTTAAATGCTGATACAGTTCCAGTTGTATATGGCGTTTTGTTTGCATAGGGGTTACTAAACTTGTCACTATTTCAAGCTAACATATAGATACAACACGCAACGTGGGGATCAGAAAACATGGGCAGCGCCATGCGAAAACGTGACTTCGGGCATATGCGGACAGCGAAGGCCCAGATCAGACTGCCCCTCTGCGCATTCTGATCAGGGCCTTTGCTGTCCGCTAACAGAATTATTGGACACTATAGAATGTATCAATGGAAGGAAAATGCCAAGATGTGACTGTAAATGCGTAGCATGAATCTGAATATTTGCAGTTTGCGCATGTTTAAAGACACTTTTTTGTTTGGCGCGGCCCATTTCAATCTTAAACTGTTCATGTGAATGTATAAAGGAGACACTGGAGATGGCACATAATGCATGAATTCAGAACAATGACTTTCAAATCAGTCGGCACGTCCTTGAAGTTTGGTCGTTGGCAGTATATATGTACTTCATCAAAGCTAAAGAATGAAGGGCAAAGGTAGCCATCGTTTGACATGACATTTTTTCTGTTTGCTGTGATTGTTGTTGCTATTATATTATTTCTGTTGTGATAAGAGTAAACAGTACATTTCGCCCTGTCATTTATTCAACCAGAGAGAATTATGGAGTCTGAAGTCTTTGGACATGGGGCCAAATGATTGCAAGTTGAATGTTTTATTCACAAATCTGTAATTGTCGCGTTTCACCTCCTGTAATGTTTGCATGTACAATCACGAAGCGTGTAGTCTTGCCATTGACATGGCAGCATGGGTCTTCTAGCAAATTGGAAAAAGTGCTGCATTACATCAGCCTATAGATCTCCGCATTTCTTTCAGTTTTAACATTCTAAAACACAAGTCTACATTACGAAAACACGCCTATTCAAATATATAGAAAATTTCATCTCCAAAAACTGAAAATTTTCAGAATAAAAGTTCTGATACTTTTCATATTTCTGCTCAAAACATAGATTGTGGGTACCCGTTAGAACCGCCTCGACGAGGCGGTTCTAACGAGCACCCATAATCTATGTTTTTGAGCAGAAATAAGACAAAATAATGTATACCCCTTTAAATCCCAGTTTAACTATATAAAAGTGGGGTTTGAGGGGGTCAAAATTATATAGGTATGTTTTCGTGATGACTACCACAATAAAACTACCCAGCTATTCTGATTATTTAGGCAGATGTCTCAGATGACTAAAGTCGAACTGTTCCTCAGTAATAGATATATTATATGTTAAACATTCCTATCCTCTTTTTGATTTCCGTATCCAGGATCCTATTCGTCTACCTGATCTTGAATAGCTTCCTTAGATAGTTTGTCTGGAAATGATCATAACATCTAGCATGGTATTTGTAGACTATCTACATTTCACAAGCATATAACATTGTTGGCAGCATCTTAGTCATGTATCCTTTTATCATTTCACTACTTGTTGATACAGGATGTGTATATATCACCGCTAGAGACAAGGAGGGGTATCCACATAATATTTCTGACGAGACGTTTCTAATAAGTACCCACGATATATGTGGTCATGGAGAAATAAGAAAAAAATCATTTTCGAATGAATAAATGCCTTATCTGGAACTATAAATTATTTTGCGAACAGTTGCTAGCATACAAGCTTGTGTTGCACTCAACTGGTCTCAAGGAAAGGGCTTTTAACTCGTAACCTCCAGTATTATGGACTAGAGCAAGTTTCTGTCACAGCATGATAAGTTCACCTAAGCGGTTTGTAATGTTTCTAGATGATTGCCTGTCTTACTTTCTCGAATGCTTTGATCTGGTCATAAAGTATCTCAAAGAAGCCCACAATCTGGTTTTGTTTCATTTTGAATCAGCGTGCTGTAAAATAGTATCAATTTCTCTGTCCGTCCGGAGTACACACTTGCTCTATGGTATAGCTTGACTTTTTCTTTCGTTTCATTTTTGGTGGTTCAGCAGAATCCTGTTAAAGATCATCCCAGTAATTGACAGTGAATAAACTTTCCGGGCGTTATCATAGACGTGACGGTTTATTTTCTAGCCGACCAGACAATGATAAATTGTTAGCATCTTTCCAACTCGTTTTCTGCTTTTGTTACCCTATGTTGTATCATTTATAAAGTTTTCCACAATATACCATAGTTTCCCATAATGTGTGAGAAGCAATTAAGAGATGGTGAATAAACGCCGCTGGAAAAAGTATAAACTCAAAAAAGGCGCCATTAACTAGAAAATTAAAACGAAATAACCGACACCCAAGGGATACATAATAGGTT